>JAODUK010000019.1:2654798-2676359 GCA_027564635.1 Typhlichthys eigenmanni
CGCTTTGATATGACTGTTAAATGTGAGGTCTGAGTCTATCAGAACACCAAGATTACGCACTTGCTCTCTGGTTTTTAGAGCCCGACTGTCCAGCTCTTTAATAATATTTGTTCTTGACATACTGTAGATGCCCATTCTACCTATTACTATTGCAAGTCATAAAATATCAAGACGATTTTGATGCTGTTCATTGAGGTCAATTGTTACATAATGTTGCTTAGGCTAAGTGGTAGTGTGTAAGCTCTCTACACCATATTAAAACAATTATTTTGGACTGAATTTGTAGAGGTGGAAATGAAAGAATGTTTTTCAAACTTCCGTGCACACATTGTAAGCTATACTTAGAAAATTAACATGTAATTGGTAATGCATCAAATATAATATGAATAGTAAAATAATTTGGTACCCGGTGGATCCCAGCTCAGTGCGAGCCTCCCAGAGCCATAGTGATGTGTTGAGAGCAGAGACTGGAGATCTAGGGTACTAGCTTAAATAATTCAGCAGTGGCTTGTTTCAGAGGGTTTCACAGGCACTTGAGCGCCATACGAAACAAAACAACCCCCGGGGCTCATTACCATTTGGCCAAGGGCCCTCGGGAACCTTTCTCAAGACTTGGATCGCTACCTGCTTCTTCTTCTTCTTCTTTTTTGGCTGCACAAACCACACATATTTTTTTCTTCTTCTCTTTTACTCTGTATTTTCTTTTAAGGCTTCAAATAAAGTCCCTGGTATTGTCATTTGCTATGACCAGCAATTTCACTTTAACAATTATGTTCTGTTATTATTTTTCTGCCGTAATGCTGCATCTCAACAACCTGTTTTCTGCATTGAAAATGGGTCCTTGGGCTAACTAATGGAATGAAAGGGAGAGATAATATGGACTATGGAAATATTTAGTTCTGTTCCAATCCAGTTTTTTGTTTTTGTTTTGTGCATTACTTTAAAAGTGGCCAATGCATTTAAAGGTTCCATTGTTTTCTCTATTAGTGTGTGTGTGTGGGTGTTGGGAGGGTGAGGTGGGTAGACTTCTTCAACCTATTGTCCCAGGCCTCAATGTGACCTGTGGCCCTATTTGGTGGTTGATATTTGCATACATTAGAGTGTCTGACAGCTTAACCCTATGAGTCCCTTGATTTGCATGCTTTTTTCAACCAATAATGATTATGGCTGCTACACTGACTGGTTTTGATGGAAATACAGAGATCTGGCTGCCTGCTAACTTATTTCCCCTTTTCTGTGTTTCTGTCTACCTCCTTCTCAACTGTATTCTCTGTATTTTTTTGACCCTCTTTACCTTTTTTTTCCCCCAACCTTTTTGTTTGGCATGCTTATTTTATTTAGCTTGAAATGGCGATTGAAAACCTCCAAAAGTCTGATGGAATTGCAACTCACAAAAGCAGCCTGCTCAACAGCCATGTAAGTGTCTGGAACTTTGTTTGTAGAAAAAGAAAGGGGGGAAAAAAGGACATTTGAGCACATGACGAGGCATGGCTTCTACTAATATATTCTTAGTGAATACATGACCTACTGCTAGCCCTGCATACATGCTGTAGCGCCTTGATCTTGCTACAAATGTAGTTATCTGCATGAATCTTTTTTTTTATCAGTTGTTTCTAAAGGCGTGTAGCTAAGCTGTGTTTGATCTTGCTGATGCACTCCAGCAGATTGTACTCGCCTCCTCTGCTATTTTAATACCTCTAAGAAAAAATACAAACTTTATTTTACTTACTTAAGTTGGTTTAACACGATCAAATGGAAATGAGCCTCAGTACTTGACTACTGTATTACCAGACCAGCCATCATTACAGTGTGCAAATTATCTGTGATTTGTTTGCATTCACCTAGTTGACCTCTATAGCAGTCAAATAACCAACCAGGTGATAACTGTCCTTAAACCCTTGTTTTTAATAAGGAATCCCACGTTACATAACTGGTTGAGAATGTTTAATGCTGTAGTTTATTTGGGCTTCATTGGTCTCTGCACAAGTCAGACGTTAATAGTGGTTAATCACTTTAGCTGAAGTTGTTGAGGCGTAGGCAGAGCTGCAGGGAGAACGGTCTCCCTAGTGTTTAACCTCCCTAGCCAGGTGCCTTGGTGACGAGGGTCTTTTGATGTGATAATAAGACCCAGCGTCTCCTGTCTTTGCTGGCCAGGTGGCCATCTGTGGGCCGTGAGTCTCTCCATTCGGGCTGACTGTGCTCCCTTTTGTCCTGCGTTGTATTTTTAGCTTCAGTGGCTGCTGGATAACTACGAGACAATGGAAGGGGTGAGCCTGCCCCGCAGCTCCTTGTACAACCACTACCTGCGCCACTGCCAGGAGCAGAAACTGGACCCGGTCAACGCAGCCTCCTTCGGCAAGCTCATCCGCTCCGTCTTCATGGGCCTGAAGACGCGGCGCCTCGGCACCAGGTAGCGCGCAGCAGGACCTCCCGTAGCACGCGTGGGGAGGGGGGGAGGCGGTGGCGAGCCTTGACTCCGTGCTGATTCCCCATGTGTCTCACCAGGGGGAACTCCAAGTACCACTACTACGGCATCCGCGTCAAGCCCGACTCGCCGCTCAACCGGCTCCAGGAGGACTCCCAGTACATGGCCATGAGGCAGCAGCCCGTCCACCAGAAGCAGAGGTCAGTCCCCCCCCCGCCCTCCTCCTCCTCCGCCACGCGTGCATCCCTGTGCGTGGATGCTCGGCCGCGCGTCTCCTACCACACGCACTCCATCCCTGTTCCCCCCCCCTGTGCCGCAGGTTCAAGCCCCTGCAGAAGGTGGACAGCATGTCTTATAACCTGTCTGGGGGCTCTCACCCCTCCTCCAGCACCCCGGAGCAGTCGGTGGCAGCACAGAGCCAGCACCACCAGCAGTACATCGGTAGGAGCCAGGCCTGTCATTCGCTTTGTATTGTGTGTGTGTGATGCACACGTTCAGTCTCAACATTAGTCAGCATGTTAGTCGGCACGGTGACACTGCTAATAGAAATGAATGTGTGTTTGAGGTCCGCTATGAATGATATTGAGCCACACAGGTGTTTTGTGTCGCTTTAGCTCATATTTGTTGACTCGGCTCACCCTCAACAAAGTGCCAGTCTGTCTCGTGCCCAAGTGTGGTAGGCGGAGCCAGGGGTGGGCCCTGGCGCTGTGCTCAGCGCTGCCTTCCTGTGTCGTAGACGTGTCCCATGCCCTGCCCCCGTTCCCCTCCCCTGACCTGGGTGGCCAGCCCCTGCCCGAGCGCCTCGGCGTGGAGGACGTGAAGAAGCTGCAGACGCTCTACAGGGACCACTGCGAGGTACCTCACGCTGCGCTAGCTCAGCGAGCATGCTGCTGCTACTGCTGCCTGGACACTCACTGTGGCGCGTGTGTGTGTGTGCGTGTGCGTGCGCGTGTGCACTTCATCCTGATGCCTCCGGGAGAACTCAAGCACTGCCAATAAACCTGGATTACTCATGAATTTGATTGGCTTCTTAATAATAATAATAATAATAATAATAATAATAATGAACGATAAATGAGTGGTATTCCTGAACATTCTTCACCCATATCATGTTCTCCATAACAGCATTGGTGTGTGTGCAGGCTTTACTAGCAGCACCACTCTAAAGTGCCTGAAATAGCAGAGTGGTGTCCTGCGTGTGTGTCCTTACTGGCGGCAGCCTGTTTGCCAGGCGGATGAGAAGATAACTGATAGCTTGATAGAGGGACTGCTGACACTGAACCACGGGGTATGAGTGAATATGAGTGAGCCCCTCCTCCCACCACCAGTCAGGCAGAAAGAATCAATATTGGGTTTAGAATGCGCTGCCTTTCCCGTCAACACGCAGTGAGGGAGAGCGGAAGACAAAAGCGAGGTTGTGATTAAAGCAGCGAAGCGCTGGCTTTATCATATTATCCATGCCCCCCCTTCCCCCCCACCTCGCCAAGCCCCACCACGCTCCTTTTATTCCCGACGTCCTTTCATCTCCGCACAGCTTTCAAGACATGCCAATTAACCTTTCAGAGTGCTGGGTGGACATCTTGGGGTCTTTGTGGTGGCCTTCCCACAGGCCTTTGTGTAGCCTTGTCTGAGCGGGCACATGGGCTCTATGTCTTTGTCTGCTACTGCATTTCTCTCACTCTCTAAGCTCTCTGTGCCACAGCGGCATTCAGCAAGTGTTCAGCAGTGTTACAATGTTCAGCAAGTGTTCAGCAGGTGTTCAGCAGTGTTACAATGTTCAGCAAGTGTTCAGCAGTGTTACAATGTTCAGCAAGTGTTCAGCAAGTGTTCAGCAGTGTTACAATGTTCAGCAAGTGTTCAGCAGGTGTTTAGCAGTGTTACAATGTTTAGCAAGTGTTCAGCAGGTGTTCAGCAGTGTTACAATGTTCAGCAAGTGTTCAGCAGGTGTTCAGCAGTGTTACAATGTTCAACAGGTGTTCAGCAGTGTTCAGCAGTGTTAGTGTTCAGCAAGTGTTCAGCAGGTGTTTAGCAGTGTTACAATGTTCAGCAAGTGTTCAGCAAGTGTTCAGCAGTGTTACAATGTTCAGCAAGTGTTCAGCTGTGTTCAACAGGTGTTCAGCAGTGTTCAGCAGTGTTAGTGTTCAGCAAGTGTTCAGCAGTGTTCAGCGGTTATGCATTGTTGCCCCCCTCCTTATTTTCGATGTTTGAACAAACCTGTTAACTCTGTATACAAGCCTTTACTGGCACCAAATATAAATGTACTTACAGCAGAGAAAAGGTAAGACAGTCACAGGGCAATAGTGCTCACTCTGCTACAGTCCTATTCTGTTTGCACTTTATCCATGATGCTATAAACAGTGCACACACCAGCATGTATGTTGATAAGAGTTCAATAGCCTGGCGTTGTAAAATGATGAAACTTAAACGAACAATGATAATGGGTTGTGTAAAGGGAAATGAATGCAGTGAAGCCAACATTAGCTTTATGAGGAATTTCTGCAATGGGGCTCTATCAGTGTGTGTGTGTGTGTGTTTGTACCATTGTGTCACCTCTCCAACTTTTTTATTATTTAGTTTTTTTTTTTTAAGGCATGCTCTTTTTCCTGTGCGGTGAAAACCAGGGGAGGTAACACTTGTTTGGAGGGGATGGGGAATTCTCCTTTTTGTTTTGGAGTTCTGTGTTTGAACTGTTGCCACAGGCAACGGTAAACACTGTTGCCATGGCGACGGCTTGAGAGGAAGCAAAAACATCATGTGATCGAAGCCTTCACTGCTGTGTAACAAGATCCAGGGGCAGGCATATGTCCTGCCAGAGACAGAGAAAGAGGAGAATCTCAGGGCATGGTGTGACTCATCCTCCATGTACATGTACTGTAGCTACAAAACACACGTACATTTCACTTCTGTTTTTCATAGCAGAGAACAGAGGATGGAGGATGTTCAGTTGCTTTTAATGGCTCACTTGTGTTTTGGTTTCTCCTTTAATGCTGGGATATTGGTTTCCATATTGGGTGACACTGCCAGGAGCGGCTGGCTCACGTGTGTCGCCTTGAATGGGTCCAGGTTAGTCTGGCTCATGCATGTGAACAGGAAGGAGGAAGTCACATGGCTCAGTGTAGTGGAGGGCTGTCTAATGCTAATCTGCTGAATGCAAACAATACAGACATACATAGTATGCATAGTATGCATGTATGTCTGTATGTACGAGTCATGCATACATACATAACCACGAGAGGAAACCTCTCCACTTTAACACCATATGTTGTCTTTGAGGTGTACGTAGTGATTAATGTGTGGGGGGGGCAGCATGTAGCACACACATTGTGTGATCACACAGAGAGAGAGAGAGAGAGAGAGAGAGAGAGAGAGAGAGAGAGAGAGAGAGAGAGAGAGAGACTGCCCGCCCGCCCCTTTTCCCTGAAACTTTGTTGTGTGTCTGGTTGCCATGGCTCAGCTCTGTGTTTTCTCCTCCTGCCCTCCCCCACTCTCCTCTTTTTTTGCCCCTCCCCCTTGCTCTCTTCCCTCCCTCCCCTTGTCTCTCTCCCCCGCCAGGCTACTCTAGATGTTGTAATGAACCTCCAGTTCCACTACATTGAGAAGCTGTGGCAGACCTTCTGGTATTCAACAGCGCCCCCCAGTGACGGAAACACCACCATCTCCAGCAGGTACGACCAAACACAGCAGTTCAAGTCAGAGGCAGGGCAGTAGGCAAATACCTTGAAATGAATAATCCCATAAATCAAGTATTATTAGGCAATAGGCTGAATCATTATTGTATTATCACTAAGTGCTAAGCAGCAGCAAAACATTTTATTTATGTTGCTTCGTATAATGCAGTATAAGCAAAGGACACTTTGCTCATTATGCTTTAATGAGAGCAGGAGAAAACTAAACGCTCTGTACAATGAAAACCAATGATCAAGGTTAGACCGATCTGATTCAGCTTCACGTGAGCCAAACTAAGGCCACTGTGGGAATCATAAACACAAGTGACTGTCCACCATCTGTAGGCATCGTGTAGGGCATTTTTGAACTTGATAACGTAGTTGCATAATGGTATGTGAAGCCAAATACGGTGTTGTTAAAGAACATTTTAAGATATTACTGGCACTTTGTTGGCATGGATGCTTCTGTCAATCATTATGTCCTGATATTATATGGTGTGTATTAGACGACGTATGTTGTAAATGCAGCACATAATTGGCCCTGATCACATGCTACTGTCATTATCCTAACAGAATGTTGGTTGCATGTCAACTGGTGTATGATCTCTTCCACTGTTGTACTACAAATGTACTGTGTAAGTCTGCTGAATACATGTCTTGTATAGGTAATGTTGCCTCATGTGTGTGTGTGTGTGAAGCGAGGACGATTTGGACGGTGTGATCCCCAGGGATAAGCTGGTGGCTCTGTGTAAATACGAGCCAGTCCGCATGTGGATGAGGAGCTGTGACCACATCCTGTACCAGGCCCTTGTTCAGATCCTGATCCCTGATGTGCTGCGGCCTGTCCCCAGTCAGTATCCCCTTTTATGGTGCCTCTAGTGCATGAGACCCTCTGGCATTAATCCCAGAAGCATCACGTGGCTGTCACTCCAGTATATACATTTTAGAAATATGATGATTATTATTACATGGGCTATAAAACAATATATGTGCATGCACAATTCTAAAATTGATATACAACTGCTATTAGACTGGACTGTTAACCATGGTAACCATTGGCGATGGTTACCATGGAAACAGACAACAGGACAGAATTGCACGATGTTGCTCACGACTCGACATATGCTTTAATAGGAATTGCGCTGGAAAATCATCCATATTCTTATCCATATCACGTAGCTTGTCATGATTCTATTATTAGATGTCCTCCAGTCACTTTGTACACCAACACAACCGCGTGCTTCTGTCCGGTCAACACAACACTACACTGCATCCACACACGTCTGAGTGGTGTTGTTCTGGTGCCCAGGCACTCTCACTCAGGCCATCCGCAACTTTGCTAAGAGTCTGGAGGGCTGGCTGACCTCCGCCATGACGGACTTCCCTCAAGAGATCATCCGCACCAAGGTAAACACCCCAGCAGACACCTCCCCGTGTAACGCCTTAGAATGTAGCCAAGTGAGAGATACATTATATTGCTCTCAGTTTGTATTCTGATCTACTCACTGAGCTGTGTTGTCATGACGCCCAGGTGGCGGTGGTAAGTGCTTTTGCCCAGACGCTGCGTCGCTACACCAGCCTGAACCACCTGGCCCAGGCAGCCCGCGCCGTCCTCCAGAACACCTCCCAGATCAACCAGATGCTTTCCGACCTCAACCGGGTGGACTTTGCTAATGTCCAGGTAAACCTCGTTAGCATCTTTAGCAAGCGGCCGTTGTACTGTCTAGTTCTATGTGTTAAGCCTGGTTTATACTTGACGGAGCCGCACCATTGCGAGTGGCGTGCGTCATAAATTATGTCAACATCGTGGCCGCGGCCCCTTTCGACCCCCCGCACGCGATGGCGCGCACCTCTGAATGTTTCTAACTGCCGCCTGCCGTCGCCCATGGGTCTTCTCCATATAATATAATGCAGATGGCCTGCAGAACAGATTGAGACAAAGCAACAATTGCAAATCATATTTGTGAATATTTTAGAGTAGGCATTGCCTAGTTGGCATGCGTAACTGCTGAATGAAGCAGAATTAAAACAAAATATTTCTGTTGCAGTGAGAATTTCAGAAACCTCCCTTTCTTATATGAACATGTCACTTCACGTTTTATGTGCACTCCTTTTTAAAGGCTGAATAGATTATTAGTCATTAATCGCTGAAGTAGAATTACAACGGAAAATGTTCCTGTTGCTTTGAGAAGATCTGAAACCTCCCGTTTTAATATTGACTTGTCATGTCTGCGTGTACAGTGCACTTGTCTGGTTGGTAAGATTTAGAGAATTGGCATTGCCTAACATTCTTAGCCTAATTGAAGCAGAAGCAGAAATATAACTGTTTTAAAATAGTCCTGTTGATGTCAGATTGTTGTAAACCTCCCATTCTAAAATAAACGTGTATGTCACCTCTGTAATGTGCAATTCTCTTTTAGATGTTTATTAAAATAGGCTAGTTTAAACATTGTCCTACTTTAATGTCCAGTCTGATTTGACTATAAAGATAAGAGAAATTACTGATTTAGTAACTTAAATTACACACATTTAGATTTATTTAAGGAATATATCTAGGCTACACTACGCACTGGGGCTTTTCTTCAGCGCGTGCACCGACAGTAGGCCCGGTGCTTGCTTTTTCTCCATGACAGCAACGTCAAACCTACATCCAGAGTTCCTTGAGAAGTTCTAAACTGCAATAGCGACATGTGAGTTCGCACAACTTCCTCAGGAAATTGGTTCCGTTCCTGCTGGTGGTTTTTGTATATAGTGCCATGTTTCGTTTTGGAGAATATCGCTACGGTGCCTAGTTCAGGCTGTGTGGAGTATGCGTTGCTTGAAGGGCTGCCACCCAAAACGACAAGTATGTTCCAGCCTTTAGCAGCTTGTCTCCACGCTGTTGTTTCAGGAGCAGGCCTCCTGGGTGTGCCAGTGTGACGAGAGCGTGGTGCAGCGTCTGGAGCAGGACTTTAAGGTCACCCTGCAGCAGCAGAGCTCTCTGGACCAGTGGGCTGCCTGGCTGGACAACGTGGTTTCCCAGGTTCTGAAACCCCACCAGGGCAGCCCCAGCTTCCCCAAGGCTGCGCGCCAGTTCCTGCTCAAGTGGTCTTTTTACAGGTGATGGGATGTCAAATGTTTCTTTTCTACTCAGCTAGGATTTCCAGAAAGGCAACAAGAACAGAAGCGTTAGAAACACAATAGGTGGTAGAACGTCTTGGTGACTTGGAGAAAGTGTTAATGTCTGGAAATGTAAATGAAGAAAAAGATCGTACTGTCTTTAAATTATATATTTTGTTTGGGCGGATCTTTTGTCGAAATTTGCAGAGGTCAGCATACACTACTTATGCAGCCTTCACTTCGTATAGGGATTATGAACCGCCTATCAAGTCGTAATTAAAGAAGAGGAAATCATATTGATCTACGATGTAAACCTGGTGACACTGAATGCATATATGGAGTAGGCTAGAGGATTATTGTGTATCTGTGTGACACAACAAGGGTGGTTTTTAATTAATTTTTATTAGTTTTAGGTAGGCTACCCGACGCATATCTGAAACCGGCTATATGGAAATAAATGGAAGGTGCATTGTGGAAATTAATGTTGGGTTTTCATTTCATTTAGTCTCACAACAAAGCACAACCTAATACTGGGAAGTAGGAACCTCTGACAAGCACTTGAAGGCAGCATACATCTATTCATGAGAACCAGTCACAAAGTGCCAGTTGTCCTGCCCGAACATTGACAGCAACACTGATAGGAGTCACGAGGTGTCAATCAAGCAGCAGTTGTACAACCCCAAACTGAAACACAGCGCTGAGATGTTAATTACATGTTTTTGAGCTGTTTTCTAATGATAATGGCTTTATTTCTGGATGGTTTGTTCTTAACGTTGATATCATTTGAGCAATTTCCTACTTAAATGTAACATTGCAGTCCCTCCACCATATCAAATCCATCCGTCTTATTCCTGCTTCAGCTCCATGGTGATCAGAGACTTGACTCTGCGCAGTGCGGCTAGCTTTGGCTCGTTCCATCTCATCCGGCTGCTGTATGACGAGTACATGTTTTACCTGGTGGAGCATCGCGTGGCCCAGGCCACTGGAGAGACTCCCATCGCTGTCATGGGAGAGGTGAGGATGTGCCAGCACTTCTACACTGCTGCTTTGTATTTCTACTGTGCAAGGAATATTGTGTTAGATTCACTGTTTTATAATTGTTTTAAACCCTCTGTGTATTTATGTATACTTTCTTACAGTTCAGTGACCTTAGCTCCATGATGCCCTCCTTCTTGGAAAAGGGTAAGCCTGGAAGTGCTGTGACTAGTCTCAGCTGTAGTTGCAGTAAAGTCTCTAGTTGTGCTGTCTTACTCAAGGTCTCCAACATGGGCTTAAAGCCTTGTGTTCTACAGTACATAAGGCGGGATCCTGTTTGAACGTAGAAGTCACTTTCCCTGTCTTTGTGCCATGTAGACACATTCTCTGATGACATGAGTGACCTGGGCAGTGAGGCAGATGTTTCCAGAGTGTCCATCGAGCCGGCTGTGAAGACAGAGAGGATCGAGATGAACCACTCGCTGCAGGAGATCTGAGCCAGGCCCAGACCGAACCCAACAGGCACCCACCTCTCCAGTGCAGTGCTGCGGCTGTTGGGGGCCCAATGGCACTCCCAGTGTGCAATGTACATAGAAGAGAGGGTAGCAACGTGAGTGGCTTTATCAGTTCAGCCCTCTTAGTGTGTTCCACTCGGGGGAAGGCTTCTTCTCTCACCCAGGAGGACGCTTCTGTTTTGAACCTACAAGGGTGGAACACGGTTCCTTTAACTTTTTGTTCTTGTTGCAACTGTGAGTAAGAATGACTTTGTGTGCAGTACTTTTTGTGGGATTTGTAACTGTGTGTGAGTGGTGGTGTTGATTTGATGGTTTCTTTAGGTTATTAGTTGTGCCATAGTCATTTGAGTGCCTTAGAATGCTAATTCTTTAACCACCACTACAGATGTCTATCCCTCAGCTGTGCCTCTACCGCAGTATGAATGTATTGTTTCTATAAAAAACGTTTAAAAACCACACACACAAAAAAAGCGAAAACACAACCTCAGACATTCAAAGCACCTTTTTGAAGTAGTTTCTCTTAAACCATTTGCACGGTATCTCCCACTGTAGTCCTCAGGACTATGCAGAATGGCGTACCATGCACCTCGCAAATGTCAACAGAGAATCCCAGTTACATCGGTCACCTAAAGCTCGATGTGTACTACTGGCTGCCTCTGCTGCAGATAGCAAGGGGAAACGCACATCCATGCAACCTGACCCAAAGGGCCCTTGATATACTTATGACCCCACCAGCGTGGCCATAGTCGTTGCTCTGTCGGTCAATAGGGCCTTTCACTTTACAGTAGTCAAGAAGCAGGGAACTGTATCACACCGCCATATACGACGATACTTGTTTACCTCAATAGATTTCTATGCTCTTGTCTGTCCGACTCTGATGAAGCGACAACGTTGGTGTCCAACAGTCCCATTTCCTCTCATGTAAATGTAAATAGTACTACATTGTCTCATCCAAATGAGAGCTCTGAGGGTGAACTGTCTCTCTCAGGGTGTTTTTTCTTAAGGATGCATTCAAGGCCTAACCTCGTGAGTCATATCGTCCCAGGTCTGTTCTAGGGTATTCCACTGCCATAGATTCAAGGACAAACCCAGTTGTCTATGTACAGGTTGAGATTCATTGATTTAAACACGTTTGACTAAACACAGTGAACACCCACTATAAACCTTGCACCAGTTTAAATCGTTTGAAATTGAAGGTCTGCATCTACTCTTATCTAAGGAATAGATAGTAACTTGTATAAGAATAGAGAAGTAACTTGAAAATGTATACTTTCTTTTTTTTTTAAACCAAAACCCTCAGAAAAAATGGTGCCCTAAAATGACATCACTAGACCTCATGCTGTTACGTTAGCGTTTGTGTTCTGGATTATTTGGTGAACACAATATGTTAATTTAAAAGATATATGTATGTATGTATGAATGTGTATATATATATGTATATGTATGTATATCTGCATGTATGTATGCATGTATGTATGTATATATGTATATGTGTGTATATGTATGTATATATATGTGTGTATATGTATGTATATATATGTATGTATATGTATATGTATATATATATGTGTATATGTGTATATATATATGTGTATATATATATGTGTGTATATGTATATATATATGTGTATATGTATATGTGTGTATATGTATATATATATATATGTGTATATGTGTATATGTGTATATATATATATATATATATATATGTATGTATGTGTATATATATATATATGTATATATGTATGTATATATATATATATGTGTGTGTGTGTAACAGTTCATTCCGTGTGCATTAATCCCATCACCATGATAAATCAAAGTGCAAACATACCTTACGTCCATAGATGATTTGTCAGTATGTAAAGCCCGCTGTTAACCCTATAGGCATATGGGACACCAAGATACTGTTAAACTATATATAGTATATATACATATTTCTTTATATGATGTAGAATGTTTGTGTGCGTGTGTTCTTTTGTGGCCTTTGGAACTGCTCTCTGCCTATATACTCTTTCCTCACACACTGTACCAGTCACGTTATTGCAGAGGAAAGTGATTTGATGTTTAATTTAATGGATTAGACTGGTGTGTATGTGATGAAAAATAGTTTTCAGCTCTCAAATGTTTAACAGATGAATATGCTTGTCTTTAGTGTGTGGTGCTAACGTACCCAACTAAGCTCTGATTAATCAAGAAAAAAATATTATTTATATAAGATTTGATTGACATTTTGTGCTGAAATTGGTTTTGATTTTCCATTCCTATTCTCATCCAGTTCCCCTCAGATGAATTTTGTTGTAGCTATGAGAATTTTAAGCTTGAGTTATTTAAGGCTTTTTGTAACTTGTGCCTGTCACGGTAATTTGCCTTTAAGTGCTTTGGGAAATTTCTATGTGTACTTTGTAATGTTTTTGTAATGCTGGTTAGACTTTTGGCCGAGGATTATTTTTTATTGAACTAGATTTGGTTCTTCTTACAAGTATACTGAACCCTTATTTTTGTGTATTTTTAAACCTGTTCTTGACTACACTTTATCTAGCCCAAGGAACGGTGGATGGTCTGTAATAAACTGCATAGTACAACTGTTATTTTGTACCTGGTCAAAATGTGTAATAAACTGGTGTAAACCACAGGCTTGGGCTAATGTATTTATTAAATCTCAGAGAAACCCCATTTGAATCAAGAAATGTACAAACTTTCTTCCTCCTTCCAAATTGTGGAACGGTCATCTTAAAGTTATGGTATTCTTGCACACTTACAGTAATTAATTACGATTTCCAGTTTCTATGGCAACTCCGCTCCAGACACCAAGTAATATGCTTTTGTTTATTCATACACGGTCATCATATTTCAAGAAAATGTCTTACATCCAGTTTCAGTGTCTTGATGGGAACAGACTAGATTCACTAGAGATGGATTCAGTCCCAGAGGAACAAGTAGGCTAGGAAAGTAGAAGAAAAGACTTGGTCCTAATGCAGCAGGCTCCATCAGCAGTAAGTGCACATTGTCCTTCCACATTACTGTAGGAAATGTGATTAAGGTGGCTTGTCTCCATTGATACCCTTGAAATGCAGGCCTCTTGTGATCCGTTATGTCAGCGAACCCCTTGTAGTCCATAGTTGGATCTAAGTGCAATGTGTTCTCTGAACCACCAACAATGTTCTGTCTGGGAATCTTCTGTGTTTCTCACAAGGAGCAGCCTGCTATGTATTTACCTGTTAAAGACAAACAGACATTGACTCCTCATAACCTAACTGAGCAGTGTGTTACGTTTTACACAGTTCTATGAGAAACAGCAAATGAAATAGTCCAGTGTGAATACATGTGTACGGTCTCACCTGTGGCAAAGCGCTTCTTGACCAGGGACATGCGGTATCGACTGCCTACCAACTCCACGTCCATGCCTGACAGCGATGCCCCAGAACCAACAAACTGAACGGCCAGGCTGGGTGGGGGGCCACGGGGGGCCTCCAGGCACTGCCAGCTGGCACACAGTGTCCCTGAGCCTAGAGCACCACACAGACAGTTTAGTACACTGATATAAATTCAATAGACTACCAGGTCAGTACGCAATCCAGTGACTACAGATTACAGCTGTCAATGAAATTACCTTTATGACTTCAGTTACAATATAGTTAGCTAAAGATATGTGGTCTAGCTAAAGACATGTTCTAGCATGTAAGAGAAGACGGACAGACTCTGTAGGGGAAGAGGTAGAGATCAGTTTGAGCCTTAGTACTATAAGGGGAGAGGTAGAGATCGGTGTGAGCCTTAGTACTATAAGGGGAGAGGTAGAGATCAGTGTGAGCCTTTGAGTACTATAAGGGGAGAGGTAGAGACCGGTGTGAGCCTTTGAGTACTATAAGGGGAGAGGTAGAGATCGGTGTGAGCCTTTGAGTACTGTAGAGAGGAATACCAGGTGTAGCAGAATCATATGTTGTGAGTTTCAAAAGAGTTTTTATTTCAGGTTTAAAGCACTTCTCTGGACACAAATCAAGGCGCGTCCCTTTAGGAAAAGTCCTGCTCCCCAAACGTTGAGGTAATAAGAAACACAAAAAGATTAAAGGAAACTAAAAACACTACATAATATATAGGAGCCATCTCATCTGCTCAAAAACCACAGAGGGCCAACGGTAGACCTCAGGTCTACCGTTAAATATTGCCTCAACTCGCCATCTATCACTCTGGCTGCAACAGTCCCCTCTGACGGAGGTAATAATATATCATTAGTTAGCGGGCATACCTTCCCTGCAGGAAAGGCAACATGCACACGCACGTAGAGCGCACGTAGAGCGCACACACACACAAACGTATAAGTAATAAATCCTAGGAGAAAGATTATGTATACTGGCTCCTGTGAGGTAATGACATCATATGTAGGCGTACATAAACTAATAAGATAAGAAATACTGGTCTCAGTAGGGAAGGGCACTGTCAAAGGAAACAATAAGAATAATGGGTGGGCTCAACTGTAAGTAACAAAAAAAGCATTTCAAGTTAATCTGGCTGTGGTTGGCAACAGACCCACCTACGTAGCCTTAAAATACCACATACAATGGCCTGGAAGACTTTAGGATCAGAATGCAGCCGCCTACTCTTCTCATATCTTGACCAGTCCTTCCTTCCTCCCTCCCTCTCCCTCTCTCTCTCTCTCTCTCTCTCTCTCTCTCTTTCTCTGCTGCTACTTATCACAAAATATTAGATATCATGACTAATTTATAGTTTTGTTGAAGCACATACTGTATAAAGATATTATGTTATGTATAAAGTTATGTAAAGGTGCAGCTGTATTTGCATTGGGAAGTGTGATGATGTAGCCCTGTCTCTCTCTCTCAGGCTAAAACCATACAGAACTACAAACACCACTGTGCTACTAGTGAACTCTACAGGTTCAACTGCAGTAAAACTAAATGAGATGAGGGAAGCAAACCTTTGCTGTGGTTGGTCGGGGAGAGGTTGGGCAGCTTCCACAGTAGGCGTCTCTCCTCTGTATTCCTAGAGAGGAAAATAAAGTGAGGTCACCCTTGTGATACTTTGTCCTCCCTCCAGCATGCATTTTCCTGGTCAGGTTCCTGACTACACAAAATGCTAAAACATAGTCAAGGAGCTGAGTGAGAGGAGCCCCATTAATTAACAATAAGGATAACATTTGAAGTTGAAGATGTACATGTGGAGTACTGTTGGTAACCAGCCAAATTCAAGGTGATTTTTTACGGATATGACGTGTAGAGCCATTTTCACACCATTAAAACATCAATCAATCCAATCAAATCAAATCAAATCAATCAATCAATTGTTAACAGCATCGATGTGTCTCATCACAGTCATTAGTTTGCAGCTCAGAAAAACTATTTAGGGTGCAGTTATACTTTACCCCAAGGGTCATTCCATATAAGTCTCAACAATACACGTCCAACACACCAATTCTGAGATGGTGTAGTCGAGATGTTTTACCAATTTGGCTGAAATAACATGGAATGACCCTTAACAGTTATATGAACAGAAAAGGAAATTCCTTACCTAATACTATACCTTAAATACCAAATTCTAGCATGTGCAACTATATACCTCTAATTATCTGAACATTTCTCTATGTTAGCGACGTAAACGGTTAGTTAGCGCCTGTCAATATAATAATAATCAATAAACGATTTGCCCTCTGAAACGATTCACTTGAATGAAATTGGCAAGTTGGCCTGTGAAAAAGCTGCATGTTATTGGCCTGATAGTCCCAGGCCAGTGGGAGCTGGGCCTGACCCTGGCTGTGGGGGGGTGGGGGGGCTCACCAGGAGGCAGGGGGCTGACACTGCAGGTCCGTGGCCGTGTGGTCCAGGGGCAGCAGAACCTGCACAGATGTGAGCTGCGTTGAGGGGGCCGTTGCTGGGCAACAGTGGTAATCCATAGACACTCGGGTGACTGTGCCACTGCGCTGGCACTCTGCGGACAGCAGCAGGGGGGCCCGGCCAGGGTCCTGGGACGACACCTGGGGATGAGGGCACCAGAGACAATCGCCTCAACACTACATACAGTACAGGATGGATCCATCTCATCTTCATCTTTAGCTCACATTATTAACACGGCAGCTCATTCATGGAAGACTCCCCTACTTCCTCATACACGTCCTACTTTATTTCTTTATTAATTAATAGGTGACGTATTGGGGGAAACTGTCAAGCAGCATCCACTTAGAGAAGCTTTATTTATTTATTTATGCGGTCCAACATCACACGTGGAGCCACATAGGATTTCTGTGTAACTTTATTGAAAGAAAATATAAGCTCTGACATTGTAGGAAAAAAAGAATAACATACATAATATGTACTTCAGCCCACACAGCATATAATTAGTATTTAGTGCAACAATCACAACTTCAAATTCATTTGCACTAATTATAATTGGTTTCTGGACGTTGATCATTGACACGCGTCCACAACGGCAAGCGTCCTTATTAATGACTTCAGAATAAGTCTCTCTGGATACATTTGAAATGGTGTTTGTGAGGGAGGGGCTGACCTGATACTTGAGCAGGGCTACGTTGTAGTAGGAGGCCTGCGGGCTGAGCTCAGCCTCCCTCTGGAGGTACAGCTGCAGAGCCTGCATGTTGAACCAGAAGTCCCTGGCGTCTGGATCACTCTGCGACGGATCACTGAACACAGTGGAAAAAACATTATGTTCAATTGTGTATGCACCAGTGCGCGCGTGCACGCACACACGCACGTATTCCATAATAAGGAGATTGCCCTATTTGCTCTAGTCATTCACACAATGAGTAGAGTTCCACTTTAGATATAGCCTAGTGATGCTAATGCTGCAAGCTCCACCTCTATTCATTTGCTTCTCTGTACTTGTGAGTCTGGGAGCTCTATTAAAAAGTCTGTTTAATTCCCAATCAGCATCCTGGTACTGTAAGTACATTCAGTTTGTGAGGCAAATAAGTGGCTGTTGCTCGGGAAACCATTCAAGACCCCACCTGGGTGTTGTTTTGAATTGTTTAGGGTGTTCCAATCATCCAATCATCTCCTAGCACCTGTGCTAGGAGATGAACATCAAAGGCAGTCTAAACACCAATTGGCACCGCCTCTACGACACAAGACTTTGAATTACAGCTCCCAGGACAAATCGCAGAGCTTGCCACATGGTATCAGGCAGACCTTCCCAGGCTAGTGTAGCTCAGGAAAGCAACCCCTCTAATGCCAAGGAGTTGTTCACCTGTAAAGCAGCTTCTGGTTGGGTAGGAAGTGATCCACTCTGGAGATGTTGACCAGCCTGAAGCTGAGAACTGGAGTGTTGGGATTGGCCGTGAAGATACGGGTGATGCCGGCTGGGAAGGACATGGTGAGGTCCCCTGTGATCTTCACCAGGCAGCTGGCAGCAGCAGCAACACAAAGTATGAAGTGAAGAAGATCACACCTGCAATGTTTCGCTAACGATGACGACAATAACAAGCGACGGGCAAAACTGTTACCAGTTATGCAGACCACCCTTGAAGTAGGCGTTGATGTACTCCGTTATGGCTGCTGCTACAGGCCACGCCTCCTGAGTGCTGAGGGAGATGGGGCTTGGTCCTCGGGACAGATGCACTGTGGGTAACAGAGTGAGTACAACGTATAAACACACTATTGTAGACACAGGCCCACACATCTCATATTGAAAGGTAGGGTGTGTGTACATACCTGATCATGCCATTACATTCATGTCAATCAACACATTGTCGCCTTGAAACATCTCTATGCTACAGTACTCTCTCAGGCAGTAAGGTAAATGACAAACGGAGCGCTTCTCTAAAGAGCCTCTCTCAAAGAGCAGTGCACAAGCCTGGCATTCACCCATTCACACACCAGGCTAGTGATCATGGGAGCTGGTTGTCACCTACGTGGTCTCTGGGGGTGGTCCTGGTAGGGCGACGGGGAGGTGTGCCCTGGCCTGCCCGGGCTGGGGGCACGGGCCTGGGTCCCCCACTCACTGGGACTGGACGAAGAGGAGGTGGTGAGGGGGGGGCTGGGCTCTGGCAAGGGGGACGAACACAGTGACCTGGACTGAGACGGGGAGAGAGCCACGTTGAACAGGCCTTCTGCAACTTCAATCATGTACTGGCGGCCTACATCACTGATGTACTAGTTATTAGTTAGTACAGTCAAGTTCATCATCTGCTGTATTTACCGATACCTTGAACCAATTTGTTGTTTTTTATTTTCTGATCTTTTTACTGTAGATGTACACAAGCCCTTCACTCCTGACGTACAATGTGTTTATAATGATGATATATATATATATATATATATATATATATATATATAAGTATATCAACTCTCCCAGGTGATAGCCAGATGGAAGCAGGACTGGACGCCATGCAGTATGGGCTCTAATGGCTCAGGCAGGTATGATGGATGCACATACTCTTTCACAGCCGCTAAGTCTGCCTGTAGTCCTCTTGGCTCTGGTGGGTCTGGAAGGAGCAGATGTGAGTAGCTCAGTGCTGTCTGGTCTGTAGCTGTGCTTAGACCCTGGGAAGACACAAATGACAATCTCATTCTCTAACACTGCTACCAAAGGCAGAGGGAAGAAGTCAGCTATTGCAAGCTAAATGTAAGCTAACACACTTTTTGTCAAATTCACCAAATATCTCCTCACACTGCGCTAGTTTACCATTCTGTGTGTGTGTTATCTGTATAATCTGGTACTTCTACATAACCTTGGCTCCATAAATAGGAACATAACAAAGTGGCGAATACTGCACAAAACAGCAGTGCCGCTGACTATATAAAGACTATTCCCTTCCTATACAGTGCCCAATAAGCCGGTTACAAATGACAGTTCCAGATCATTCCGTCAAGGAGCAGTACCCTTGTTTGAGGCCGTAGTGCAGGCCAGCGGCGTGCTCAGATCCAGGCAGTCTTGGTCCTTGTCTGTGGAGAAACACAGGTCCTCCTGTGGCCCAGAATGCCTTGTGAGGGGTGGGCCGTTCCGCCGAGGCTCGCTCTCCGAGGAGCGATGCTTCCTCCTTGGCCCTCCGTCCACCGCAGCCTCCTTTGTGGGCGGGGCCAGCTCGCTGAAGGGGTTGTGGAGGGAGTTCCACTGGGCCGCCTCCTTCTTGGGTTGCCCCGTCTGCTTGCTGTGGAGGGGCAGAGCCCCGGCTGCTGCCAGGGACGACTGGTGGGTGGGGCTGCCAATCATGGTGATGGCGAAAGGGTCGTCCGGGGTGGCCGGGGGCGGGGCGCTGCGGTCTCGCTTCCGGGCGTCTCTCTCCTTGCGATTGGAGGAGGGGGGTGGGAGGGTCTTCGTGTCGGACAGGGGCGGGGTCTCCAGACCCCTGCCCTCTCTAGTGGGGCGGGGCATGGGTGGGGCCCAGGCGTGGGGCGGGGGGGACGTCGGCCCCTGGGGGGCAGGCCTCTCGCAGGCAGCCAGGAAGGGGTCCTCGGGGGGGATGTGCTTGCAGCTCCACACCCTGCTGTGTTCCTCATGGGGAGACGGCTCCCGGAACGCCGCAAAGAAGGGGTCGGTGGCCGGTGGGCAGCTCGGCTCCTTGCCCTGGGACGAGGGGGGCCACGGGGAGGGCCACGCCGCCCAGCCTGCCGGCTCGGGGGAGGGCCCCAGGGGCTGATGAGAAGGCGAGTCCAGGCCTGAGTCCTCCACGTTCTCCGGAGACGAGGAGTCAGAGGAGAAGGCAGCATCTGTGGTGAGAGATTCAATTAAGCTGTTTACAAAGCTGAGAGCTGCCACACAATCATGACATTACCTTACCAAATACATTATATATATGTACATATACAGTACATGCATGCACACACATTTTACCTTTACTCCATGTACAGTGTCTTACAAATAGGATTCATGCCATTCAAGTCAAACCATTGTGAACATATCCGGGTAACGAACATTCAGAAGCACCAGACGTTCGGCTCTGTTCTCTGAGACGCTCTTGGCCGCCAAAGCTTTTGGATTTGAAGGCTGATTCCAACGGCGGCCCAAACAATGTGTCAGAGCCAGAAGCTGTAGAAGTGAGCCTAGGACGGACAGACGGACGGACAGATAGACAGACAGACACGAACCTTGATAAAGACATCACCAAACATATATTTGATGTACTGTATATACACAAAACATTGAATCAGTGCAATGTGCTCTGAGGAGCTTCAGCAGCCATGATAAGGAAGGACCTTCCTCTCTACTGTATAGTTAAATGGGAAGGACAGAGAAAGACAGATATTCAGCCTTACCTCCGGTGATCTGGGCTGGAGGCAGACCTGCGCAGGCCCTCCTGCTCTCCATCTGCGGGCACACACACACACACATACAGTGAGTCAGAGCACAGAGAATGCCCCTAATCAGGTCTAATCACAGGGAGCGGTGTAATTAGTGTGTGTTAAGGGAGGTGGGGATGGGGAGAAAGGAAGACCATCGCCCACCTTCCAGCGTTAAACACCAGCCACTAGCCCTCCCCGTCTAGTAGCAGCTACCACACACACACCTCCCCCCCAGCCTGCTAATACAACACCTGTCATAAATCTTGTGGCTCCCTCTGGACTCCAGAGACTAACAGCTGGCTGTTCTGAATGGTGGTCCTTAACAGGACATGTTTTGTTTACAGTATTCATAGGCATTCATACTTATAATGTTACATAATTATAAATATAGTAGAACATGTTGCAGTGCTTTGTGTGGCTATCATTAGCATTATTTCCATGCTGTGTTATGCTATTGTGGGGGTTATTATTCACAAGGGGGTTGTTATTGGGGGCTAGGGGTCCCTCATAGAGCTTCAACAGGCTCAGAGCAGTCACAGGCAGAGGGGCCGAGGCACTATCAGTGTACACATGACATAATGCTGTGTGTGTGTGTGTGTGTGTGTGTGTGGGGGGGGGGGGGGGGGGCCCACAGC
>JAODUK010000019.1:2695589-2720589 GCA_027564635.1 Typhlichthys eigenmanni
GAGCCGCAGCCCTGCATGTTTTAGATGTCTCCCTGCTCCAACACACCTGACTCTAATCAATGGGCTTCTGCAGAGACGGATAACGAGCCATTCATGAGAATCAGGTGTGTTGGAGCAGGGAGACATCTAAAACATGCAGGGCTGCGGCCCTCCAGGACAAGGGTTGGCCACCCCTGACATAGGATAACAGCTTGCACCACATTACAAGCTTTAATTAGTAGTAGCTACAATACCTAATTTTGTTTCTGGAACTTAGGGTTGAAACCATAGACATATGAATGGACAAACCCTCCATGCAATCACCCATAGCTCTGGACACGAACGTATTTGAACACTGTGCTGAGCTGGCTCTGGCCGTCGCCATCATTGCAGTAACTCACCCCGACTGTAACGCCGCCATATTCAGTATAATAGGAAAAATGCATGGCTAATATATTTTTTAAATGATAACTTGTAAAAAAAATCAACATCTGTACAGTTGGCATGAACAGGGAGACTAGCCATATAGACCAAAACCGTTTTTTGAACCAGGCTGTAGACATGTTCATTCTTGCTGTAAAGTCAGACATTTTAACATTGTAGTCCATGGGGATGACTCACTTTTGCAGCCAGCCTCAAGTGGCCATTCAATGAACTGCAGGGTTTAGCGTTGTATTCATTCCTCAGCACCGGAGGTTCACGCTCAGTTGAAACAAGCATTACAAAATGTTAATTCAGTTTGAAACTTGATGGCGCAGTGCTGAGTGGCTGGCATTTATCCCCTCTCCCCCCCCCCACGCTAGCACTCATTGGCTGACATCTTCTCTTCCACTCCCTTTACAACCATTCCAAACACAAACAATGGAGGAGAGGACATTTTGGGTGTACAGAGTGTACAGTAGCTTTGACATGAAGCATGAGTGTAATCTTTAATATATTAAATATTAAGCACTTTATTACCTGCAAATCTAGGGGCTCCGTTGTCTTGCTGAGCTTGTTGCTGCTGGCCGTCATGGCAACGACATTGGACAAGGATGAGCGCCGGCTGCGAGATATGGAGGAACGTGAGGACGATCTGCTGTCTGACACACACACACACACACACACACGTATCACAATACTGACACAAGCCAGGCTCACATGATTAAAACAAACCAGTAAACTAGAACATTAATATCAGAACAATAATATATTTCACAAAAACACAAAGTTAAGAGTCACGAAAGAGCTGTCATGGAAATTCACCTTAGAAATTTGAGTTGTTCACATGAATACGCGTCCTTGGGTTAGGATTAAAAGAAAAAGTGATCTCAAGTTGAACCCTCGTTAATTTAGCACAGAACCGTTGTAATTTCCGGACAGCACGTCCACGCGTTTGCAAATTCATTACCTTGAACAACTTCTCCCCCCTGAACACCAATTGGGAGCCAGAAAATATCAATTCAATAATGAGGGTCCTGATTGTTTCCAAGGCCAGGAAATCAACATGCACCCTAATATGATAGGCTAAGGCAAATTACCACCGCAGTGAAACAAACAGACCCACAGGCTATTTGCCTTGGATGTAATTTGTATTGATTGACTGGGTTTTAATCTAAAAGTCAAAACTAGAATGATTTTGTGAATGTGGACAAAGATGTATAGAAATGTGGGAGCCTGGAACACCAGATGAATCGATACATGGGAGAGGCACAACAATGTTATAATCCCCAGAACTGACTCGGAGCTTGTGTGTTTTTGCAACGGCAGTAGGACAGGGCCTCCCACAGACCGCCACCTAATCCCTCATCACCTCGCGCAGAGGCACCGCCCGGGATCCTCCCGATCGATAACGTGAAGGCCGGACTTAGCGCTTGATAAAGCAACGCGCTTCATCTTCCCGCAGATATTATGCCACACAGACAGTTATATATGCCTCTCTCCCAATGCTGCCTTTGAGAGCAACTGGACAAAGAATGTTTGCTTCCCGTCGCCTGAATTAAGATTACCACGTTGTATTAGGTTTCCTTCTTCTGCTAGGAGTCTTAAAGATGGGTTTGTTTGTTTTAGCTGTAATGTCACATTCACCATTTTTCCCCACCAACAAAACTCTTAATGACAAATGTGATGACCTAAATCATTATGCGTCACAGTCCACTCCCTCTACAATGCCCCACAATTTGCGTGGCGATTATGACGTATGTATGTATTAATGAGATGATCTGTCACAAGTGAGTGAAAAATCGATCTGTAGCAGAGCTATTACTTACCCCTCAGAACTAATCTGAGAGGTGCACTAACGGCACAGTGTGTGTGTGTGCGCGTGTGTGCGCACAAAGTAAACCCCGTCTACAGGGAAGCTAGGTGACTGCAATAATTGAGCTTTCATTTTGAAGTCTGGTCAGTGGTTCAGAATCAACAAATGTATTGTGTAGCATTTAAAAACAAATAATTGTTTATTAGCACTGTGGGTTTAGATCATTAAAAATGATAACTGGCGGCATCTAATGCATGTCACGAGATGGCAGAGTTTAGAAAACTGTTATTTTTACACAGGGCAACAAACTTTAGAACACGTTGCATTTCTTGAGCGTCAAATCCATAGAAATGCATTGAATCTGTATATATACCACAATTTTTAACTTTATTTAATAAAGTGCATTCCATGAAGCACTGCCAAACATCGGTGGAGTCATTGTTACAATACTAGTTACTGGGAAAAGTAATAAGTTAGTTACTGCCCAACACAGGCCATGATATAATAAAACTGTTTCTTAACAAAATGCAAGATAAAGTAATTCCAGTATGTTTAAGTGGCATTTTAAGAGATTAATAATAATTTAATAAATCGTGATAATATTGTCTATAGCAATTATTTTAGCCAGGATAATCGTGAGTGACATTAATTTGTCAAATCGTCCCATATTGTATTGACTCCCCCTTCAAGGAGAAAGGCCAAACAAATTGACTGGTCAAATCTGGCCTTTGACGTCTCACAATGAGAGCTTCTTCGTGATTGGTTAATATGTTTATTTGTGGGCGCTGACATCACACACTGCAGCAGCAATTGCAGCAATTGCAGCAGAGGACCACCATTGTCAGCCTGAGAACTGGGTCTGATGAAGAGACCTGTCACAAACACCTGTCTATCTGAACAGACAGTTAAAGACACCCTTAGAGGCCTGGACTGATACCTTTCCTCAGGGAAGAGTCTAATTCTGTCCGCTGTGGTAGAGTTGCTGCTTCTAATGATGATGACGACGACACTGATGATACAGAGCTGTGTGGAGGGTTGACGGAGTGGCTGCCAAAGTTCTGCCTCCTCAGCTTGGCATCAGCCTGCAGGCTCTCCACAGCAGCAGCCTGACACTGCTCTGCTGTGGACACCAGCATCCTGCAGAACTGAGAGTGATTGGGAAGTGGTGACGGTGTTTAGGGTAAATGGCAAGGGTAACGTTAGTGGTCGCTGCTTTGAGACAGTGGAGATGGGCTAACCTGACATGCCTAATGAATTGTCGTCACAAGTCCATCTGGGAAGCCATACATTGAAACCGTTTGTAAAGGGCAGGTACTTTCAAAAAAACACTTAGCAGTTGATTGGATGAACCATCTGCTAAAACATGCCATGTATAGCTATCAACATGACACTGATTGGAAAGTTCAGCTGCTACTCGGACACGCAAAATTAAACTGAAGCTCGCGAGATCAGGATGGTCTCGCGAGGCTAGAGATGGGCACCACTGCAGTGCAGGAGGAGATAAGCAATCAAGGTGAAACAAAATACAAATGAGAGTAGTCTGGAAAGACACTACATCATAAAAGTGGTTGATTATCAAGGTAGGTAGAAAAACTGAATAACCATTAGAAATAAAATATTAAAGGACAAAAATATTCAACAGAAATAATTAAGACCACTGCAGCAGTTTCTCAGCTTTTTACTACAGATTTAAATGTTTTACATTCATGTAATATATGTGTTGTTAGATGTAATTATTCTAAGTAATTCTTTTTTTAAACAAATTGACAGTATATTTATGTTATAACATTATTTTTAATATGCAGAAGTGTCTTTATTTTGTCCGCGGTTGTATTCTGTCCGTAACTTCTTTTTTTTTTACTGTAGTGTCTCTCTGTCATGTGCATAGACAAATAAGACTTGAGAAATCACTCTCTCACCTCTGCATAGTCCAACTTTCCATCTTTGTTAGTGTCGGCTAGTGAGAAAATGGCATTCACCTCTTCGACAGTCATCATCTCTCCTTTCTGTAAAGCACAACACCATCATTATTGCAAAACAAATAACTTCCAAATGCAGGGACAATAGCTGACTTTGATCAAATAAAATTCAAAATAAATAGAGTAAAATACTGGTATTTTGTGTCTATGATAATAACAGACTTGTTTCTGTGAGAAATCAACAGTGCAGCATTGGGCTAAATCAATCAGTTTGTTACTTGTCTACTTAAACTTTAAGTAGAATGTCAGCTTCTTGTTTATAATGGACTTGGATCCAGAAGAGAGTATTAAACCCATATTAAAGTACACATAAAAATATGTCATGTTAACTTACGGTTGTAAGGACCTTCTCTAATTCACTATGTGAGATATAGCCATCACCATTCACGTCCATTTTTTTGAATGCTCTCATCAGCTCACTTTCCTCTGTAGGCTTTTCACTCTTGAGAATATCACAGAAATCATCAAAGTTCAGTTCAGAAGTTCTTGGAGACCAGTATTTATCAAGAGTCTCATGAGATGGATTTCTTCCAGCCTGTTGGAGAACTGAAAAAATGGGGAAAGCACAATATGAGCAAATACACAAGTAGGCCTACACATTCAATTTCAGCTCATAGACTGTATGTGTACAGACATACATACATACATACATACATACATGTACTGCACACACACACACACACACACACACACAGTGTTAATCCTTACCGCTACATAACTGATGTTTTGAAGTGATATTTGTCAAACTAGACCGTAATACAGCAAGGTATGCAGCTCTACACTGCATGTAGAAAGCCTCTTCATCATCATTCGATTGTGTCTTCTGATGGAGAGTCTGACATGCTCGTAAAGACATTCTGTTGAGGGAGAAGATATCAATCTGATTACCGTACTGGTACTGGTAGCACATTTTGGCCGACTTGACAACCGACAAAAAGCAAGAGCACCTTATTATAAAACATTGCTTAGCCTAAATCACGTGATTATATTTTACAAGCAATATATGAAATAAAAATGAAACATAATGCAGTTAACCTTTTCTGTTTAAAATAAACCCGTTCGCAATTGCAGAATGATGTGCCCTTCTCTGATGCTGGTGTTGCTAGATAAACAAAAATACATAGTGCACATGAGAAATGACACGGAAGAAACTATTTCTTCAACCGTTCCCATTTGTGTTTAGTCCAGACGGGACCCCGGATACTATTCTTAAATAACGATTTAAATTAAAATATTAAATGCATTAATTTATTTTATTTTAAACATAATATTCTCATTAAAATCCAAATTAAATCAATATTATGTTGCAGAATTAAACCGCTTCTGGAACTACATATAGGTATTTCGTGTACTTGAAGGACGTATTAAGGTGTGCACACGCGCCCATGTTTGATTCTTGTAGCGCTCCTCAATCCCTGGAAAATGCCGTGAGTTGTATTTGTTCCCATTTGATTAGACTTTTGTACATTGTAGACACAATATGTTCGGTTATGTTTGACCTGCAAGGTACTGCAGTACTAACAGCATACAGATGATGAACTTTGAGCAGCACAGGTGATCTGTGTCATAAGTGTGAGTTGACGTAGGTAGCTATGGTTGAGCACAGACAGAATAACGGACCGTTATAAAGCTGATAAATTACCGTGCAGTACCGGTAACGTAATTACGCAAGTACATTAACATAAATGTGTGTTTCACTCCACTTTGTATAGAGCCAAAAGAGCTATTCGCACGGACAGCCTCCATCCATCTGTGAGTAAATGCATGTTTTTGCGCGACACTGTCTAGATTGACACAACCCTATCTGTTTAGTTTTTCTTTACGTTAACGGTACGGTACGGTACAGTATTGTAGCTGCGCTTAATGGGTGTGGCTAGTGTTGCTCAGTGACGTGGAGGAAGTGTAGCCGCATGTTTACCTGAGTGTTTGATAAGTATTTGTGAATGTTTGTCATCAACGCTATTTAGTCCCACGCTGGTTCCACTATCATATTGTGCAAATGTAATAAAAAAAAAACTATAGCAGTAAAACACAAACGATCGCTTTGTTGTTGTTGTTGTTAGCCATTTGAGCATTGTTCAACCCACAGCCCAACTCCTCCCTGTGTTGTAACCTGCTGTTCAGTTGCCGTTCGCGTTCGTTGAACTTGAAGTTAACGTTCCACCATCCTGAACGCAGGCCCTAATAAATATGCATTTTCTCTGCACAGTGTACACATTTGAAGAAAAAAGCACCTGACATAAACTACTCTCCCGTGACAGGTAAGTGAACCTTTTTATATTATACAGTTTATGGTCTTTATACAGGATTCTTCAAAAAATTACAGTAATTCTGTTTTTTAAATGGACTATTTATTATAATAATAATATGGGGGTATACTATTTAATCCATAGGCCATGCCAAAAAATTTGATAAAGAAGAGATCCCAACTAATGATATTGAAATGTGAGTACCGGTACTGGATCTATGTATATGGTATGTTCTGCCGCTGTTAATAACTGACTAAACTGAAAGGAATGTATTGAATTAAGTCTGTAAAGGGCTATAATGCTTTATTAGTAGATAAAGATTTCAATTGCCACCATTTCCTGATGGTAATAATGACAAATCAGACTATAATGACAGGAGACACCAAATGAGGGAGATCCATAGCTGGTTATATTATCAGTGATTTACATAGCACTAAATATAGTTGTATAAAAGCACTTTAACACAAGAGCCATTTCCTTGGCGCAGGCATTTGATGTCTGGCCTATTCATCAAGATGATCATTGGATTTACATTTTATAGTGCCGTAACACTTGATGTGAACAGTAGATCGCTAACATCTCAACAAAAAATAAATGTATATTTTCTACATTTCATATACACTTGATTTTGTTATGGTATCTTTTGCGTAAAAATTGTTTATTTACTATTTTGGCTAAATAGCTTCAGTTGTTAAATTCAACAAATGCCTGTAAAAACTATGAACATGTATTTAATATAGTCCCAATTTTAGTAGGCTGTATGGGCCATTTTAGCTCTTTGGCAACATATTAGTTACTAATTCAGAAGCGGTCTGTGTGTTGATTCATGTTTATTCAGGACATTTAATTTTCAACTAACCAGGGTTGTAACCCCACCCACAATGTTATTTTGTTTCAAGCCTGCATGGTCTTAGTTCTAAACTGGAAAGATCTGCAGCTACATTCATCCGGGCCAGGAAAGAGCTAGAGGAAGTATTTGTAAGTGACAACGTTGATCTTTATCTCTAGAGAAAGGGACTATAGTGTCCATTAATGGACAGTTGGTACTGCATCCTGACTGCTCACTTATGAACTGTATTCATTTTTTACTTTTAAACTTGTGTGATTTGTCGTTTTCAGGATTTTAAATGACCTTTCCCTTATTCCAGAAATGAACACTATTCATTCCAAGCCCCCACCCAAAATGTTTTTGCTCCGATATTATAGGTTAATAATAGTAACCTGGACCTAGATGGTATTCAAATTCATTTATCTTCTCTTTTTTAGGCAGCAGAGGGCAGCAGTGAGCTGAAGCAGTTCTTTAAACATGGTTCTTCTGACTTGATAACTGAACTGAAAAGAAACCGAGAGCTAAGTAAGTATTTGCAGCAAAATAACCTGAATGATTAGCTGAAGATAATTCTGCTGTACTTCCATTACGCCATATTGTACATCATTTCAAATTTCCATTATAATAATTACAATATATATTTTGTGGTTTCAGCTGCAAGAGCAGCAAAATATTTGAGGGAAAATGGTACTGACCAGAACCCCTCTCAAGGTAATGAATAACCTTTTACAGTGTCAAAGCAAACCAGGCTTGTACACAACAGTCAGAACTGAATCATACACCTGCATTGCTAGGACAATAAACATTAAGACTAAAACAATATTTCTTCAAACTATTATTATAGTAGCGATCATGTTAGGTATATAGTCAGCATATAGTGGTCACCAGAAGATGTGTATTTCGGTTGAATGAAGTGGCTGGTGGCTACACATCTCTGTTCACCAGAGATGCCATTCCTTATAGCACTTGACATTCGTATCAAATTCCTCCATTTAAATGGTTTGTGAATGTGACCATAGCCATATCCAGGTTAGGGGTAAAGCATGTGGTCACTCAAGGCCCGCTTGACTTCCAGAGACACCATCTATCACATGATTTGATTTGCTTGGTAGCTATTTCAACGATAACGTCTTCAATTCTGCTGGTGAACTTTGGAGGAAAAACATAATTGTGTTATGGTTACACAAACAAGTCGATGGGAGATTTCCCATGGAAATAATTCACTTTTATTTGTACTATTATTTTAGGCACATATAAAGCCTCCAGCAAAGCAATTCTTGTGATCCAATCACACACACAGTAGTGATCCAGGCCAAATGAATGGGGGCCATTGTGTGCGCAGTCAGAGTTGTTTTCCGATAAGGTTGTTATAAATTGTTTTAATTAGTTCCAGCGAGGACATGTCTCATTGTGGAGTCGTACCACAGGAATGTCACTTTTTTAAAGTTTAAAACATTTTAATTACATGATTGGGGCCCAGAAATGTATCAGTAGTGTGTGTGAGATCCTCCGTACAACAACAGACTTAACATCAGGGTGTGTGTGTGTGTGTGTATATAGCTTGGGTGGGGGGGTGAGAGAGAGAATTGTCCCTCTCCTCGAGACGCCCATTTAAAATAAACAAACGTTCATTCAATGCTACAGAGGAGCTCTGGCCTATAACTGCAGGGAGCGTGAAATCCTGACAGATGATGTTGACGGTGTCATGTAAAATATTATTTTAAATCTGCTGCTACGGCATTCAGGCCCCAGGTTTGTGTGCTAAATGCACAAGGTGTAAGCGGACCTGCTTAATAGGGCACGTGCTTTGAGAGGTCTCGCAACTGACTTGAGTCCTCCTCGCTCAACCCCAATGACCTCGACACACAGGCACAGCTTATTTTATGCTCATCCAGAAGATGTGACCAATAAATGCATTGTGAGTCATATGCACTGTGGGTTAAAACTGGTTCAGTCACTTTGCCTGTAAATGGTGGTTCTTGAAAATGGATATGTTCTGGAATCGATTTATAATAAACAATGTAAAGAGAAAAGTAGTACTAGAGAAGAGTATAACGGATTATATTTATATTAGATTGGCAGGGACTCTGGTTATGTAGAGTAGGGCAAATGATCAATAATTCTCGTTTTGAGTGATCAGAAGCATTCCTGTTGCAAATGGGCCTTGAATGTACAATGTGCATTTTGATTAATTGAGCCAGTAGTTTAACGTTTGTCCTCTAGATGGGCTGTTTTGTGGCCGCGTTATGATAATTACACGTGGCAGGTGACACTGTCGTCACCTGGCTGCCACTAAACCAAATCCACTAAAGTTTAAATGGATGTTCCATGTGAGCAACTAGACATAATGACTCTGTGTGACTGGAAGTCTTTTATACACAAGGAGTGTATTTATTTGTAGCATGCCCATGCCCATTGGAGTCCTCATAGACGCCATGTCACATAGCACCTCAAAACAATACTTTCAGTATGGGCTGAAGAACTACAATGTCATTTGCAGAATTTGTTTACATTGCTAACATGGGTTGATGTGTTACCATGAACACTGATGAGTTAAACATTCAACTTTATCATACTAACTGCTCACTCCTATTTACTTGCATAGCCTACCAAGTAGAAGAGGAATTGTCTCGAATGTAGAGAAAATAAGATCCAGTTGCATATGAAATGCAAAATCTTTATTTAGCCAACTGCAGTAGTTAATCATTGAAAGTTGATGAGTGTTGCACACATCATGTGCACATGAAACCGTGTTAATTTCCATAACATTATGACACTTCCACTGTAGCCAATAAAGCACCAGGGTAAATCATGGATAGATTCACTTTGAAGGCTAAGCCTCCAGTTTCATTACCATTCCTCCTTTTTCTGAGTGTCATCGTATCGCTCTCGCCGCCAGTCAGAGTGGTGTTACGAAGCGCTTACGCCTGTCCTTTAAGCCTAACAAAAGTTTCAGTAAGCATTCTAGAGAAGTCATTTTTGGTGAGCAATCAGGCCTGAGGCGCGTATAAATCCTGCGGGTATAGTCGAGGCATTACAAATACCCACTGCTCCCTTGTATGTGCTGATAACTACAGAATTGAAAAAGAGGCCATAATAATTCTGAGTCAAGTTTCCCTCAGCAGCGGGTATTGATTATTTGTGTGCGGTGAGAGATTTGGAAAATTCAATTAAAGGAGTTGTGCAAAGGATTCATAAATTTTGCCTGCCGCAACCTATGCCTAGACACAGTTATGTTCTGAATCAATGTTGCACTTCACAATATATTTTCTTAGGAGCATAAAAATAAATAACATTTAAAGAGTTCTGCTTACCGCAGAAACAAATTTGATTCTCCCCGACGCTTTTTAGGCACCGCCGTGTACCGAGTCGCACACATACAGACTGGCAGTGTATTTTTATAGCAATTTTTCCATGAGAAACTCCTACATGGTGTGAATTTTGAGGTGGCAAAATGAGGGGAAAGGGGGCGGCTCAGCAGTATAAAAATTGATCAGGCTGTAGATGTGGCCCTGTTGTGGAAGATTTGTATGTCCGCAGTAATGGGCTGTATTAAAGATAAGACTCCTTAATGTGTCATAAAAGTGATGGGGGCTGTGTCCCAGCCTGTAGCGCGACCGGCCCAGGCCACCCATCCGACGGGAGCACATCAATCCTCTGGGAGGTGTCTTGGGAAGGGGGGAGTGGCTCCCACAGACAGACAGACAGACACCACTTGATACCCATCTGCTCTTTAACAGTTACAATTAAAGCTGTATATTAAGCATTTGTGGTCAAACTGAAGCAGGACACCTTCGATCGGCAGTCGGTCGCAGAACAGGCACTCTTCTCTGCAATGATTTCTGAGTGGAACAGTGTCATATAGCCTCTCACCCAACATGCGCTAATGTGCTTTATCCTTCATATGAATATTGAACAAGTAAGCTAATAACAGTATACTTAATATTTTTTCTCTCCCTATTTCTTATTTGAACTAATATCCTCCCTTCTATATTAAAAAAAAAAAATGCGCCCATTCTAAACAGTTTTAGTTTTAATTAATCTATTTAGTTGCTATAATAACTACCAGGTTTGGTATAACTGACATGGATTTCATTATTTAAATTTCTCTCCCCCTCACAGGTGGCCTAAGAAAAGGCAGTTCTTACGACTTCCTCAAGTCCATCATGGCCTGAGGTATGGCGTCCCCCCTACCTATCTGAAGTAGTATGGCGTATAAACGGATGCCTGGATCAACTGTAAAATACCCAACGTTACCAACTCTTGTGTTTCCGAGTGCCGTTCTGTCTCGATGTTAACTGTGATAATATCACAGGGTACTGGGGAGGTTACACTCATGTTTCCCCTTCTTCCCACATCCCCCAGGTCCTCGCTAGCGAGGCGTCTTGGCTGTTTGACAGCTAATGGAATTGCCCTTCCCTCTTGTGTAGCGCTGTGCGTACGTTTTTCCCAGGGAGATGAGACAGGAGATGAATGCGGAATCCGCGCTGTCAGATGTGAGGCCGAGAGACGTCTCGGAGGCCGTCATTCATCCGGGTGGGGTGGGTTGGTTGGTGGGGGTGTGGGGAAGGGGGTGTCGTTCAGCGGCGGCAGGAGCGAAGGCTTGGACACATTGACATTGGGTGCCCGTCTAACTGGCAGAACCGCTGCCTGGAGTCTGACAAATGTTGATTCTCCAATAAGCAGCATGGAGAGGTGCTGTGAAAATAATGTTCTTACAATAGGCAACTCTCATCCCCATTAGGCCTCAAACTATGCAGTCAGCACCACCTGCCACTTTCACACCTTTATGAAGACTAAAGGGAAGTGTGAGAGCAACACACACACACACACTAGTCCCTTTATTTGGCAGCGGCCGGGAAGGCGGAGGCCCCGCGCTGCCCAAGTCAAACTAAGCAACAACTGTCGACGACGGCAAACATTTCCTATTTCTGCCCGAGGTGTATCGTGTAGCTCTCACTTTATCACCCTTAGAGGCCACGTGAAGGACAACGGCAGCGCACCCATAAACAAAACTAAATGTTTTCACACAGGCCCCTCTTGAGATTGGTGGGGGGGGAAATGCTGTCGCTGTTTTAACTCCCTCCATGCTGCCCCTTTGCCAAACCCCCCCCCCCTACGACCACTACCTCTCAACATAATGGCCATGAATTCTGGAACGGGGGCCGTCATTTGTCTACGAGGGCCGCAATTAAAGAGTAACTGTTTTTAAAGTCAACGTGGGTCTTATGTTCGGGAATGGATATACATGTATCAGTGCTCTGCCAGTAGGTGGTGGCTGCTGCAGTGTTTTCTTTGAATATAGCAAGGCCTGAGCCACTAATTATATACTAAAAGGAAAGTTGTATTTACATTTTTAAATAAATTAAAGATTTTAAACTGCTCATCTTAATTAATTTAGCTTTTTTTTGTTTTTAAAGGTACATTAATTAACGTGAATATTTTTAAATTGGAATGCATTCAAATGCAGGAAAGGTTGTATGTCTACTATAGAAGCACTAGTGTCAATGAGGGGAGGGGCTGAGAGAGGGTCATTAACGTTAACATTTGAATTTTATGACGTATGAGCGGAAGGAGTGTACCGTTGAAAACCAGCTAGGTGTTGGGGTGATTTTTAACAGAACATCACTAACTACAAGATCCATTTTCAGCCCTTAACATTTTTCTAAAAATATTAACACCAGCATTGATGTCTCATTACAGATACAAAAACACATTTTAGGGTGCAGTTACAGTTTAAGTCATCACTTCTAAGTAAAACTGGCATTACATTGTTTATACAGGATGAGTGTTTCCATGCTGTAATCATGAATTTGTATCCTCTATACTTTGATATACTTTGATTCCATCCAGTATCAAACAGTGGGCAGACAGTCTTCTTAAAAAAACCTTCTAAAAAGAAAATCGTGGCATTTCATTGACAGCGTATGCATTCCCTTCCCTCTAGCCCAGTGTTGGTTACAATGCTTCAGCCCTCTCTCCCTCCATCTATTGTTCCTGGCCACAGGCGATGCGCACGGACACAGGCTATGACCCGATAACATTTATTGTTGTAATGGATTTTTTTTTTTAATGCCAGTCATTAACTGGCAGGCAGAGGGAGAGAGAGATTGCTTGTGCCTTTTATTCTGTGGTATTTCAACTTTATGGCATTATGCTCAGATATGTCATCTTCCATCATCTCCTTTTTAAGACCTGCCTCGTTGCCGGTTTTGTTTTAAGTGCGCCCAACCCCAGGAGCATCTAGGACTTGTAATGAATATTTAATGATGTTGATTAAAAACCTTGAGCGCTACACCATGTCTAATTATTGTGTCTGACAGTGTGTGGCATGATTTACTCAAATGTGTGCCGTTGCTTCTATATCCATCTTGGCTGGAGGACTTTAGATAACAATTTATTATTCATACAAAATATAGAAAACTGACTTAAAATGTGAATTGGCTATGAAAAGAAAACTACAGTACCTTTTGAGCTGGGATGCAGATTACTAACATTTGAACAAATATTGCTCCCATTAGTGCACAAAACCTTAACTGTTGTTTCCAGTAATGTTAACTATTCCACCTGGGTTCAATCATGAAGCAAATTAGCATGTTTGGCTGAATGGCATTTGGTGGAATATAGTTTTAACATACTAAATAAAACACTGTTCAGTTGTATTGGTGAGGAATGTTCAATACTGGAATTCTATCTTTGCTGTTGTGGATGAATACCAGTCAGCATGAAACACTGGCATTCATAGAGCAAAACTTAGTCCAAAGAAAGGCTTGTATTGTACATCAGTCTTGGCTCCATTTCATTGGGTCTTCTTCTGTGCTTTTCTGCTGGGTGGCCCACTGAACTGGACAATGTTAAAGTATAGCAGAAATCCCAGGAAGTGTACGAAGGCAAATGTAGACACCAGCATTGTATACAAGTCAGGTAGATGTTTTGGAGAGGCCTGTACTACGCTTACGAAGCTCAGACAAGCCATGGCCACAGTGCTGATGTAGAACTGCAACAAGGAGAGATTGTTAAAGATCATGAAGACACATGATAGGTGTAGGTCAGGATGAGCTAAAACGAATGTTCAAAAAACAGAGTAGTGGGAGGTAGGCAGCCATGAGCAACAAATAGTCATTTTGTTACAAAAAGAAGACTTCCCACAAATAGTGTGTCAAAGCAATGATGTGCTGTTTACATGTGAATACGTACATCGTGTACCCAACATGCTAATTTGGACAGTTTCCTGGTTAAGAAATGTGCTACATAGAGTGTGCTGGAGAACTATGGTGCCTTCTCAGAGCATGGTAGACAAACACTGACAATCCATCTAGAACAGCACATGATGCTACTAAAGTAGTCAGAGTATTCAGAGCTGAGAACAAACAGTTGTCTTTCTGCTCAATTTCATTTAAACTGAAATCATTATGAGATTGATCATTTAATTTAAGAGGCTTCTCTCACATTACGATGCATATTTATGACTGCATGACTGGAGTAAAATTGCCAATTTGAGAACTGCTGTACGAAAAAGCCATGTGATAACATATGGAAGAGACTCATGAAAGAGCAAAACATCTCTAGCCCCCACTGAAGTGGGAGAAATGGTGGTAAGAGTGGGATCAACATCCGGGTGTCCACCTGGGATCTATGACCCAGGGATCCGGCAAAGGAAAACACCTCATAGCAGTGTGCATCATCCCCCCCACACCCCCACTGCTGAAACCCAATCGCTACCATGGGCCTCGTTATTTATGCCGCTTGTGTAAATAAATATATCTAGATAAACCTGTGTTAATGACAATCGCTATAAAAAGACACCTTCTCCTCGTCTCTGACACCCTACCAGTGTCCCTGTCGTTAAGGGGACACTGCGGAAACTTAAATAAGTGATAAATGATTCTCTGGCTGGCAGCGGCTTTCATTCCCGGACAGCTCACACAGCTTACGGCGGCATATGATCTTTATTTATACGGTTGGGTGGATATTCTTGCGGCCATGTGCTCCAAGTCAAGCAGGAAGATGGAAGTCCTGAAGCCAACGCCTGCAACCGCCATAACTTCCAGCTGAAGGACGCTGCAGGACCTCCCCTTCGCCTGTTGGCTTGTTGATTTATCACGTGGCCTGCATGAACTTCTTCGGTGCTGAACAAGTCTACGATTGATCGGTCCCATGCTCCGCCCCTTTTCGCCCTGTCCCCCAATAAAAGCTGAGCCAGTTTGGAATCAGACAGAAACTCCGCCAACTGTCCGTTTTCCTGTTATATGCTGTTTTGTCCAACCTAGTTACAGTAACTGAGGGGGTCGGGGCTTGGGATCGGTAAATTGTGTATTGAGTGCACCCTTATTAATATAGGCTACCTGCCATTGTTAGCGCGCAAGCTAGGATGCTAGCAAGCTAAGCTAGGGAGAGAAGAAGCCAGGAGGCGGGACGGACTATTGTCTCTCTCTTTAAAGTTCCCTTATCGACTGGGTGGCGCTAGATCCAGCGGTGCTGCGGCCTGACTGTACCTTCCATTTGAGGACGGTGGCCATGCTGATCCGGGGCAGGCAGAAGAGCGGCATGCGGTGTCTCTCCAGCCACAGCTCCTCCTCGGAGCAGCGCTCCCCGGCTCTGAGCAGGCTGGTGGCCAGGACGAGGAAGGCCAGGGAGGTCACCACGTAGGGCGCCAGGAGGCCGTCCCTCAGCAGCAGTGGCAGCAGGCTGAGGAGGGGGAGCAGGGGGCCAGAACAAAGGTGCATTTAGAGGTTACAGTCAAGGCTTTGGTAGGTTACTTTTCAAATGTAATCCGTCACAGTTACTAGCTACCAGACTCAAATTATAATCAGTAATGTCATTTTAGGATTACCTAAATGTAGTAACATAAACTCATTACTTTGCATTTAAATTACTTCACGCCAAAAACAAAACATTGTTCTTTCATTCTTTGAAATGCCATCCAAAGCAATTTACTGCGTTGGCGCGCCAAATCTTTATATTTTTGGGACCATTCATGTTGCTCAGAGGGTCAGATTAAAGTAGGATTTAATTAAAATTATTGATCGACGTTAATGACCTTATAAATTGATTCCAAAATGTTATCTTAACTTAATCGTAACTAATGGATTACAGTTACTGTTTTTTTGTAATCAGTTACACGTTACCGATTACATGTAATCAGTTACTTCCCAAACCTAGTTACAGAAAAGGCATTTTGTCGCCCCTCTCCGCAGCGATGCACAATGGCAACTCAACAGACTAATGCCAATACATCTGCTTCGCTGCCCTCCGCTTCTGAAATGCTCATGGTAGAAGTTGACGTCTGGAGAGGATGGAACAAACCCGCGTCGGAGCCGGAACGCTGTGCACACGAGCCCGGTGGAATCGGTTGAAGCGTTATTACAATGCATGCATTGGCGCTCTATAATATTTTTAAACGGAAGAATTAATGAAAGTGACACACGTCTGCCTGTACTGAAGGCGTTTTTCATTATTGACATACATTTTAAAATCAGGCTACTTGTCGGGTCGGGCACGTAAAATCCTCCTGCCTTAATGTCGAGCCCTGCTAATGGGAAAATCATCTCTATAGATGTTCTTAGAGAGGTCATATGCGCTACACGCGTGTCTGGATGTGCCACCTGTGTCTCAATGAATACAGCAGTTCAAAAATTCTAGATATATTTCTCACATGCTCAGTGGAAGTGAAATGTACTTCTTTTGGTTTTTCTGCTACTTCACAACAGTCTGTGCCAAAGACTACAGCTTTACCAATAGCAGCAGATATTACATAAAGCAGTTGTAGGCTAGCCTACAGGTTAGGGTGGTCACCTCCCAGGCCAACTGTTGTGGGGTAAATGCACACACACTGTACGTCACGTTGGATAGTAATGTGACTCTAAAGCAACACGAGCCTTATAGACTGTAGGTCATATATTCCCTCCCCACACTACCTTTGCTCTGGTTGTAAAGACTAGATGACTAAAGACTAGATGACACACAATCAATGCTTCTTCAGTCTTTACACAAAACTATTTCTTTTAAATGTATGTTTAAAAAGTCAACCCAATGGAAGAGGCCAACAAGGCTACGTCTCTTCAGGAAGGGTCTGATTTCACACTGAGCTTATCTAAGTTTAGTAGAGACACACAGGCAAGAACAACAGTTGACTCTCACTAAATCACATATTTCCCCAGCCCATAAAACCCCAACTGCATACAACTGACCAGTGATTCCCGCTCAGTCAGACAAGACAGACCCTATTCAGTAAATAAATGTCTGACATTTTAGAACTACATACTTCATCCATTTAACAAACCCTGTGCATTCATGACGCTACAATTACTGTGCCTGAGCAGCAATTTGGCCAATTATTCAAACAAAAGATGTATTTTTTTTTCATTTATTTGTGAGTAAATGGCGGAGTAGCGTGCAGACGATACAGATTATGTTGAAGCCCATGTCAGACTGTACTGTGAAACAGATACAGAAGGACCCCCTGTCCCTAAACAAGGCATTCTTATAGAGCAGGCATGTGGACTATGCTGTGTAATCTGCAGATATCCTTATGCTAAACCATGTGCACGACCATTAGTGCTACCAGAAGAATTTACCAACAGCTGCCGAAAGTCAAGACAGTGTGTGGGCCAGCCGTCTGCATATAAAGAATGGACGTGAATGTGTGATGTCAACCACTGGTTTCAGACGAGACGTTTTGGCTTTACAAGTGGCTCCATTAGGTTAGTATTGGAGACAAAATCTGATGTTAACCCTCTCGCAACAGCAACCACAAATTAGCATTAGCTAGCATTACAAATTAACAGTTGCCGCCGCCCAGTTTAAAATAACCTCAGGTGTCCAGGACAATGTAAGCTTACCTGAACGTAGAAGTCTGGAGAAACCAAATGGCCATCAGAGGGAAGTCACTCAGCAGCAGGCAAACTGGCCTGAAAAAGTGCACATTCAGCAAACACCGGAATACATCTGCTGTATGCAGCTAAAGTAAGACAACACACTGCATGCTACTGACAATGTTACTTCTGCAACATTATTTTTTTATTATTATTAAATATAAAAAAAATTTAAAAGGTACAATTTGTTTAGCCAAAACCTTCGATCATAGTATGTCATTTTATATCACATAAAGGTATGCCACCAGGACACTAGTATAAAGCATAAAGTTACTGTATAGCATTTGAAAACGGCCAGATAAAATGTGCTCTTTATCATTAGTCGGCTGCATGCCTGTATACCACATTAGTCTCGTTTCTCATCACGTAGGGGAATCTGCGTCCCTATGATACAACGAGGACATGAGCCTGTCTCCCCATGTCAGCCCTACTGTAGGTGGCATCTTGGCACTCTCCATTTCCGAGGTGGTCATTTCCCACTCGTCTCGGAGCCCATAATGACGGCCAGCTCTTGGGCGGTCCCGTTACGGGCCCGATAATTGATCCTCCACAAACAACATCCCTAACTGCTGCCTGCCGTTCATTCCTAATCCCCGGACATGCATTACTGATTGATTCAGCGGGGGACAGGTGGGAGGTATAACTCAATAGTTAATAAAGCAACAATCTACCCTAATCTAGAAGATGAGCCCAGGATCGCAGGACCAAATCCCACGTGAACACACCTAGCCTGGCTTCACGCTACCGCTACAGCAGCCTAAGTGGTTATAGGTTAGAGGTTACAGAAGAGGTCAAATGATTACACAGCTTACGTGCGCGGATCCTTATGCTTGTGTGTGCACGCGACGCATTAAACCCAGCGAGTTAATATGGCTGGGCGTTGACACGCGTGCACACCACAGCACATATGACCTAATGTAAATAGATGCTGGGGGAGCTGGGGTCCGGGGAGGGAGGGGGCTTTTGTCTGTTTGGCACTGTGCATGATGACAGGGGCCGTAACCCCTATGTTAGCAGCTCTATTCACATCTTTACTCAGCAACACGGGCAGTAAAGTGGCAGTGTGGTGGCAATGTGACTAAATACAGATGAATACACAAGGCTATAGAGACAACGTGCGGTACAAACCAACAGTTTGTCACTAACCAGGAAACTGAATGAATGCGTTTGTTGTGGAATTACCGTCAATTACCACAGCCCCACTATGGCATTAATGAGCGTAATAATAAGTGTACTCACAAGGCCGGCAGGAGAATGGACTTCTCATGGACATGGTACGAGAAGAGAAAGAAGGCCAGAGAAGAGTTGACCTAAAGAGCATTCACATTAAGAGTAGTCACATTTAACAGCTACCATTTCTACAGAGGTAATTATAGCATGTATTACAACTACTAATGCAACCAAACAGTTAAAGCAATTTTAATTATATTACAAATATCAGACATTCTAAATAAATGTAAAAGAAAAGTATCACTTTTAAACATTAAACTTTTAGTTTCCTTGTTATCAAAAGAATTATCCTCACAATATCTTCAATAGTTTACATTTTACAAAGAAATTTAAACTATTTATTTTTATAATGAAATCCACACAATATAGTACAAAAAGATAATCACAGCATATTTAAAAGTAAATAAATAATAATAATTATGTGTGTGTATATATATATATAGTCACGCCTCTCTCTACCGGTACTCCCCTACACCATTCCTAGGCTCAAACGCCTCTCTATTCCTTCCCTCTACAGCTGCCCACTGTACTGCGGGGTGGCAGAATGTGCCGATAAAGTACCCACAATAGCTTTATTTTTGGTTGGCCGAGACCAAACACTCACCAGAGCCAGTTTGAACTGCCAGAACGTGGGCTTAGTCAGAAGTTTAATGGAGGACGGCAGGACAGCCAACAGAGTCAAAGCAAAACTGAAAGACAAGAAAAGTGTGTATTCAGGTATCGGAAATGTGTAGCGCGGGATGTTTAATAAGCCTGCCTGGCTGAGGAACATGAAATCCATCGCTTCACTGCTGGTGTTCTAATTCACTTAACAGATAAAACTATCCACTGTTTTTAAATGTTTGACCACATATGAAGACATGTAATGTAATAACATTAGCCAGAGATCGTACATAGCTGCATCCTAGGAGTCTGTATGGGGGGAATGCTCAAATATTGCGTTAATTTAACCATTCAATTGTTGCTTTGTGAGGCAGATGCGCTATAAAGGGCTGAATGAGTGAGTGTGTGTGTGAGTGCTGAAGGGTATGGCAGCCATGAGTTAAAAGTGTGGGGGCAGCCATGTCATAAGACTCTTACTAGTATCTAAAGGCTACTGGGACTCAGCTGGGGTGGATCAGGAGGACCCAGACCCCAACAACACAGACTGCTTCTACTAAGCAGATCAAGCAGATACATGACAGTGAGATTAGACGGATGTCAAATACATTCTAGTGTAGTTCTCATACAGCATCAGATAGCGTGTGCGTGTGGGTGCTGTCAAGACTGTAGCTTGTGCACCTACGCGTCTGTGTGCGTGTGTGTTTGTGTTATGTGTAGAGGAGGTTGTTGCGGTTTTCTGGAAGGACGGGGAAGGGAAGCTGGGGGTTGGTTGATGGGAAAACTTTTCACAGCTGATTCATTCTAAGTACACAGTACTCCCGCACACAAACACACGCACACACACACACACAAGTGTTTAACAATCCGCTCCGCGGGCCAGAAGCACAAGAGTGTTTTTCATTTGTTTGAAATGCACTGCAGTCGGAGAAGTCCGATCTAATCCCCGGATTTAGCAGTCTGGCAGAAATGTGTTCGTGCTGCAAACACAAGGGCTCCTAAATTTAGCCCCGCTGGGTCACTTAAGCTCGCTCCTCCATGATGTTACTGTACGTCTTATCACGTACATCAACCTCCCTTGCTCGGCTCTTTAGGCCTTCGGAGGGAGAATAGAACCACTGGGTTGCTATGGCGAAGTAGTGATTTAGGTCTCCGTGTTATTTCCCTCCTTAACAAGAGCTCTCATCTTAAGTGTGTATGTGTGTGTGTGTGTGTGTGTGTGTCAACAAAGGAGGAAGGTAAAACAGATTCTAAACAAAAACATCTTTCCTTGTAATTGTGCCAGAAAACATCCTTCACGAAAGGTCTAGAGAAGCTCAACTACGTTAGCTTGTAGGGGCGTGGAGGAACCACACACACACACACACACACACACACACACGCACACACACAAAATGTCCTCGGCCCATTGGCCTCGTTGTCACCGGGCTTCACAGTAACCTCGCGACTGCTTGGGACAGTTGGGAGGAGCGCCATATTCAGAAGGACATCACAGGATATTATTAGAAGGCATGAAGAGATAACAAACTCTGCCTCGCCTTCGCTGAGCCGCGAGGCTTCCCTTAAATAAACAAACAAACAAAAGAAGAAAGACAAAAGCGAGAGCTGAACGGGACAAGAGTTTACCTGAGGTAAAGCTGGGTGTCAGTGGACAAGGCTGTTTTGATCTTTATCACCAGGTTCAAGCTGCACCACATGTTGGCCACCTTATCCTGTAACCACGCGCATGCACACACACACACACCACTTCATTTGTCACCTGCCTTCAAAACAACACATCATAATACAGGAGTAATGAAACGCAGGTTTCACTATTCAATGGGAATTTGGATTTTGAGGCCATGGTTTGATTTTAGCACTACGGTACAACAGAACTACTGTTATACAGACATACATGCTAACCTAATCTTACATATACTGTTTAAAACGGTATTTCACTGTGTTTTATTACACTGTGTTATTACACTGTGTTATTTATCATAACAAGGATGCTAAATTTTCTAGATAAACATACAGTAAACAGAATTTGGTCTGTGTGTTTACATCATCACAAATGAAGACAATACATTCTATACCACGATCACACACCCCCCCCCCCCAAATATAGCAATGTCCCCTTTATATAGCAAACAGAGTTGTAGAAAGCAAATACCATAGGTTACATTATTCTAAGTATTAAGTAATAATTTCCCCTGCTGAAAGTCCAATAAAAATTCCTGGGTGACATTCTTCAAGGCATTTGTGCAGGACCACTTTGGGATGAAGGGGGTTGGGTTGCCCTTCACCATAAATCCTATCCCCGTCAAAGATCTTGGGTGTCTTTAAAGAAAATAAAAAAAACTACAGACTTTGTAAACATGGGGACACGGGGTTAAATGTTGGGCCAGAGTTGTTTCTGCCTAGCCAGCAGATAACAGACCACCCATAGATCCACTCCTGCTCTGACGACCAGTGAAACATAACTTTCACACAGTCCAACGTTTGTAGAAATAACACACAATTAGTGTTAGTTTTAAGTGTATAACACTTCACTTAAGTTAAATTAAAGAATGACTATCACAAAACATGTTTCAAAATAGCTTTCCTAGTCCTCTGGGTTCCCAGTTCCAAGTCTAAAAGTCAGCAGATACAGTAAAAGGCATTGCAGTTTTGTAGATATAAGGTGAAAGCAGTGTTGTGATTCAGCTGATTAAAGTGCTTAAGCAGTTGCTCAGGGATCAGCTATGAGTTGCCTCTGTGCAGAGATACCTCAAAGACTGGGGAAAAAAAAAGACCAGCCTCATCGTTCATGTTCATGAGCTCTGTCTGGAGAGAGAGAGCTGTCTAGAATGTCAGATTCTGGCGCGCCCCGTGTCTTTCTTGACACAGCTGCTCAAAGCACAGCCGCGTGTGCGCACGTGCGTGCGTGCACGTGCGCGTTGCAGGCGACCTAGTCAGCACCGGCTGCACAGCCCCCTACGTGTGTCTGTAGGCCACCATCGTCTCACTCTCTCTTCCCCTAGCCGCCCCGCTCCAAATAACCGCCACTGGAATGTTCCTGGACATGGCCTGAGAGCGGCACATGAGAAGGAAGGGGGCGGGTGGTAGTGAGTGTGTGTGTGTGTGTGTGTGTGTGGGTGGGGAGGGGGGGCGGGGGCGAGGTCTGGAAAGCGACTTTAAGCTGGGCGAGAGCAGAGCGGCTCCTTCACCTTTAAGCCAGCGTGGAATTTCACAGGCAGACGCATTTGGTGCCATTTTTGTCAGCGGGCGGCAACCTGAGAAACCAGAATGGAGCCCGGTGGGTAAACTTACAAGTTCATACCCCCCCCCCCCCACCACCACCACCACCACACACACACACACACACACACACGCACACACACACACACTGGTCCTATGCGCCAACCTCAGACTCTTTCCTGGCTTCTCCCTACATGCGGTGTGACAATTCGCCCCCATCGTCACCGGGTGTGCATCACCTCTCATGCAACCATAGAACTATATAATAACCCCTGTGTGTTGAGTTTGTATGGTTTTCATTGGACATGTGCATGGCTGCGCAAGCACACATTTCTCACGGGTGGTCAAACAAGAGAGGGTTTACCAGGGGAAGGAAGGCGGGCTTTTCACCCTTTATGCAGACCAGAAAGACCCAGCGTTCCATGCAAGTCAATGAGAAGGTCCACAGATTTCACCATCATATTTCCCATTATTTCTCTCTGAGGTTAATAGGTATTTTGAGTATATTACATTAATTACCAAGTACCTAAAGATCAATCTGAGGTCAGAGCGTTATTTCTGCAGCAAACTGCTTTGAGGTAAATTGACTGTTTCAGGCCATGCATGGTAGATCTAGCTGTAATAGAATATGATCAGATATTTTGATATTTCTATCACCGTGTTATATGAGGAGATGCTTTATTTAAATAAACAAAATACTTTCCTTTGTTAATCGTGTAGTTTAGAGGGTATGGCAGTTGGTGTTTTGATTATTAATGTGATGGAATGCTACCATTTACTCAGGATTATCTAGATGCCACTGCTGGTGTGAGTAGGGGTTCAAAAAGAAGCCAACTCCTCCTTTATGAAGAACATTTGTCAGCAGAGAAGATAATCTTGAGTGCTATTATTAGGTGTCCGCATTAAGCCTTAGACTTATGTTTAAGACAAGAGTCTCACGGCGGGACCACATTCTCCAGGTTTGGGCCCAGGCCTGGCGAACATGTGCTGTACCTCAAACAGGCCCCGGGCCACGGGAAAGACCCTCCCGGCAACCTGCAAGGCCTGGCTGGAGTCGAACAGGAAGGGCAGCCAGCAGAGGGCAAAGGTCACCAACACTGTAGCAGCAACCCTCACCAGCAGGAACAGCCTGTAAGAAGATAAGACCATTCACTGTACTCTGCCAGTGTAACGACATATGGCCCCAAAATATCAAGTGAAGAGGTTTGATTTCGATTCAAATCATAAGCAGTACCCTAGAAAAGGCCAATGTAATATCCAATAGTAATAATAATGAAATATGGGACAATGTTTATACCCCTCACTTGACCCCCGTATTATTTCGGTTTGAAGCCCCAAATGTGACCTTTTAAGAACATTCAGCTGTTGCATTAACATGCATCGCTTCGTATTATAGTACATTTAAAGCGGTTGTATGGTAACTATACAATACAAAAATAATACATTCATAGATGCGAGAACCACCGATTTAAAAGTTGCCTCTGATGGTTAGCTTCAATAATTCTACGCTGGGGGCCAAATTCTCAGGAGGGGAACCCGAGCACTGTGCGCAGGAATGCAGTGAAAGCCACGTATCAGCCGAATGTCTTTAGCACAGGTCAGGGTATGTCGTCAGCTGTAGCTGTGAGACTCCTGGTTAGGTTGCACACACAAGAATAGCTGAGGAGTTTTAAGCAAGGCGAGAGCGTCATCTGGACATTTCTAAAGTCCTGGCACTGCTAATCCAGTGCTCCATTTGCTACTAAATGCCCTTGGTACATAGTTACTAGATAAACAAGTCACTGGAGACACACACACAGTCTGAT
>JAODUK010000019.1:2725589-2727750 GCA_027564635.1 Typhlichthys eigenmanni
AAACAGACAAAACAAAAACCATGCTAATCTAACTGTTTAACTTTAGACAAACAATACTGTCTGTGGTTAATCATGTTGGTAATAACTGAATTGTGACCTGCCACCTACTGGAGAAGGAGTATTATTAATAGGATAATAATGCTGGTAGTAAACCCTGCGTGTGCGCCCACAGGTTACTGCCAGAGACGCACCAGCGGCCAGGCAGAGCCAACCAGAGGCTTCCCCCCGCCCAGCCAGCCAACCAGAGGCTTCCCCCCGCCCAGCCAGCCAACCAGAGCCTTCCTCCCGACCAGCCAGCCAACCAGAGGCTTCTCCCCGCCCAGCTACCAAACCAGAGGCTTCCCCCCGCCCAGCCAGCGAACCAGAGCCTTCCCTCTGGCCAGCCAGCCAACCAGAGGCTTCCCCTCGCCCAGCCAGCCAACCAGAGCCTTCCTCCCAACCAGCCAGCCAACCAGAGGCTTCCCCCCGCCCAGCCAGCCAACCAGAGCCGCCTGCCCCTGGCCCAGCTACCCAATCAGAGCTCATCCCCAGCCAATCAGCCAGCCAATCAAACGCTGCCCGACACACAGTAGACGTTCAGCAGACCCTCCAGCGGGCCCAGGGCAGCCTGATGAGAGCCCTGCCTGAAATGGAGGTGTCCCACCCCGGGGCATTATCACCCACTAGTGACAGGGAGGTGGCACCACAGGACCTGACTCCTCTAGGTAACCTAGGTAACCTTCATATGAGCACAGTAACATCAAAGATGTTGGAGTAAAATGCGTCACGGCCACAAAAAGTGAAAATGCTTTACGTCACCAACGGCATTTGCCTGAGGAGTTTGATGTATGCTTAACCTGACCCGCCAGGTGAATGTGTCTGTTAGTCACATCCAGCTGGGGAGCCGTCCATTCAAACTGTTTTAAAAGGGCAGGCACTTTAAGTTAGTAGAAGTGTGAAAACGTATTTTCCATCGAGAAAAGTCCTGATATACGCTAACGTACGCTAGCCTTGAGTGAGTCCGACTGATAGCTATGCATGGAACGCTGGTCCATAAAGGGTGAAAAGTTGATGCCTTTAATTAAATACTTCAATGTATATAAATGTGTCTAATAATAATAACAATAACAAGTTCTCTGGTGTCTCCAGCCCCCGCAGGTCCACCCAGGGACCCCCCGCCCCCCAGCACCCCCAGCGGACCCCAGGTGGAGAAACCTAGCAGAGCGAGTGCGGCACGAGAGCAATGCTCGCCCCCTCCTCCACCTCCCCGCAGGTCAGTGGGCGAGGTCATGTGACCACTGACACAGTGATATGTCAGTGATGTCACACATCACTGAGTACAGTTTCAGGTGTCACAAGATGCAGGTACGGGCTAGGAACCTTGCTCAGGGGTGCTTACAGGAGGAAGGCCAAATGCGGGTTTCGAATCCACAACATTTTGGCCGAGGAGCCAAACACCCAGATCACTATGTTCATTTGCATAGCTAGTGTTGTACTGTATTGCTGTAATAATAATAATAATAATAATAATAATATACAGTATATCTCCACATTCTAGGGTCTACGCCGCAGTTCCTGGTCTTGCCACAGTGCGGTCGGGGGAGGTGATCTTCACAGCTAGAAACAAGGTACGGTTAAGATGCAGTCATCTCAGTGTCTGCCACTCACTCACCGTCGTTCCACAGCGCCATGTCCGACACCTTGCGTGTTCGCAGGGAACCCTCCTCAGACCTTGTGCATGCGTTCTCAAACGTTACCGCAAACGGAAAATGTTCACAACGTGTTTGCTAATGTGTCTGTCTTAGCCGCGTGCATAGAACGGATTTAAAAGGTATAGTAAGCGATTGTAAGCTAATACACTTTCAAATGTACCAAATATCTCCCGCAAGCTTATCGTTCTTAGTGCGTGCTGATAAAAATATCTGGCACTTCTACACAGCCCTGTTTCTGTAAATAGGAACACAAACAAAGTGGTGACCGAACCACAAAACAATACCCTAGCCTTTGCAACGTGTTTCCAATGTGTGGGGGAGGAGCTTCTGAGGGAGCAACCTATGGCTTTGAAGGGAGAGATGTTTTTGTTTTGATTTGAGTTCAAGAACCCGGGGCCCCCATCTGGAGCCAGGCCCAGAGGGAGGGCTCGCCGGCGAGCGCCTGGTGGCTGGGTTTGCCACGGAGCCCA
>JAODUK010000019.1:2742342-2757342 GCA_027564635.1 Typhlichthys eigenmanni
ATATCCTCTGTGTATATGCAGTAAAAAATATGAGGTCTGAAAATAAAAATACCACGTTTACGACCATTGCAGTCTGGCATGGCATATGCGTCATTTTAAAATAATAGCCTACGTAATACCACGAACAGATATGATTCAGCTGCCTATGTATAAATTATCAATGAATTAGTAGCCTACCATAGCCAAAGTGTTGACACGGCTTGTTGAGGAGACATAAGGTAAATTGCGAATTATGTTTTAACCAGGGAGATTTATAGGCACAAAAAAAACTAAAGATACAATTATTCTAATTGATTTCGAATTATATATTTTTTAAGCAAATTATTTTTGCCTAAAATTATTCAAAAATATGCATTCATGAGCTACTAGGTGATAGTGATTTCCGTTGTATAACATATACAGCCAAATCCATGCCAAATCCGTTTTCTATATCATATTTCTAAGAGTGGGCTACAGAGTAGCCTATTTCAGCAACAGGATATATCTTTTCATCAAAATGTTATTGCAATACATAGGCTTAATCTAAAATATGTCTGGACACCTTTTGGAACAGACTCTGTTTCAAACGTTTGGATAATTGTAAATATGTTTGCATAAAGGCAATCATCTTTCAACAATTAGCCTGCAGCAGAATTTGGCTATTTTTAGCCGTGGCTGCACGACTAAATATTCAGTTAGGCCTAGCCTACACCGACCTGTAGCTGTTGACTGCTTGAGCTCCCTGCACGCAATGATGGTGGGAAAGTGACACCTCCAGCAAAATGTGAGGCGGATTACCATTCCAATGTCTTGTTAAGTATGTGCAATGTTACCCAGTTTGTAGGCTTAATTGTCATTTATATAAAGGGTATAAAGTAGCACGGCAGAGAAGTGTTATTTGAGTGAGTGATTTACAGTATGTTAACAATAGCCTACAAATGCGCTTAGCGGGTCTCCTCTTTTGAGTTTCTAAATAGGCCTACATGAATCCTGAATGTGTAACGAATAACCGTCAGTGTCAAATGTCAGAGGGATATAGTAACACAATCGCACAGAGAAAAAATACCGCATATGTCGAAATGTGAAATGTTTCATGGAGGCAAGAATATCTAGGCCAATTTAAACAATTGGCAAAATTACTTTTAGTAGAATTTTATTTTTTAAATGTTACAAATTTGAATCGCCGAGGTTTGCCTTTGCGACAGCATTTGTAATTCAACGTGATAGGGAACTGTCATTCCTTGCCTTAATGTATTGTAGCACCTGCAATGACCCCTGAACTCAATCTCCTTTTGCCTATTGATGCATAGGCCTACATATCTGTATATCACCGTAAATTACCTTCTATATCAGGTCTCTGACGTGCCCATAATATTCCTACTCATATGTCAAATTCTCTTAAGAGATGCGTTCTCTCTTCCTGAACCTAATTATACAAATAGGATGACAGAAACGGAAACGTTTACATAAAACAAGCCAATGTTGTTTTTTTATTTTTTTATAAAGAGACACCAATTAAATGTTGTTGGATGAAAATATAATCACAATATAAATCAAATACCCCCATGTAATTATTATTATTATTGACAAGGACATTGATGCATAATAGAAAATATTTGCTTAATATATTACACCTTCATGTTATTAAAAAGTACGATCCTCTGTCTAATCAAAGTTGTGCTGTCTGTTGAAATTAGTAAATGGATCTTTAAATTGTCAATTAGGAACTCTGAGGTTAAGTGGACTGAATAAGCCTATTGAATCAAATCAGGTGTTATAATTTATTCCAAATAGCTATTAAATTAGATTTAATTTAAGAATGGAATCTCTTACAAAGAGTCGTTTGTTTTATTATTAAAAAAAATATATAGAATCAGTAATTCATCAAATGGATATTTCTCAGCATTCTGAAGCACATGCAGTGCACATATATTTACAATAAATAAATAAATAAAAATAAAATTCCAAACGTTAGATAATAAAATTTTACCTTATAGGTAATTAAGTCTTGTTTAGACACATACCTGCTAGTGAAAACGTGTCTACAATAAAGTTGACACCCAACCAACCAGTTTAACACATTTGAAGTCCAAAGTCAAGCGCAAGAACATCAATATGTTACATTCCCTCAAGAATTGTGTTTAAAGATGCAGTCAATGCCTTCTATTCATTATGTGTATGTCTTCTAGGTATGGCCTTTGTAATTAACCAATAATTCTCCCTCCCACAGTCCCACATAACTTCTACTGCTTCTACTTTTACAAATGCCTTGGGGCTATAAATACTAATGAAATCTCTTTGCTTAATTTGATTTTGCTGGTACACTTGCAGTTATGGTTGAACTTTCCCACGAGATATGCTGATTGAACGCTCTCGACTCCTTATGGAAGGGGGAAAACATTCCAAAGAGCCGGCGAGATCATTTCCATAATTACCCCGATTGGCAGCCTAATGACCTTCTGTGACAATAAAAAGATCTCTTGTTAATTCCATTTCTGTCGCTGACATTCAAGAGATTCCTATCTTCCATGTTTGAGGGCTCACAAGATAACAAGTGTACTTTTTTTCTCCCCGTTTCAGCTCCGAAAGAGCGGTCCATTCAATTAGCCCCCCATACCCCCCCTTCCTTCTTCTCCCCTCCCGCCCATCCCCTCCATCACCACCGCCACCACCCAACACTGCAGGCTGCTCTGCTCCGAGGTAAAAGGGGCCCGCTTGTGCCTTGCCAAGCCATGCCCTAAAGTTGGATAATTTATGGGCCTGGGGGAGACTATAAAGATGGATATTCCAGGCAATCAATTATCATGTTGCATTTTGAATGGTGGGACAGAAATGAAGTGCAGAATAATTAAAAAGATCAAAAGTCCACCTTCGCATGTAACGAGTTGTTCCAAAGGCGCTGGGTGCTACTGCCACCATATAGTGTCGCTGGAAGTGCCTTTTGATTTGACAGAGTAGCCTAGGCCTACACCCAGTTCAGTCCACCCGCCGACACACAAAGATGAATGGCGTGTTGTCAGCACATTTCAAATAGTGGTCCATGACTTTTTGCAAGGGATTGTGTGCTTGTCCACCATGCATGCGGCAGATCATAAGCACTTCTGTTGTCAGAGGAAACAGGGGTCTCGTTGCTCTGGTGCATAAATGCGAGTGAGTCAGAGTTGGCATGAAAGTTAAGGGGGTGCTTGTTTATAACATGTTTCACAGGCAACCCACTGTTCGGTGGTATGGGTTTGTTGGACGAAAATAAAATTAATCGCTTCTTTGCATTTGAATCGGTGTCAAAATGTAGGCTAGCTGTTGGTGGGCGAAAACGTGGGCGATTATGCCCTAAGTTCAAATGATAATCTTTATTTCTTTTACTAGGCTTGGGCTATGTCATGAACTAACTGTCCTTTCTACACTAAACGTCTTTGAGCTTTTAAGATTTTTTAAAACAGGTTATTATAGTGCACCATGTCCCGCTACGCGGAGAGATCAATTGAAGGATGTGAATGTTAATTTCAAATTCACACTTTCCACCAAAATGTCCACCTCAGCACACTGTTTCTATGTTTCAAGTCCATTGGCTGTTGGAGAAGAGATAGACGTCAATGACCGCAGTAGCACTCAGTTGAGGAAGACGAGACAGCATAGTTTCAATCCAAACAACATTTTTGTAACAAAACCTCAACACAAACATGAATTATGTACAGTGACAACGTGAAAAGTGGAACAGGCCCGCGTTGGTGGCACGTGTGACTGCTCTTCTCATCTTGAGACACCAGACAAAAGGGTCACACCGTATCCTATTCTAGCGTTCAATTGGCTAACAAAACAAAAGCACAATACAGAACCGTGATACAACTATCTTCTCACTCTATCGTTGTCGTTTTCTCTATTCCTAGACACGGGCAATATGGAGCTTACATTTATTTCTTCTGTGGCCATATGGAAGAATGAGCTTATAAAGAATATGTGTGAGATGTGAATTTTGAGGTCTCATGTGCATGTTAAATAATGACGAAAATTAATCTAATAAATTGATCAATTCAATGAACAAATGAAAACCATATGTGATTTCATCAATCCATGTTAGAAAAATAAGAAATATTTTCAGTGTAAATATAATGTAAAATTATTTGTTTATTTATCTAGGCTTTTATTTATGCATTGTGTGCCTTTCATGCATGTCTATATATGAACAACCATGACCGCATATCATTATAATAATATATATCTCATATATATATATATGATAATTTATTCAACAATTTATCTTCCATTGATATGTTAGGTTCTTTATTCAAGGTATAACTGAAAGAACATGTTTCATAACCTATAGATTGATATGTATATTGCTGTTCCACTGTTTCTATTGTTTATGTATCATGATTCATCTGATTAAAGAGATGTCTTCAGTGTTTTTAACACTTTTCTGTCCTCATTTTTATTTTGCTTAGATTTTGATGCTACTGTATATGACAGCTAAACAGAAACAATTTAATTTACACTAAAACTTTGAAAAAAAACACTGCAAATAGAGTAGTCCACTGTATAGATGTAGCCAGAATAGTCAAATAACTCCCAGAATGTCCTTTCAATTAATTGAATGACTCCAAATAAACATCTGCCCTGTGCATTGGCTATTACTTTGTTTTCAGTATAGGTGGGTTCTGTTTAGCTGGAGGGCTATTCGTGGAGAATCAAGATATTTGTTTTATTTAAACATATTTAAAAATCATCAAAGTGCAGTCACAAATAGTTATTTGGTTGCCATTCCTCCAGCCTGTAATCTTACAGATAAAAGCATGTGAACCAAAGATTTAGCTATTTGGCTAATGGTGCCATGTGACAGGACTTCAGAGAGAAGCTCAGAACAGCAAATTCAATTATCATGTTAAAATTCTGCATGAAAACAATCTATACTAGAAATTAGACGTATTCTTGTCAGATGATTTGCGTTAGTGCGGTTTAATGGCATTCGAAACAACTGTACGCCTTCTTTCAATGTCATCAAATGTTTACAAAGAGCTTAATGTGCTAAAATGAAATCAGGCAATTTGTTAATTTGGTGCTAGTGTCAGAACTTTTTCCAAGTGTGCTTTCATGTTGCACCAAGCAGAGTGGACAAACATGGACATAATTTATAGGACAGCAAATTTTGCAGCTGTCATGAGTGATTGCTCATTAGTTACACTGTGCAAGCTCATAAATAAAAGAACAATATTGTTTTATTTAATAAGATAATTGCAACATCCTCACTCATATGCGCTCTGCTGTTACTGTGGAATTGACTAACAGCCTTCCTTTATCTATGTGGATTTAAATGATCATGTGTATGTAAAGCTATCCACTCTTTTATGCAGTAGAAATTTCATATAGCTACATTCTTCCAAAGGAAGGATGTGTTTTCCTCATTGGGAACTCCAAACAGTACAGAGCAATAGTGCAACATTGATGCATCAAGAGCTACCTTATTACATTCATTTGTTATGTTTTTTCTTATCGGGGGTATGTCAAAAATTTAATAATTCTTTAACTTATTTAACATGACTGCTTGGGTGCTGTTTTGCTACTTCCTGTGAGGGGGCCTTCAAATTTTTGGAGACTCACAAAGGGGTCATTCTCCTGTGTTGCTCTTCTTCATAACCCGGCCCGGGGGCAGAGCAGAGCCGCTCAAACCATGACATTGTCCGGGCAAAATCACATATTTAATTTGACCCGCAAAAGCCATTTCATTGAGCCGCTTGCAGGAATTCCCTCACTGGGTCATTCTTCTGTGTACATGGTTTGGACACACATTTGAGACAAAGCAAGCCAGTCAAGGATAATATTGAGGAAGTTACATATATTTCTAGCTTCGCATGTCGTTCCAGTGGCATGCTCTTTTTGGTGTTTGAGCTTTTTGGCGCGGAACTCGCATAGTGTAGGACACACACAGCTAGACTGTATAGCTGCAAGCTATCTGGAATTTCTCCCTGCATATGTAATGCTTTGCGCTTCATTAGGAATTCTGGATTTCCCCCCTATCTGGAATGTCGACTGAATGAAGAGATGGAAACTTAGAGAGCTCTCTATCCTTGGCTAACAAGTAACAATGAATAATAAAGAACAACATCTGTGATTCAACCCCACCACTGATCTTGTGGCTATAATTCATCATGACTGTTTGAAAATACTGTAGTGAATGTCAATAATAAACCCTATGGTTTTCATTGTTAATTGTGCATTTGAGGGGTTATCTTCCATATCCAGCAGTTCAATTATTAATTAGTAATGTTGATACAAGTAATAAAAAAACCTGAATATAACAATTTAGATGACATAGTTTAGATCATATTCTGGAGCAGCAGAAAGGTTTATGAAAATACATTAATAAATACTTTTTTTTAATAATCGCCACATCATTATAAAACTGCCTTCAGTATATCAACCCTCTGGATTGATAGGTCAGACAGGCAAAGTGACTATCCAGTCAGGTTAGTTAGAGAAAGCAACTGTTTCTTGATACACACGCACATAATTCACAATTTCGAGTGTGACCCACGTCATTCAGAACCCTCACTATTTAACTAGCAATGTGTAAACATTTGATACATTTAAAATGAGTAGATTATACAGTAAAGTCTGAAGAGCTGAAAAGGCCTTTTTCTTCCTGTGGTTAAGCCCATAAAAGGAAACAACAGCCAAATCCAAAACTATACACTGCATAGTAAAAATAGAAAGGTTATCCACATTTTTTTATCAATATGAATTTGAGGATTTAAAGTTCTAGTCAGCTATTTCAAGATAATTGTAGACTAATACACTTTTTGTCAAATTCACCAAATGCTGCGTCTCCTCGCATTTCGCTAGCTTACCGTTCTCTGTGCGTGTTGGAAAAAAAATCTTATACTACTGTGAATAGGAACATAAACAATGCTGTAGCACTACAATTTACTTTACAATGCGTTTAAATGTGTCAGGCGGCACTGAGGAGGGATATAGTTTGATTTGAGCAAGCCTTCTCGAGAATATCTAACCCTGCCTTTAAGCTTTATTAAAATAAAATGCTTTTCATTTAAATTCATAACAAGGTACAGTCAATGACAATGTACTAAATGATCTAGTACAGCCCACATTTACAAATCTATAGTGCTGCCACACTGTTATTCCAGCAAGCTGTAATGTTTAGTGATGAGGACTTAGCTCTACCTTAGTCAAGTCTAGTGTTAACCCATTCATTCGGCATATGTCTCAGTTCCTAGAGGAACGCAAGTTCACCGTGCCATGGTTTCATCACTGTAATCCCCTGGAGACATGTTTGCCTCTTCACTGTGTGTGCATGTGTGTGCAATGTGTGTTTGTGTGGTACCCTAATCCTAACCCTACACTTTAGGCTTCTAGTTTTATTGTAAAATAGGCTGAGGACCAAATAGTGCACGACATATATAATTCAAAACCACCAGTGTAACACATCTTAGTTCTATTGAGAGCCTACAGTATTTTACCATAACACTACATGTGGTTGTGTGTGTGACAAGCAAAAATAAACAAATTAACCCGTTTATATACATATTTTAGCGTGTGTTACTTTCCTATTAGGTCTTGGTCTTTGTGTGCCATGCAGGTGAAGTGCAATGGATTCTGTTTTCTTTGTCAATACAAGCCCATGAAAGCATCTACATGGTTATGTCAGAAGCTTCCAAGAGCAGTGTTTATTCAAATCTGACACGAGGTCCCAGCGGTTCATTCATGCCAGTATCAAGTTACATACGAAGTGTTGCCAAATCCCAATATGATAAATCAAATATAGGTAGCATTTTATGCAATACAGGTTAAAGAAAGTTTGTCAGATTGGTGGGCCCAATTTTCTGTAAAACATGCTTTACTGTGCCAGAAATGTAATGCCAGAAAATCTTGTCAACAGCAGTCATGATACACACAATAGGTCATATAAGAGTATAATGTAAAACTGGGAGCAGTGGCCATACGTTGTGGCCGCTCAATGATCTGATCATTTGTTTCCAATGGCTGAAGGTCTCTGTTTCCCAGTTGCGGGCAGGTCCAAATAAAGAGGTGCATGGAGGATGGATGTGTGCTGAGAGAATGAAAGATTGACGGGTCAGCCAAGAGTTTTCCTTTCTATTTTTTTCCCTTTTTTCTGCTTCCTGCCATCAGACAGATAAGCTGTGGTGGAAATATTATTTGTTTTCACTGTTTTGTTATCTTACTCTGTGTTGCGCCATCAACATTTAATTGGCACAACACAGAGAAAGACAACATAAAAAAATAGTTTACTAAAGGAGTATCTGTTTGGTCCACACGCAAAAAAGTTACTGCTTGGCCGCCAAAATTGCCTCATACATATGTTTGCAAGTGCTTTTAGAAGAAGAGGATTCATTGAAGAAAATAAGTTGGTAAAATCTACTTGAGCAACCTAACTCCAAACCTTTCCTTATCACCTTAACCCTACCTTGTAACTATACTCACTATACTGTGGATAAAAGCTTCATTAGTGTTTAATGTTTATGGTTTGAGAGGTGCTGACAGCTATAGCTGCTGCTTAACAGTTAAGCAAACAGGCTAACAAGGAGAAATAATGGTTCAGACATTAGTGGGGGGAAAGCATGTCTCAGAAGCACTTTCTTATAGGCTACATTTATATTGAATGACACAGTGATAAGGTGTTAGCCCTGATGACACGATGCTGTAGTTGTTAGCTGAATGTGGCTTGCTTACAATTGCTGGTGTCCTGTTCATATATTAACAAATGTACTAATTATATGTTCCTTTGGATAAAAGCGTCTGCTAAATGCGGTAAATGCAAAATGTAGAGAAAGTTAGGACAATGACAAAAAGAGAGAGAGAGAGAGAGAGAGAGAGAGAGAGAGAGAGAGAGAGAGAGGTAGGCATCACTCGCCAACAACATTATGACAAGTGCGCAACAACTTCCTGCCAGTGTTTACTGCTACAATCTCTGTCCCGAGGAGTGAAGGCGCACTCCCCGGCCTTTGGGGTCAAAGGGCATTGTTTTGCTCAAATGAAATACGTCATAGCTTGTACATTGCCTGTTGGGACAGAGAGGGCAGGTCAAGAGATGGATATTGATTGTGGTGTCATAGGCAGCATCCCTCAGAGTGTGTCACTCTACCAGAAGCTCTAACGCAGAAATCACAATTAATGATAGAGTAATGGTGGTGGGTTTGGCTCCCATAATATTTATAAAATATGAATACTTCTTGTTAATGTATGTGTGTCATTGAGGTGATTTGACATGGTGATTAGTTTGGACACATGCTGTTCAGAACATTTTAAATCCTGAATCCTTGATTAATAATTATTTTCTAAGTTTCTCGCAAGTTTTGTTTCCCATTCTCATTATATATCGCATACACTGAATCACAAACTGATGCAATCAAGGACAAAAATGTAGCCCTATAAAATACAGTATACGGTACTTGTGGCAGGACTAAATCGTGTAGCCAATCAGCTGTGAAATTAAATTCATGGGTACAGATGTAACATAAATATCTAGATTAGCTGTGACTCTTTGCATGAATACAGTGGGAATTAAATACACAGACTGAGTATATACTCAAATTATTACATATGCATGTTGCCGTTGGATAGGCAACCTGAAGGTCTCTGGAAATAAAGATGCTCATTGCTTCATTCCAAATAAAAAATAAATCAACAAATCAATATTTTCACTCCTTATTCGTGTTTATTATATATAACCATTTACAATTGTGTGCAACATTTTCATGTAACATTTCAGCTAAGCTTCAGCTGAATTTCAAGCAAGACACAAGGGGCGTACAGTACTTTGAGCCCTTTATTATATTCATACACAATGTCCTCAATATGTTCCACCACCAGCTTCTAAGTTATAGGGTTGTTGCACGCTCGCTCGCTCATTTCTTCCCAGAATTCTCCTCACTGGCTGATGTCTCACGTGACAGTGTTGGTGATGGTTAACTGAGTCAGATAGCATCTACAGTACGGTATGAGGTCATCCTATAGAGAACTGACCACCCAAATTAGCAAAGAGGGCATGGGTTATGCATATTGCCCAACATTACCAGTGTATCTGTGTGTGTGTGTGTGTGTGTGTGTGTGTGTGTGTGTCTCCCCGCATTTGATGAACTTTCATTTCATACCTCTTTATCCACATTACAACCCCTTCTAACACCAACCTTAACTGGGGAAGGTCCATCTCGTAATATCTAATTAAATGTCCTGGTTTTAGCCAAAATGGCATGACAAGGAGTTTTTTGTCAGTGCTTGCTGAGTTACTTATCTGTGAATGGTGGCTCCTTAACATTTGGTGGCATTTAGGGGTCCAGATCACAGGATAAGTGTAGGTCATTTGTATGTTAATGGGACAATGACATGTAGTTAAGCTAAGTAAGTGTGTGGCTGAACGCCTCACTGGAGCAAAGAGTGGGTCAGGAATAGAACAGAATAGAAATAGAACAAAACATAATTATGTTTGGGTTTTTATACCAAAATAGAATGTGAATTGCAATCATAGATTACATTACATAGGCAGGCTATTACTGTGATATACTGTAGTGTGTAACGGCACACATTTTGTAAACCTGGTAATTGGGTAATTACGTTATTACCTTTTTGGTGTTAAGGATGGCGTTTTACTGTGTCCTGTGGTACTAGAACATTCAGGAAGAACGGTTGAGTTAAAATGACAAAAGACTATATCAGCGCATCAATTTGCACCTTTTGTCTAGAAAGCAACAACATCTTAACCAGCTAATGCTGGGATCCTCTGTGCTCTGTTTGCTGTAGCCTGCACCATGTAAAATAAACAGTTTGTCAGGAAATAGCGCGGCATTGTTTTTAATTACAAACAAATTCCCTTACGCAATTAAACACAACACAGGCCTTGGTCAATAAGCGGGAGTGCCGTCTTTCTGTCCGCCGAAAAACACAGCTCTCCTAAAGAGAAGCACAAAGTTGTGCGAATGTTCTATGCAAATGTTTAGCATATTAGCATACACAGTCGTAATTAAAGCGTAATTAGAGAGACAAATGGTGCCGTGGCGCTGTGTGCCGTGGCTCCGCAGTCTGTTTATCAGAAGGGCCCGTGTTTAGCCAGCTAACAGGTTTATGAGAAACAAGTAGCTTGCCGACTGCTGCATTAATTGTTATCATTGCCTTGGAAAGCAAATAGGTGCCACAGCACCGAGGATGGCGAGAGGAGAATCCCGGCGAGGCAGCCGGGACAAATTAGCATGGAAGATGAGAGTGTGGAAATTGGAGGGGGAGTAGGGCGGACGATAATGAAGCAATTAAAGAGTAAGCGCTCAGAACTCAGGTGCCTTTACTGATCCCGCTTCACTCAAGCTGCTTTGAGACGCTCCCGCTCAAATCTATTCCCAACGCGCACTGCTTCCGCATGACTGGGAGACAACACAGGAAGCCATTACGCCACACTAGACGATGCTACATGAGGACAGAAGATGACGCGATTGAGAAGTGCACCTTTATATTCAGTAAATGATCTTCCTTTCCTCTCTCTTTAATTGCATCACCATACTGTAAGTATTCCTGTCAACAGAGGCAGAATATGCTGGATTTGGAGATACCAGAAGACGACAGAGAGTTGGGGGTAATAAAGCCCCTCTCAACGTCAACAGTTCAGAAAGCCCTTTGTCCTCCTCAAAGAGCCTTTAATTTTTAACACAAACTTGCACTTAGGTATGCATGAACTTTGATAAAATCCAGAGACATGTGTATAAAAGGGTTTAATAGATGATGGTCATATGCTTCGCTGCCGGGTAACGATGTCAGCCTCTGTCTCTCGCTCTCTCTCTCTCTCTCTCTCTCTCTCTCTCTCTCTCTCTCTCTTTGGTTCTGTGATAGAGGAGAGCCTAATGTACATTTAATTTGGAGTGATGTATGGCAGTAATGTGTGTGTGAGTGTGTGTGTGGGGGGAGATCAAGGGTTTTGGGAAGGGTGGGGGGTTGATACTTGAGGATTGGTGGTATTTGAGGGCCATGGTGGGGTGTGTGTGGTGGGAAAGGAGGGGGGGGGGGGCTCTCGGGAGGAACCAGCTGGACTGGGGTGCTGCCACCCTGCCAGTATTTGTCTCCTTAAGCAGGATTAATGACAACGTACGCCCCGCGCCCCTTCATGTATACGTACGGCCCCCTACGTACACACACACACACACACACACACACGCTCAGCCACCGCCATGCCACATTTACCCCCGACAATGCGGAGGGGAGGGACGGTTGCCTTTGCTTTCCAACAGGACGGCGACATCTGAATGGGAGGAGGCTAAACACTCCCGTCTTTGCCTCTACAAAGACCCCCGCGCCTCCCCCACACCCTCCCCCCCCACCCCACCCACCCACCCATTCTCTGTTCCTCCTTGTCTCACTTTAAATGAAGTGGACAAATGCTAAATCAATGTTTTTAGTGTCGCTCATCAACGTCTTCAGCCCACTCTCTTATTGTCTCGTGGCAGATTGAGGGGGTATTGATGACCGTGACTGTGGCTATCAAGGCTTTCCCTTGTACCCCAAAGTCCTCTGGGAGGTCAGCAAGGCCTCTTGCTAACCAGGATAGAGAAGTGATTTAAATACGTAATAGAAATCCCCTCCACCCACTTACCATTCTGCTGGACTTTTACAAGCTGTTCCTTTTAGAAATGGAGCTCTGCAGGGCTAACTTTGAGCTATTGTGGTCTTTGTTATCATAGCAAATCCACCCAGACCTTTTTTCCTGCAGTGAACATTCAAATAAATAAACAATTAATTAAATAAACAAATAAACAGGGTGTTTTCAATACAATAACACATGCCACTTTAAAAGGTTAGGGTAATGTGAGTAGCCCAGTCTATTATAAATGTATAAAAACATTAATGAAATTGTATTAAATATTATCGTTTAAATATGATTAAAAATATATCACTTGAATAGATAATCTGAAATCATCGCCTGTGTACAACGCATATAGGATATCAAAAGGCCTGATTCTTCACCTCTTTCTAATCGGTGTCTGTCCATCATGTGTCTGCTGTGTCTGCTAATACCAGCCTCATCTATGACTTCATACTGAATAACCCCGCAGCTAGCCAAAATATGACCAGCGCAACTCGTCCTGAAACTCCACATGGTCATTTTAATGACCCTTTGTGTTTAACTAAGCCTGGAATGACCACTATCCGCTAATTCCAAACTCCCTCCGCCATCGCTATCACCCTCATCACCACCACCATCATCATCATCATCATCATCGCTGCAGTCTTCTTCGTCAGCCCGCTGTAATGAACGCGAGGGGGAAGAGGAGGGTAAGCCGATCACTTGGCCAAATGACTGGTGAGCAGTATTCATCAGCGCTACAGCCAGGATCCAATTATATATATTCATTAAGTGATAATGATATCATGGTCTTTTAACTGGGAAGAAAAGGGAGCGTAATTGAATAATAACAGTTGTACAATCCCAGAGGGTTGAATCTCCCAGCCACCCCCCTCGCCACCGCCACCTCCCCCCCCCCCCCCCCTGCCCTCGACCCTCTAGCACGCAGACACACACCCCTGACACGGTGACCACCCACCACTCCTCCCCCCATACCCCCTATCGAGGGGTGGAGAGGGAGAGAGAGAGAGAGGGAGAGAGAGAGAGAGGATTGATGGAAATCTATTACACGCTGATAGATTTATTATGAAGGCCTGAGTGGACTCTCTGCACCACTTTGTCACTCACCCTCATCAGTGAAGGGCTCAGGAACCTTTTGTTGTGCGTATGTGTGTGTGTGAGCATGCGTGTGTGTGCGCATGCGTGTGTGTGCGTGTGTGAGCGTGTGTGTGTGTGCGTACATGCGTGTGTGCGTGTGTGTGTGCTCGAGCATGTGTGTGTGTGTGCGCATGCGTGTGTGTGAGCGCGAGCATGTGTGGGTGTGTATTCGTGTGTGTGTGCGCGTGCGTGTGTGAGCATGTGTTCGTGTGTGTGTGCGCGTGTGTGTGAGCGTGTGTCATGCCCCCTATCATCTCCAAAGACAAGGTTAGCGGCCCCCGTCTGACAGGCGTGGGGTGGGGGTGGTGTAGACACTGGCGGCGGCCATATTGGAGGTCCCCCAACCCAAAGCCACCTCACTCCACCCCACTGCACGCGTTAGTCGAGCGGTTTGGCCGTGGCAAATGGGCCAGCTGAGCTCCCATGACCTTTAGGGTGAGCACCTTCATTTGTTTATTAATGGCAGGCCACGTGTGTTGCATTGGGAACAACAGCAGACCCCCCCCCCAACTATCCTTCTCAGGAAAACAATTTGTAAACACTTACCTCTACATTCAGGGCGGACATGCACGTAAAGTCAGGGTTAGTTATTCTTGAAAACGCTTGCTAACTTTGCGCTCAAATCAAAACAATATCCCTACGCAGCGCCGCACCACACAGAAACTTTGCATTGTGAAGCACAGCATATAGTGCAATGCCTTTGTTGATGTGAGCGGTGTACACCACTTATGTAGCTATTTATGGAGCCACGGCTGTGTAGAAGTATCGGATCAGTTCTTCAACACACACAGAGAACAGTATAGGTAGCGAAATGTGAGGAGATATTGTGAATTTGACTAAATTCACAATATCAGTATTAGCTTACAATTAGCTTGCAATAGACTATACCTTTAAGGACACCTCGTTTACACAGCCCACTTATAAGCCTACACACACACATACACACACACAAACACACACACACAAAACAGAAGTTTACACCTGTTTACACCTGTCTGCTCCATTTTAACCTGGCGTTGAAAATCAATTTTTCCCACTTATAGTGATTGTTTGAGTGGATCATATAGAAGCTCAGTCGACGATCCCTGTAGAGCGCAGACAATCTCATTGACGATTGATCGGTGCGTGTTGCATGCAAATGTTTGCGTGTATTACAGCTGTGTCTGTATGCACTGAACTTGTGCATGTGCTATGTGGGCTGAGGTAATGATATGACGTGTGTGTGTGGGGGGGGGGGGGGGGGGCGGGGCAGAGAAGAAAGGGGGGTGGATGACAGGCCTGAGTGGGCC
>JAODUK010000019.1:2762342-2763943 GCA_027564635.1 Typhlichthys eigenmanni
AAGTGTTAAAAAATAATTACCCTGGTAGAGTTAAATTTAAACTCTGATAGAGTTATTATTAACTACCTATGGTGTTAAAAGGCCAACACTGTAAAGTGTTGAAATAACTATCTTGGGTGTGGACCCTTTGAGTGTTAATATTAACTCCAATAGAGTTAGAGAAGTTCCACTTTAAACTTCACACTGTTATTTTACTTTTTAAACAATACATTTGTAATAGCATTATATTTGCTATTACAGTATCATCAGTGCTAATGCAGGTCTCTGATATCTTGATAAGGGGGATGACAATGACACATGGCCATCACATAACAGGAAACTGACAATTTTCCAAAGGAAGCCTAAACCTTATTGTTAGAAATGTGCCATCTGGTTCTCAAAGGGCTTGGCTCCCACATCCATCTTGTGGGGAAAACCAGAGGCCCTGCATAGGGAGCCTTGCTGCTGGAAATCAATTATGTATACTTTTAGTAAATCATGATTTTTGTCTGGCGACATCATGCTGAATATTACATGCTATGAGTGAGGATATAAGCATGTGGCTAGTGATACTTTCTTGTCACATCCCCTTTTTTATTTATTTATATATTTGGGGGTTGGGTGGGGCACTTCTGTCACATACTTTTTAAGAAAGACTTTTGTAAGATTTTGGTTAGCTGTGTTTTATTTTGAAGACATGCTACAGGGCTAATACGCCCACAGACTGTCAGTTTGATATAAAAGTTTGTCTACAGAAAAATACAACAAGACAATGTTAGAAATGTTTGTCTGTGTAATGTTTACTTATACAGACTTCCAGCCATACTGTAAAGTATATTGATTATAATATTACTCCTTATTAATCCATAGACAGTATGTATGAAATATTAAATCACACAGGCTTGCAACAATCCTGTACCACATGCATAAAAAGTGAACATGTTGCAGGAGAAAATACAATGTTTTACCATATTCATTAATAACCGCTAAGCCTGTTTTTCTCACGCAAACCCTTGTTGCATTAATTTCAGCAAAGGATATGAGTAAATTGGAGCTTTTGTTTTGATTGACTGACAAAATAATGTATAGGTATTGGATATGTTTTAGCTAGAAGTGCTGTTTATGTTTAAGCTAACATCGTAACATAGCTAGTTAGCTAACTACGTTAATAAGTATGTTTATCATGCACAGGGCCCCTTTTTTCCCGCCTCCTCTGACACGGTGACAGGAGCAGCCCGAGGAGGTGTGCCTTCTAATAAAACATTTATATCCAGAGTAACAGTGTGTCCAGCTCCTGCCACAACACAGGCTTTGACACCGGGGGCTCTTTTGAAGTTAGCCACCGAGACTTAGGGGCCTTTCTGAGGGAGGGGGGTCCATTGTTGGTGACTGACCCCCCACGACCCCCCCAACCTCCCACGCCGAGAGGCTTGGCGTTAAAGTCTCACATCGGTCCACTGCCACTTCAAAAGACTGCCACATGAAAGGGCTCCAGTCTGACCCCTGCCCAGTAAGTAGCAGTCAAAATGGTCGACAGAGAAGCGGGGTAATTTGTATCAACTCAATGCGTTACTATGCAGCCAAAGAGGAAGGTCACGACTTTATGTTATGCCCTGGTCGGC
>JAODUK010000019.1:2766543-2779601 GCA_027564635.1 Typhlichthys eigenmanni
ATATCAATCCCATTTATCTGCAGAATTGCCGCTGTTTATTTGCTTGTCAAAGGCCTCAATTGGCAATCAATGCATGGTTTTCGTTTCGTTTTTGTTCATCGACTACCGCTGCGCCTGTGTGTGTTTGCATGCGCGTGTGCGTGTGCGTGTATTTGTGCGCGCGTGTGTGCGTAATGGCTTTGCACCGAGCCGCGTTTAGAGGCGGAGAGGGGGAGAGAGAGAGACAATGTTGTCCTGCTGGCGCGTGGCCCTGGCTGTGTTCATCATGGGGTTTGGGGTGCCTAACACACCATAGCGCTCCCCCATTTGTTTAATGTGTAAGGCTCTGACATCAATTGTTGAGCTTCATTTGCCCTGTCGAAACGTCACATGTCACCGCTAATGGGCCAAGCTGTGTGTGTGTGTGTGTGTATGTGTGTGAAGCATGTGTGCGATTCATGTGCGCCCGCGTGTGTGCGTATTATTTTCTGTGGAAGTGAAAATGGGGTGGGGAAGGGGTGAATTCAATTTTCATCATGAGCCCCTTGTTGTCAGTGTGTATGAGTGTGTGCGTGTGTGCGTACGTACGTGCATGTCCTCGTGTGTTTGTGTGCGCGCACGAGTGTGTGTGTGTTTGTGCATATGCTTGTGCATGTGTGCGTGCGTGTTTGACTTGACATTGTGCACACATATACAATGATATCTGACTTTATTACTGTGTTGTGCACCAGAATTTACTGCGCTGTGTCGTGCTGGCGTCTAACAGCAGACCCCACATGTAGACTCATCTGCGTGCATGAATGTGACACTGAACAGTGGGCCACTTTCTGCTGGAAACGATGACTTCAGCAGGCCTGTTTGTGAGTCTGACTGTATCTGCTGCTGTTCCCAAGCCTTCACAGTCCCAAGCACATGCATTGCACTGCACACAAACGCATTAGCACACACACACACACACACACCAAACACACACCAAACCCACAGCCGTGAACCAGACATTTATTAGGACGAGGCAGAGATTGACAAACAATGGACGGGGCGGCCCACACACCGCAGCGATAACCTCTGGCATTACTCAGATGGGGAATATGCCCAGTCACATCAAAACAGGCTCCATGTCACACAGTCACCCGCAAAAAAACATGTTTGCAATATCATCCTCTGAGGATTATGTGTTCCCTAACTTGCAGGTCCAATTATAATTATTCTATACGCATCAATGGTTACCATTCATCTTTCCCCGTGGCTCAACTCACGGACCGGAAGTGATCTAAACACGACCTATCAGAGCATATTTGAAAGCGATGCGGGGGTGTTGAGGGGGGATAATTCTGTTGTGAAGGGGCTAATGGATTCACACCCACACAGATTGACTCACCATGACAAAAGGGTTCTGTGTTGTCTATTCTAGGCAGCTGGGCAGGATGGCGAAACTTGGAATCCTTTGTAGGATTGAAGTAAAAGTCAGTCTTTGTCAGTCTTCTACGGAGTATATGTTGCCATACGCCTATGCGCGGCCGGCGTGGCATTCAGAGTTGCAACAAGGCTAAAGAAAGTTTGCATAGATTAACAGTGTTTTCGCAAATGTTGAGCCCACGTATGAGTTAATCAAGTAAAAATGCAGCCTTGTTTGCTTGGTGTGAGATGTGAATTGAAATGTATTTAACACCGTTCATGATTGTAAACATAAAGAAGAGGTATTGTTTTAAGAAACAACTGCTTCCAAAAACATCTAATTACAAGATTGCCTTCACAGTAACAGCACTTTGTAGTATAATTACATGATTAGTTATTTGTTTTCAATGCATCTGTTTTTGGGTGAAAAAAACCCATGCATTCATGATTCATGCATGCAACCCATAATTCAGTTGAGTTATACTGTAGGAGAAGGACCTACAGTCTGAAGTTATGAAATTAGCATTCCAACAGATCCTAGACTATAGGGAATTTCTGTGTACCTGACCAGCATCTCTTTCTCTTCAACACCTGTACACAAAGTCACTCCAATTCGCCACACAGCGTTTCTGGCCAGAGGTGAGGTCAAGGCCAATTACGGGCGCGTCAACAAGGGATAAAACACATGCTTTGTGTCATTTCTAATCCTGCTGCCGGTTCAGGCACCGTTGACAACACCGTCCTCTGTTTAATTGTCCTTGTTGCCTGTAGGTCAGAAACTTTCTATTTGGCAGCTAACTACCACACACTAATAGACAGGGAGCATCCTGGCTGCCAATCAAAATGAGCCTTTTTGCCCTCTGCTGGTTGGAGAGTGTTGCAATGGCACTGAAGCATTATGCTTGATATAGTGATATAATAAGCATAAAACGCCACACTGCCTTAAATCGTAATATAAAAAAGAAGGTCTAACATAACATAACATTATATATATTATATACAGTTTCACAGACATGGATTAAGAGAAAAATTCAATAAAGATCTTCATTGAAAATAATTCTTAGTCTAGGATTAGGTTTAATCCATGTCTGTGAAACTGGCCCTTAATAGATTTTTGTCTGTGTGCCAATCGTGCGTGCATCCATCCAGGTTTGTTTGAGATGACAAAAGATCATTGCAATATCAGAGAAAAAAGACATGAAATAATTAAAAGAAACAGAAACATTTAGCAACAGCTCAGACAAATGGCACTGTTAAAAATATGTCTCTTTAATAGATATGTTTTCCCATGACATTTTCCAACAATTTTCCTCTAATTCTATTAGCTTAATGTAATATTACTCTGAACATCTAACATTTTTCATTGTCTCCCCCTTAATGTCTCTACAGACGCAAGAAAAAAAAATCCCTAGCTTGTTGACATCAAGTGTGTGTGTGCCAAACGTGTTGTATATATAGTAGGCTAATGTACTGTACATAAATGTGTTTGTGCAGTGTGTGTACTGTGCTTCGCAAGGAACCAAACAGACCACTCACTGTCACAATGCATTTGGCATATCTCATCCACTGTGAAATGTTTAGTTACTCTGTCAAACCTTTGCTGGCACAGGGCCCAAGCTGCAAATTAATGTATAGCTCATATGCACCTTGGCGATTTATTATCATAGGGACTGTTTATAAAGGCATTTAGACAGCAGTGTTAATCAACAAATGCTCAGCTGTTTCTAGCAAAGACGAGGGACAAGAAACGTCAACAGCTGACATGCATCAGTCCCACAGAGAAACACACGCACGCACACGCACATACACACACACGCACACGCACACGCACACACACACACACACACACAAAAACAGAAAGTGCTTGGCTTTGGTTACTGAGCACTTGAAACACGATTGTAAAGACATCAAAGACAATATGAGATAGGGATCAAACAAATTTAGTTAGCAGGTTTAGTGTCTCACGAAAGTGCGTGAAAGAGTTTCCACTGAGCTTGTACATCTTAAAGGTGGACTCCACAATTTGTTGGATTTCCAGAGTGGTCAACGTTAGTTTCTCACTGGCTAACACCATTCTCTCTACACCTTCTCTCACAATCGCATGCACTAGTGGACAGTTGTGCTTTACAAAACATGAGCTTTGCTGAACTTTGAACTTACGGTGGAGCTGGAAAAATTGAGAAATGCTACTTTAAGATTGTGCGTGTCATAACAGAAGCTTAAACAATGGTTGCAATGATTTCAATAAATTATGTTTTTTTATTCTAGAGGAATTAACTTAAAGGTAAAGGCAGCTATTGCAAGATAAATGTAAGCTAATACACTTTTTTGTCAAATCCATAAAATATCTCCTCGCATTTTGCTAGCCTACCATTCTCTGTGCGTGTTGAACAAATCTGATACTTCTACACAGCCCTGGCTCCATAAATAGTAACATAAACAAAATGACGAACAACGCTCGTATCAACAAAGCCGTTGTACTACGCTTTGCTTGACAATGCATTTTGACATGTGATGCCCACGGAGGATCGCGAGGTGATACCATTTTGATTTGAGCTCGAATATAGCAAGAATAACTGACCCTTTCTTTAATTGCCATAATTTAATATAGGGATAGAGTAGCCTTGTGAAACCATCCTGATCTCGAGAGCTACAGTTTTACTTGACTCCCGAATATCAGTCTGTAATCCGTCACTGTCTTTTTCAATTCAATTTGACATTCGATTTTAAATTCGTCCTGAATGAGGGTTTGAACTAACCTTACATGCCGTCCATCGAAACAGTTTGAAACGGACAGGCACTTTCAAATCACTTGACAGTTGATGAACCATCTGAGTGTCGTGTTGTTTTCAAGTCGCTTTCGCTGTCGACACACCTAAACCACGCCCACATGTATCAGTACGACGCTGATTGGTCAGATTGGTCAGATTGGTCCAGAATGATTCTCGGGGTAAAATTTAACTGAAGCTCGAGGCAGCAGTGTCTGAAAAAAATGTTTTTTTGTTCTGCAAATTAATTATTATTATTATTATTAATGTTATTATTATTATTATTATTATTATTATTTTCAAGCAGCATGCATCTATATTACTCCTCTAATGATGACATTCTTTTTCTTTTTACTTCCTTACAGATAAATCCTGTTAAACTCAATTTACCCGGTTTCCCACATTTGTATTTGTTTTGTATAATTAAGTGGTACACTGGCATCATGCTTGAGCATAATTTGTGTTTTGTGTCCAATCACCATGAAATGCCTCAACCACAGAGAAAGAGATTAAAAAGTTAAGGGTGTTAAATTAATCAGAGGGATTTTTACGAAAGCTGGCTATCCATTTAACATGAATATTTGCAAGGAATTCTCATAGTATCTCTCCAAGAGACCGCTGACTGTCCTACCAGACCTCTGAAAATGCCCCCGAGCTCAGAGTATCTGCTAATAAACTAACTGACAAACAATAGAGGCTGTATGCCCTAATGCACCGTTGTCTGTCTGTCTGTCTGCCCTGTAGCTGCCCCCTATACTTTGTATACTTGGCTCTGTACTGTAGCTAGCTAGACAGACTTAAATCAGTTAGGAACTTAGAGAGAGAGAAATATCCAAGAAAGTCCCAGAGAGAAAGAAAAGTCTTTGTTTGGATTTGAGTGTGTGCTTTAGCGCTTCCTAATTGCAGGATGTTTTAATGCCATCCGAGGACGCCAGGTTGGAATAATCATAGTTATTTGTTTGCGCAGCAGGCACCCTGATTGACTTTTAATGCGTACACTCTGCCTGGTGCTTTCCAGAACACAGTAAAGTTGACTTCCATTATCTCATCTCATTTATCTATTGGTTCATATGAAGACAACAAAATGATCATTATGAATGCTCCCAGATACTAGAAACATATACTCTCGTTTGGTATTGTGCCATGTTTATACTGTACATATTGTACTGTATGTAGGCCTATATTGTTTCTTACAGCACATGTATTACTCACAGTCATGAATAAATAAATAAATAAATAAATAAATAAACAAACAAATAAATGCCATAATATGCATTTAGAACATATGAATACACTTCCTCTATACCTACAATACCTAAATATTGAAAATCAGCCCTCAAAACAATGTGAGGCTTTATGTCAGCACAATAAGAACAATAACCTGGAGGCAATGTGCAACATGCTGACTTTAAAAGGACTACTAGTTTATTCATTGAGAGATAAGTTTTGGCTGACCTTCTCCGTGGCGAGGTCAAATGTCACATCACTAAAGGGGATTCCAAGATGGCTACCGTCAGCGCTAGTGCCCGTCACAGCCTTCAGGGCGAACACTTTTCACACAGTTCTATCGCCCTACACACACAATAGCTGCCTTGTTATCATGAAACGTTACTACCTAGCACATATTGGGTGGGTTACGGGGAGACAGAGGGAATGGAGGCGTCAAGTTTTATGTCCTGTAATCCACAGCTGCAGTGGGGGGTCCATTTAGCTGGAATGAAGCCCCCCCCCTCTGTGTCCTAATGGGGCATTGATCACAATGCTAGAATTGTCCATAACAGCGGTGTCATATCCTCAAGCAGGTATGGTAAGACCAATTACATTCACTTATGTTAAAACAACAACAACAGCATAACATACTCAAATATTCTCAAATGCTCAAAATGTAGCCTTTGAATCAAAAGTTTGGAAAATCACAAATTTTTTGTAATCACCCCTACACACACACACTCACGCACACCCTAGCTAATGTTTAATTACATGAATATGCAATATAAGTCATTAGTAGTCGCTTAATTATGAATGGAGACGTAATGACACCACCGTTAATATTTAATTAAAGGGCAATAAAGTGTTATTTGGCAGTATTACAAAATAGACACTAACCAGAGGACTGTCTTTGGCAGGTAATTATTAGAGAAAGGAGGGCACTAGCCCTCTTTAATATCGATTGTCCGACAGGCTTTAATAAGCACACAGGCCAGAAAGGTGTCTTTATGTGTATATTTTAGTATTATCTGTTGATTGTGTTCGTGCGTAAGTGTCATTCTGCTCTTTTAATATGTGACCATGAGTGTAATTCTGTATGCCCGCTTTATGCCTCCATGATCATAGCTCATGAATAACTAACCGCCCTAAAATAGAATGGACCAGATAGCTGGAGTAAACATCTCCATGCCTTTAAAGGGTGTGCACGCAAATTATAAGATAATACACTTTTTGTCAAATTCACCAAATAGCTCCTCGCATTTCGCTCTAACCGTTCTCTGTGTATGCAGAAAACAGAATCCGCTACTTCTACACAGCCCTGGCTTTGTATATAGAAGCATAAACAGAGTGGTGCACACCCCTCACAACAACAAAGCCGCAGTACTACGCTTTGCTTCACAGTACATTGTTTTGTTTTGCTCTAGGTAGACATGACCTTACACATAGTATAGTGACCACTAAAATAGTCTAGTTGTCCTTTGTTCAAACCACAATACAGTACAGGCTACTGTATATACCTGAGCTGTACAATAACTTGATAACAATGACCGCTTTGAAGGAGACCGTCGTCATAATCCTGCCTCCTGCCCTCTGACGTCATTTGCATCTCCCGCTTTCTAGACAAGTGAAACTGGAGACGTGTGCCTTGAAACGCAGTAGGCAGGATTGCATTCAAAGTTTGCCTATAGGCAAGAATTCATGCTGCCAGCAGGAGCATCGCATTGCTCAGCAGCAGACACCCATGTGGTGACATTGACATGCTAAAGCACTAGCTTGTTTACACAAGTGTCCCCCTTTTCTTCCCTGTGTAGTCACCAGTTAGCCACACAATAGACTCAATGTGGCCCTCATCTGTGAGTGGGCGGGGCGGACAAGGCCCAATAGTCATCCGGGACACGCTGGTTTGCTCTGGAGTGAATGTTTACAACAGTGGGGGGAAGCATTGTTTTAACCCAGTTCTCTTTTTGAAATGTAATACACACAAACACTGCTTTGGCACAATAGGCAATACTGGCAAGTAAATACGAGTCATAGTTTCACCAATTATATATTTTGTTTGGCTATAGCAGGTGGGGCTAATAAGGGTTTAACAAATATGAATTTACAGATGTCTTATTTCAGGTTCTGTTACTGAGTTATGATTACTGATCTTACTGAGATATGATTTACTTATTAGCATACAATTCAGATAAGATCATATAATTAAATATTTTTTTCATTTGTACTGTAACATTGTAACATTTTAACAATATAGCTAAACATATAGGTATAGCCTGGTGTAACCAGACAATATTTGCCACGCTCCATTGGGAAGAGTCGTTCCCTACTACTTTTCGTAGACCTCTGGTCTGGCGTTGCTATAATTGTTCTGATCGCCTCATCTAGCTCTACCACCATTTTGAAACACGCCTGACTTCCACGTCATCTCACTAACCCACGCTGATTGGGTAACCAGCAGGGTGGCTGTGCGAATGCTAATGCAAACAGGGTTTCCAGACTGTAATCTCAGCGAAAAGAAATTGAACTGAGAACAATAATCAAGCGAAGACAGGCTAAAACATATATAATTACCTTGAATATTGCCTCTGCTGTCTTCCTCTGTGGTGTTTGAGTGACACATATGGCTCAGTGCTCCCCTAGTGTATATTAAGCTCAGCTAATGAGCTGGTCAATGTGATGAGCCATGATCGATGTCCCCTCTGAATTCATGTGCTCTGCCAGTGAAGGACACTGACCCACAAGGAAGTGTTGATGAAGTAGCAATCTGGAAAGTCTCACTTCCTGCGATGGCCAGTAGCTGCATGATGGACTCAATCAAATGCTCTTCGTGTCATATCTGAGGACACTTTGACCTCTAAAAGATATCTTGTACAATGCATGTACAATGTACAATGTATTAATATGCTAACAGAGTGTTAACAAAATTCAACTGCCTGACTATGTAGGCAAAATCAATTATCAAAAGTGTATTATATATACAAGTATATATATTATATAAACAGTATAAACAGTGACCGGTTAAAATCCATTCTTTTATCAGATTAACCTTGAGTACATATTTTGATAAATTACCTGATATGCTATAGGCTACTCAACATTTAATCAGAAAAGTGTGCCAAAAAATTGTTGTGATTAGGGTTAGAAAATGTGGTCAACAATACTGCAGCCTTATTTTGTTGATGAAGTGCAAGCTTCTAGCTTCTAGATAACGGATGCTCAATAACATTAGTTTCTTCATCTAACTGTAGAAAATGTGTAGCTATATCCACATTAACTGACATTAGTGCCAATCAAAAAGACGGGTCTGAATATTCATATAATTACCCGAAAATTCTCCAGCAGAACATATTTGCATAAGATTATTACTCATTGGCACTGACCTCGAATAGGGATGAGCTACATTACTAATAGGCTTTCTCTTAATGCCAATAGATAAATCCCGGGATATATATCCACTTTGACATTAATGACTAAATGTTACTTCTCAGCCATGTCTCGATGATGATCAAAATTACTTCACTTTGCCTTTTTTCCCTCCCTTTAAAAATTCAGTTCTGTCTTCCTTTTACGAGTTAATATTGTGGATAAAAGATTTCCGTGTGTCAGCCTTAAAGAGCTCTCATTATTCAGTGACTCGGGCGCAGAAAGTTTCTCAGCATGCTGCCAAGAGCGACTCTAGTTTTGGAGCGACATAGAACGTCTCCCCCTCCTAGACAAAAAAAAAGAAAGAAAATAAACCCCTCTTTCACCCAGAAAAGTTCACATCTGCACTCTTTGTATGAATCTGAAATGATGCGATGCAACAGACTGGTGTTTATCGAATATGTCACTCTTGCACAATGCCCTCTGGTTTCCGCATCGTCCAATACGACGGAGGGTCTTTCGCCGGTTATTGTCACAACTGGCTCATCGGCCTGCCTTGTCGGCTGCTGTTCAGTATGCAGTGTGGGTAACGTGATAATTAGGCTGCAGCCCCTAGCCATCATCGCACCAGCAGGCTGCCTCATAATATTTCCTGTAACACTCCATCCAATCTGGAGAGTTTGACGTTTATCCCCTGCAGGACCGCAGACGAAGACAATGACTCAGAGCCATGCGTGTGTGTGCGTGTGTGTGTGTTTGGGTCGTGTGCATACGTTCCTGTGTGTACTGAATGTGCGTGCATGTTTATATACATAACATTGTTTCTGTATGTGTTCATGTGTGTGTGTGTTTGTAAAACAGAAGCTCTCGCTCTCTCTCTTATCTAGTTTCCATGTGTTATTTCTTTAACTCTTAGCACTTTGTACTAGATAATGTATAGCTAAGTTATCACCGATGATAAGCTGCCTACTGTATCCTAACAGATTGTTGGTTGCTTACAACTGGTGTTCTGCTCTACTATTGATACATGTACTCGTAAGTCAGAGCGTACGTATGTTTAAAGCCCTATAACGTTATTAGCGCTCAGGTTTGAACTGATGTACTAACACTGCAAGAGCATGATTATATGAAAGACAGAAGCATTAGACTGCTGAGGTACGGGCGTGTTTATGACTAATACCTTGGGTTAAAGATCGTGTTTCTCCCTGAAGCATTAGTTGCAGTGCTCGCGCCTTCCCTTGCCTGTCGTCGAATGAGCCTCTTTGCCTGGTGGTGGGCTGCAGTCAGGAGGGGAGCTCTGAGTAGGGTCAAGAGGTGGTACCCCCGTCCTCCCGAGTGCTCCGTTGGCTGCATAATGATGCCGGTGGTGTGTAGAGTGAAGGTTGGTGAACGCTGACACAGCACTCTCTGACCTGCAGCAGCAGGAGAGAGGGAGAGCGAGAGACAGAGACAGAGACAGAGAGAGAGAGAGAGAGAGAGAGAGAGAGCGGGAGACAGAGAGAGAGAGAGAGAGAGTGAGCAGGAGACAGAGAGAGAGAGAGGTAGAGAGAGAGACAGAGATAGAGAGACAGAGAGAGAGAGAGAGAGAGAGAGAGAGAGAGAAAGAGAGAGACAGAGCGGGAGAGAGAGAGAGAGACAGAGAGAGTGAAAAAGAGAGGGAGAGAGCCATAGAGAGAGAGAGGGAGAGAGAGAAAGAAAGAGAGAGACTAACATACAGTAAAGAGAGAGAGAGAGAGAGAGAGAGAGAGAGAGAGAGAGAGAGAGAGAGAGAGATAGAGATCGGTACTTGTATGTAGAATAAGTGGTTCAAAGGTGTGATTTAGGTGGTGGGGTCACGTCTAATGGCTAAATGCTATAGCCTGCTAGCCTGGCCCATAACTCTATCCTCATAATGAGGCCCGATGGAGCTGTGGAGCAAACGAGAGGCAGGGGCGTCATTAGACAAGCACTCCCTGGGCCCTTGAAACCCAGGCTGAGCTGCCTCTCGCCTGGGGAGGAAGTAGGGTGGGGGTGGGCTATAGCTTAGCAGTGGGTAAATCGGACAGTGTTGTACACTGGATGTAATCGTAAAAGGGAGCGTGTGTGTGGTTTTGTGTGCGTATTTGTTTCTGTGATAATGTGTGTGAGAGAATGAGTGTCTGTGTGTGTGTGTGTGTCAGTGGCTGTGCTTCAACACGTCTGTCCTAATGAGCTGGTGATTAACGATAATGTATGTCATTAGTTATTATAGGTTTCATAATGACACAGAGTGCTACCTTCAACACCGTGCCGCCACACCGTTGAAATGAGGCCTTTGCTATAGTGTGAGGTGTCATCATTTCATTCTTTTAGATTGGTAATCCTGCTATGCTGAAGAAGAGATGATTTAAATGCTCTATTGACCTTACTTGATGCAGGTACAGAGTTAGTCCATCTGACATATTTTGTTATTAAATTATATATTTAAATTATTAGTTACTGTAGTTTTTGGAAGATAGTACTTGTTTTCAGTGACCTTAATTAATTGTAATAAAGGTGAATGTAATGAACCCAAATGTAGAAATCTAATACATAATGCTGTTTTAAATGGCTTTTGCTACTTTTTTAAGATGGACTTTTTGTCTCTTTACCTGCATCTCCATTTATCCGGCTTTCTCTTCTTTCTATCTCAAACTCCTTCCCCTCGTCCCTTGGTTCACTCCTCCTTCCGGAAGTTATCTCCTTGGCTCGTTTTTGTGTGTGCGTGTCTCAGGATATCTGAAGGGCAAGGCACCGTGCTTTCTTACCAGCCCGTGTCATGGTCTGGAGGAATGCTAACAGTTTGCAACCTGAACCAGTGTCCCTCCAGCGCTACCCAAACAGCCTCGCCCAAAACCCGACCCCAGAGACGGGTATGTTTCTGTCAGTCATATTAAGATATCAGTGTCTTTATAGTTAGTAAACTACCGTATTTTATTTTACTTTCATCTCCAGCTGTCCCCATAACTCTTTGCTTCGCTACTTCTTGAGCGACACATCTTGGCTTATTTTTAAAGGTGGGTGCTGGGGAGGTGGGGGGTGTGTGTGGGTGGGGGGGGGTCGGTTGTTCTTGTCCACACAGTTTTTCAGTCTGAAAGGGGATACGCTCTCACTGGGCGGCCAATAAATCAAACGACTTTCCATTTTTAACACCATTTTCATAACTGCTTTGGGCCTTTGCTGCTAAGACACAAATCAGGTTAAATTGTTTTAGCTCATTTTCTCCATTGACTCATTTGTGCTTATGTTTTTAATTTGTTTAATGTGCCAAGTTCTCCTTAAAACATGTAGGCCTACTAAGTTCCGTTCTAATGCGCATGCCCCGTCTTAAGATTTGTGTGTGCCGGTAAACTATTCTGCAAAGCCACTGTACAATGGATGGATTATTAGAACGATACAAAGTTCCGACAAATCTACTGTGACGCGTGCAAATAAGTGAACAGGAGATAGTATGGTGACTTAATCTGGAGCCATACACACAAATAGCCTCACTCTCCGATGTACTCACAACTAGAAGCTAACTAGAAACTAGGTTTTACCATTTCCTAGCAGGACACGTTACATTATGAGCTATATAATGTGTGTAATGTGTGCATGTTTAACATCAATCGGATAAGTTGTAAATGTAAACACCAGACCCGATTAGGTGACATCCCATGTAAACAGGTAACCCGAAACCGTCAGTCAGAAAGATACCATTTGGAAAGACCAAAACGTGTCCATGTAAACCCAGCTACTGTCAGAACAGTAGAACAGAATAGAACAGAATATACAGAATAGAACAGAATAATAGAATATATTGTACATAATATACAGAATAGAACAGAATAGAACAAAATATACAGAATAGAACAGAATATATAGAATATACTGTACATAATATACATAATATACTTGTTATATAATATAATGAATGGAATAGAATAGAGAGGTGACAAGGGTCCTCAGGGTGTGATGAGAACAGAGGGGACCGGTGGGAAGTCACAGCGCCATGCTGAGGGAGAGCATCACACAGGATCACCCCAGGAAACGGTCCTCATGCGCTGGCTGCCTGTTTGCTCTCCTGGCTGGGTGCTGTTGTCTCTTCACACCACACACACCCGGGTGTCATGGAGCCCACGCCGTGGAGGGTGGTGTGTGTGTGTGTGTGTGTGTGTGTGTGTCGGGGATGGGGGGGGGGTTAAGGACGGCAAGCCCCTTTTAGTACGTCTGTAAACGCGCCATTTAGCATCATCACGACGCCTGCTTAGGAAAAGCCGAGCTCCCCCCCCCCCCAGCAGTTAAACAAGGGGCGACGACGCATTACAAAGTTAAAGTCTCAACCTCTCACAATACCAACCTGTCCCT
>JAODUK010000019.1:2801945-2813648 GCA_027564635.1 Typhlichthys eigenmanni
CCCCCCCCCCCCCCCCCCCCCCCCCCCCCCCCCCCCCCCCCCCCCCCCCCCCCCCCCCCCCCCCCCCCCCCGCCTCGTGTACTTTAACACAGTTTAACACTTAATGGCCAACGCCCATTGGCGGCGGAGATCGGCGGCATGTCAAGGAATGCACTTTTAACAACGAAACGTGAAACGTTTCACGGGAGAGCTCAGAAGTCTGCGGATATATCAATGCATGTTTATGGGCCCAATGCATGTTTATGGCCTGACGCTCAAGAGATACAACCGTGTTCGAAACCTTGGCCCCTTCAGGGGGTGTTGGGTTTAAGATTTGGGCTTACTGATGATGATGATGATGATGATGATGATGATGATGATGATGATGGTTCTACTGCAGGTGAATACAAAGTGCCATTATGGAGCTGTATAACAAATCATTGTCTGCCTATTACATTAACAGTAGCTGCTGGCATTTAGCATTTAGACTTTCAGACTCCTGTTAACAAGGTACCAATATCTAACCACAGAAATGTCAGTGGAAGCTTTAGAGGACCAGAGGGTCTTAATGATGGTTTAGTTAATTGATGATGAACTCCTGATTTTAGGTACATTGACACCAATAGTCTATACCAGAGGTATGCAGGAGGTCCTCAGAGGTACTGCGGGGGGTCCTCCAAACTATTTGAGCCCAAACCTATATTAAAATATTGTATAACATATGTAATAGGGGGTTCCTGTGACATGTTTCTATCAGCCAAGGGGTCCTTGGCCCGAGAAACGTTGAAGACTTCTGGTCTATACGCTAAAGACGGAGACCAAATAAGAGGTCCATCATGTCAATAACTGTATCATTATATTTGCTAAAGGCCATGAGAGATAAAATGAAAGTAGTTTCCATTGGTTTCTATATACAGTATATGTCAGAGCATCTTGAGACTTGAGTCATTATGCTGTTATGGTTATTATATTTAATATCAGAAAACAGAGTGAATGCTTGCATTGTGTAAGAGTAGTCCTGTAAACTGCTTTGGTGATGGAACAGTAATAAAGCTGCTGCATAAATGTTACTGTTATTTAAAAAACAATCTTGGAATTTCCCGTTAATGGTTCTATTGGATTATTACTGCAAGCTTTTCCATTAATTCAAAGGGTCTGTTCTCTCTAACCACACATTTCAAATGTTCAATTAGATGCTTTGTTTATATTGGATAACAACATACAGTACAGGAAATATGTGTCTGTCCAGCACATCCAATTATATCCAATTATATCCATAATAGGATAATGTAGCAGAGTTAGGTTAGACCAGACCAGTCGTTGCTGTTAGTTCAATAGATTTAGTCCATTGTTGGATTTTCTCTTTTTTTCAAGAGCCAATGGGAAGAATGTACAGTGATATGTGTTTTCTTCCCAGCATTCCCGGAAAGTTCTAACCTGGTAAGACAATTCAAGTTGTTTGCCATTAAGTTGTGTGATGATAATAAGATTTTAATGAAAACACAGGAAACTGGACCACCTTTAACAAATGAGAACTACAGTACAAACATCTTACTGTGATTTTCACAAAAAGCTCCTAGAAGATGATTGGACCACCTTACACCAGTCAGAAGGGCCGCGTGGGAAAGTATGTCGGAACACAGGCACTTATTTGCTGTCGGCACCAACTGAACTACCGACCTGGACACTGATTGAATGGCGGTTCTGTAACCCGCTGACAACAACCTGACGGAGCTTGCACCACCTCTACCAGGCTAGGAAGGCTCCCCTCACCCCTTATGTGTGGGCTTTGGGATTCACCTAGCACCCCCGAAGCCCTCAACTTCAACCCCAACAACAAAAAGGGTCTGCTTCATCTTTTGCCGTCTCTCTATTGGTCTGCATAGAATACAGTAGCATAAATCACATCAGGGCTCAACCCCCACCCCTCCCTTTTCCATCAGCCCCGGATTCATACTCGTTTTACTCCTGTTACATTGTATTCACAGATTTAGTGGCATTGTAAATAGGTAAACACAAGCAACATCTATCAAGACAGCACAAAGAGGGGGTCTGTAATCAGAGTGCCCGTGTAGCGGCCGGCTGGGGCTATCTCCATTTACCTTGGGATAAATCCATCCGTGTGACCACCTCCAGTGCTCCACCGGGGCCCTGACAAATCACCCCAGTCAGACCGGGGGGATGCTGGGCCTTATTGGCCTGGCCTCTAAGTGGTCTTTGCCTTCAACGGAAAGGATGGGTCTTGTCAAGCACAGCCAGATTAAAAGGCAGACTCTGAAAGAAATGATTTGTTATTAGAGAATGCCCTGTTGTGAATCGCTAAGGAGGGAAACAAGTGTGTGTGTCTGTGTGGGGGCGGGCGGCTTGAGGTGCCTGCGTTTGCCAGCAAGCTTTGGAGCTTTTCTTTCACGTTTGTGTCGTTGCTTTCATGCCGTTTTTCACAATATGTGTACCTGTTTGAGTGTGCGCATGCGTGTGTGCATGCGTGCGAGCACGTGTGTGTGTGTGTGTGTGTGTGTTTACGTTTGCGTGTGTGTGTGTATGTGTGAGGTCTGATTTGGGGCTTTTAGTGAAGCGAAATATTGATAATGGTTATGGGGGCTGATACAAAGTGGAGCAAAGACAGAAATTCTATCACAGTGGTGTTTATGGTGGGTGTGTGGATAAGGAGGGGTATATGTGCACATGCCGGCATCATCATTTATGGAACAAGATGCACACACACACACACACACACACTAACCCTAACCCTAACCCTAACCCATCTCTCTATTTTCATTTGGACTGTGCTTATGCTAACAAATATGAACTTTTTTTTTTTTTTTACTGATGTGCACTTTTAATTAATTTCAAATAATTAGTAAATGTTTAATGACTTGGAAAAGAGATTTATTATCAATGTGATTACCATAGTATAAAATAAAATACATTGTAAACAAACAAAACATAAGTCTTTAAATATAGAGTTTAATATTGTGTTTACTTTCCAGTTATATACCTGTACAGTGTACGCCTGATGACTTGTAGAATGAAATTGATTAAAAAAACAAACAAAAAAATTCTAGAATAGTCTACGGTATGATCACTTTCTATCGAAGGCGACAAGAAGGGATCATGTGGGAGTTTGCTTTGGGATATATGAGCTGCTGCTGCATTGACAGCATGGTTACCAACGGAGGCTGGTTTGAGAGGAAAATAAACATTATTTCTCAGTGGTTTACCTGACGTTTGACTTTGAGCGCCGAGATTTAGTGACACTTGCTCCAAACACTCTGCGGTCACACGGCACTAAATTACTTGAAGGTTGGGGTACGCACACTGTTGTTGACAGAACATCCAAGGTGTTTTTTCATCCTTGTGGGAGTGTGTGTACTGAACGCGTGTGTGAGTGAGTGAGTCTGTGTGCGTGTGTGTGTCTGTGTGTGTGTGTGTGTGTGTATATGTTATATTGCCTGGTGTAGCCATTTCACACCTCAGTGGTGTTCTGTTCTAGTACTCCTCCAATGGACAGCACGCCCATTACTGTAAATACGTTTAATACGTTGTATTTGCATTGTTTCATTGAGGCAATCCTAAATATGTATACTGCGTTAGAGCAGGCCATCTGCTCTCCAGCACTGTAGAGTATATGGAGAGACACTCTCAATAAACCACTTATGGAAGAAAGTGGCCCAAAAGGTATGCAAATGAGCATAATACTACTTTAACGAGCTTCGCTTCAGTTAAATGGTGAAACATTTAACGTCTCTGAAAATTATTTAATGAAATTGTTGTCTTTAATGTGCATGTCCCCAAACAGGAGAGAAATAAATGTAGCCATAATGAGGAAAAAATAACTGAAATTTTAAGACGTGGAAATAACGTCTGTTAACATTTACTTAAATATATTCTGCCTGAACATCATTCCAAAGCTGGGCAAACATGCCCGCCGTATTGAGCTTTTTGCAGATGAAATTCATGTTGAGAGGAGAGAGAGGGAAAGTATTTGTCATCACTGGGTTACTGTGAGGTCTGCATCAGGGAGGGAAGTCCGTGTGAGATCTACGTGCACACACACACACACACACACACACACATGCTGTCTCTGTACATTCCTGACATGCATTGCTTGACATACCATCACATGCACAGTTCACACGGTGAGATAGGGAGGATTCTGCTCTCTGAAACCGTAAATGCAACAGGTGCATTTTCTTAGAATTTGTGTCACTATGTTGAAGATGATATGTGCGTTTTATTTATGTTTTCTTTTTTCTCTGTCATGCATCATATCTTGTTAATTTCTTGTTCATGATCCATTACCTGGTCCATATTAGCAATGTTTTAATGTTTAGGAAATGTTTCGGGCTCTTATATGGTTCAGTATTCTGTTATACACATTTAATTATTTCACACATACATAAATAAATAACACACACAGATACATAAATAGCAATTCAATATCAGACATTTGGACTTGTGTTGCCAGTCAAATATGTTTGTGGTCAAGTGTAGCCGAGCTGTTGAATCCTACCTGAAACAAGCTGTGGGTGAAAACACACAAATATAAAGCAAGGATTGAAAAAGGCAGGATGAGAATGCCAAACTGTCTCTTGAGACGGTTTTCCTAATGCTCTCCGAACATCTATTTCATTCGTTTTATTCCTCTCCTTTATCGCAAGGCCCATTCCCTCACATAACTATAACTACTAATATGGCTCTGCTGTGAACCACTGAAGGGAATTTAGGGGTTTGTTTCTTACAAGATGCAATCTTTAAGCGGGCTAAATACTATAATGTCTCTTTTAGCCAAGGTAGAAACCTGTGTTTGTTTGGTGAGAAAGTCCATCCTGGGTTATTTAACCAATGTTGTACTACCCAGGCACTGGGTAAATGACACAGTTCCTATACAGTATAGGAATGAGGACCAGACATGTCTTGGTGGCGAGCCCCACTGCCAGCCAAATGTACAAAGACAAAGGCACATGGCTGTAGTCAAGACCACCTTTGTCGAGTCCAAGACAAGTCCAAGAGCAGATATGTCGGGTCCAAGTCCAAATGTGACTATACTTTCATCAGGGCTCAACAATAAGCATTGCCAATGATACACTACATATATCTCGGATCTGATCTGTTCAGAGCAGTGTGAACAGCACTACTTTGATTGGAAAGCCACGCCTGTATAGCTATAAACATGATGCTGATTGGAAAGTTCAGTTCCTACTCGGACACATTCATAATAATTCTGAGGCTTTTCAGATTGATTCTCACGGCAAAATTAAACTGAAGCTCTATAGCCTACTACTGGGTGGTCATATTTGGGGCATTACCAAACAAACTGTGCATATATAGTTACTACTATATTATATAGTAATACTAAATACTAAAGTCACCAAATATCTCCATGCAGTATGCAGTCTGCTAGTTTACCATTCTCTGTGCATACTTCTACACAGCCCTGGCTCCACAAATAGGAACACAAAATTGTACAGACCGCAAACAACAACAATATCATAGCCTTCTCAGTGCATTTCCAAAGTGCGGGGTGGATCTTCTAAGAGAGCTTTCTTGAAGGGAGATTTTGGTTTGATTTGAGTTCGAATTTAGCAAGCGTTCTTGAGAATTATACTGTACCTTGTAAATATGAATAATAAAAAAAGAAGGGTTACATAGCATTACATGAAAGCGTGTTAGTGTTAGCGAGAAGATCATCCTACCATATTTACCTTGGGATTATTAGCCTATAAAATCATAATATTTGGGCCCTCTGTGTTTGTCTGATAGCATTTTCGTCCATGTCATTTAAAATATGTGAGATGTTATGTTACACCCTATTGATTACCAGTGTTAATTAAAATTTTAATTAAAGTTTTTTTATGGTCTGTTTTCACTTGTAATAATAGTAGAGTGGGAGACACCCTTGCCTCTATAAATCTTGTTTTTATTTGCACTGGCTGGCCATCAACAAATACAACTGTGTACATAAAATTTTACTAACATTGATTTTGAAAAAATTAATATTACTTTTAACACTGCAGATGTATTATTCAATTTAGAACCGCAAAGCATAAAATCCCGGCGCTATAAGTCAGTTAATGAACAGGAAAAGTCCATTACAAACCCATCAGCACACGTGTCATCTGATCCACATAAGTGCCTTTGATAGAAGCAGAATCATTTACTTTGAGCCACACAGAAGACTCCGTTTTATAACAGCAAGCGATGTAATGTGAAACCGCAGTCAGTGCAGATGAATTGCTGTTTCCTGTTTGCACAGAACACAGAGAACATTATTAAATGTAGCCCAATTTCATTTCACTCTTGTGTATCTGTCTCCCAGCAAACCACGAATCATCTCCCGGATACTGTGTTATCTGGGAAAACACTAATCTAGTGATGGCTCACGGTTTATCATAAGTACAGCGGAGAAATCGATGTGCCTTTTTTCTCTCTAAATACAATCTTTTATATTATAATGTGGATAATTCAAGTGTAATTGGTTGGTCTGATGAATGAATATGCATTTAACATTTGCAATTTGCTGGACAAACTGTTTCTCTAGATTCTACAGCAGCTATGTTTCCTCCCACACTTTATTAAGAAGGCATTTTCTTTCATGAAATGAGGTTTAAAAAAGTTCTACTGTATCCAGAGCATGTATATTATTTTGTCCTTTTCTTATTTCTCTTTCTTTCGTGTCTGTGATACTCTAGGGAAACGCAAAGGTCTTTGTTGCAGGTGTCACATTTAAAATATGATGTGATACATTACAAAGGGACACAATATATTATTATTATTATTATTATTATTATTATTATTATTATTATTATTATTATTATTATTATTATTGTGTAAATACAGTATATCCATATGGGATAGACTTGCTTAATTACAATAACCAGTCTAATATGTACATGTTCCACAAAATAGAAGATGTCTTAAGGCCTGCCTGCTTTTCTCCTGCTGCATGCAGCTTGATAGCTTCCAAGTGTTCGGTAGCCTCTTGCCAACTTGGATGCCACACACTTTACAGTACAAAATGGCCCCGGACCCACATGCCCTGGCTGTAGCCAGTGTGGCACGTAACACTGTACTGAGCACGTACAACTGTATAGCACCTTTGTATTGGCTATTTTAGCACTCTTGCTAGCATTTACTTTGTACTAATTTGTTTTGTGGCCATGTTGCTGCTGTTACTTTAGTTTAGTTACATTTGTTTGTCAATGCCCTTAATCTTGGAAAGTTACAGTATAGGAGTGGGTGTTTTATTTGTTTATCTATGTTTATTGTGTTTGTTTATCTTTGTTTATTGTGTTGGCATTGGCTGGCCAATTACATTCTATTTTATTGTTAACTTAAATTATTTTTTATGAGCCATTCTTACTGCACATTTAAGACAACTGCCTAGAAAAACATCTCTGGGGTTGTTGTAACAATTACCTAAATTGCTAGCTGAAGAAAACACTGTGACATAACAAGGAATGAGAGGAGCGCAACCTCAAAAATGAACAGAACGGAGAAAGGAAGAAAGCAAAGATGACAACAAAGGACTAAAACGAAGATGGAGCAAGGAATAAAATCCCCGGAGAGTCTGTCCAGCCGTGTGTTAATTAGAGGAATGTGGGCTCAAATGAAGAGCTGAGCCGCATGGAGATGGCCTGCTACTGGGTAACACATGCTGCAGGCATATTGGGGTCTTTAACCCAGGGGGACCCGGTTTATCTCTCATCCCATCATCCTCCTCTCTTATCTGACACCCACTCACTCCCATAATACAACACTGTGTGTGTGTGTGTGTGTGTGTGTGTGTGTGTCCCTCTCTCTCTCTCTCTCTCTCTCTCTGTCTCTCGCTGTCTCTCTGTCTCCTCTCTCTATCGCTCTCTCTCTCTCTGTGCCCCCCCCCCCCCTCTCTCTCTCTCTCTCTCTCTCTCTTTCTCTCTCTCTCTCTCTCTCTCTCTCTCTCTCTCTCTGTTCAGTTAATTTAATTTCAGGAAATGCTTTATTTGCCTGACAATTTCAGATCCTACACAACATACAGTAAACATATAACAACAACAAAGCATACAGTACATATGACGGACATATACAGTATGAATACACAATTGTTTTATCTATCTATCTATCTATCTATCTATCTATCTATCTATCTATCTATCTATCTACGTCTATCTCCTTATATGGTCTTTCTGGTGTTCCTCCACTGTTATCCCATTCAAAACCTTCACCTTTCTATCACAACTGTCTTTCCATAGCCATAGACAGACCCCCCCCCCACACACACACACACACCACCACCACCTACACAGACACACAGACACACCCACAGTGCTCTGACACCCCCCTCCCCTCCCCAGAGTCAAGATTTTCCGAGGCTGTGAAATGGTCAAACCTCGTCCAAACGAGGGGGACATCTTTGCCCCCCCCCCCCCACACCCCCGCCGGGGACCCTCCCACGCCAGCCTGGATGATGTGTCCCTCCATTGTCTTCCAAGGGGATCACCGGGGTCATTGAGTGGCATGTTGTTTTAAGGGCTAAGCTCTGACCCAATGGCTCCATTGTGCGGGCCATCGGACCTTCAGCTGCTCACTGACAAAGGGGCAAGAGCCAAACAAGATGGACTCATTTACAGACACCGCAACGAGCTGATGGCCTCTTTTACGACCGAGTGACTGCTGGCGAGCTTTGGTACCGATATACAAAGAAGCTTCAAATGTGCAAATGCTAACTAAGACTATGCAAGCTGATGTTGGATACATACTGTACAAACACAGCCTACCAGTTTCCTATAATTAATATAAGTTCTTATAGTTCCAAAGAACTGCACCATATTAATACGACAATTATTTATAAAATAGTCCGACACATATTTATTGCAAGTATGAATGTAGTTAATGCAAATAAATTGATCAGCATTATTTCTACGTTGACTGACAACAAACCTGACACACCTGCACATATGGCGACACGTATCATAAATTCTCACATACACTTCACGTGAACTGTGTCTGATCAGCGATTCCTGTGGAGGTGAGTATTGACAGGCTATGTTATTCATAGCATATTCAAGCTATTATATTTTCCCCTGCTGCCATAATGTTGCCAGCGTTGCGGAACGCATTGGTAGCTATCGCTCGCTGGCTCTTTTTAAAATACGTCGTGAGCCGTGACATTATTACCCATGAACCATAAGGAGCCTTTTCAATGACCAAACAGGGCTGGTTATGCCTTTAATGGCCACCGTGATCTCCACGCTCTCTGGGAGAGACAGGGTTCAAAAGGGCATGGCCTCCTGCCCTCGCGACATGCCAGAGCCACATTTTTATATGTCCCTTAATCGAAAACACCATGTATTACATCGCAGTTATGCTTTGGGAAAATTAAAGTCACTTCATTGATTTCATATTCGTCATTATAGGCAGGGCACTCTTACACTTGCAAATCATTCCGCTGGTACAGTCCCTGAAGACACAAATCCCCACTGTCCCGCTATATATCACCGCACATAGTGCACATACATTTGTGCAAGAACTGCATTTCAACTGGCTTTGTTTTGCAGTAATGTAGCACTCCTGGCTCACGCTGAAGTCACTTTCCAATGCTTTCCCTCAGCCCAGAGAGTCACTTAGTTCTATAACGGAATCCGCTAGGGTGAGTGTTTTAAACATAGATTTGTTGTCCGGCACTTGTCAAAGGTCATCAGTGAACTAGCCCTTCGGTGGCCATTAAGCACACAGCGACCAACTCCTTGAACTCCTCTATCATCCAGCAATTAGCGATCAGGAAATATGTGTAGTCACCGGGCCCAGCCTCTCAAACTCCGGTGATTCATAACAGGGCTGAAAGGTCACATCATGTGACATGTTAGTATTTCACTTTAGCTTTGATTAAAGATTTTTGGGAAAGATGGGAAAACGACTCAATACCAGCCCGGTCCTCCGTCGTCTTTTGGCCGGGCGTGGGGTTCTATATATCCTGCAGGAATCGATAGGATGGGAACTGAAGACGCTACTGCGGAGCTCTCTCAGGAGCGCAGCACTCATTCATCCATCCTCAGACCCGCCAATGCATCACGGCATTGCAGGAGCATACAAATGCAGAGAGGGCTCTCTGTACTCTCTGCCCTCTGTTTTCTACACACTTGCAAACTCGCTGTGGGTTTCAATAATGGCGGAGGATTCTGGATAAAGAATTTTCGCTTTTGTGTAATTGGATGTGTACAGCAAGCGGTCTCCCAGTAAAACGTTTTGAGACGTTGGCACAACACGAGTGTCCAGATTAACTTGTGGTAAATGCTTGAGTTGATGGCAAATGTGAAATTGTCTTTGATAGAAAGGGTGAAACGAGAGAAAATACTTTATTTACACTTTTTTACATTTGGACCAGGCTTATGCATTATGAAATCTGTGCACTTTAAAGATGTACAGTAAACTCTGATAGGATGATTGGAATTGAACTTATTGTTCTCTGTGCGTGCTGAAAAAATGATCCAATACACAGCCCTGGCTCCGTAAAGAGGAACATAAACTAAGTGAACACCCCTCACAGCAACAAAGCCGTAGTACTATGCTTTGCTTCACAATGCGTTTCGATGTGTGGGCTGACACCGCAGAAGGCATATCGTTTAGATTTGAGCTTGAAGCTTGCAAGTGTTCTTGAGAAAGACTAAACCTGCCTTTAATTAGTTAATTATCTGACTATGAAAAGACAAATACATTGATGTAAACCCTTTTAGGATTTAGGGCAGTACTATAGGCAGTTGTTTATTGTACTTAATATTATAACGTATTAGTCTTAACATCTTGGAAAATGCACAGCACCTGCCAACAGGGCAAAGCATCAAGCTGTTAAAGTTAAAGCAGGTCCTTGCAAGTCAGTGCAACGCATGCAAACATTCATTAGGACCGTCATGCAAAACAAAAGGTAACACAATGTGTTTTAGGATATTCTCAAATAATCTCCATGTTTTATTATGCATGCCACACATGCAGGTTCTCACATTTCTAATAAGGGGAAAGTCAACAACAGACACAAACCCCAAACATCAAAGCTACATCTACAAGCCCTGTAAAGCAAGAACTCGTGGCAGTGACTCAGTCGCACGCGCACGCGAGCGAGAGAGCGAGCGAGAGAGAGAGAGAGGAAGGATATTACACCCTCTTTCTCTCTCTCTCTCTCTCTCTCTCTCTCTCTCTGTGCAAGCTGACCGCTGGGGATGAATGCCATGAATGTCAAACGCCCCCCACCAGGGGATCGTGGGTGATTTGTCAGCCCCTCGTTGATTAACTGTAATATGAATGTAACTGTATGCACACTCTGGGAGTTGGTCGCTGCATGACCACAATTACCTCCAGCCCACCGTAATGGGAAACAAATTTGCAGGATTATTGCCATCTATCCGTCTTTATTTACAGGCCCTAATGAGGCTGTGTGATACAGTAGTATGTGTGACTGAGGCCTCGATGGGCCCGAGGGCGACTGGCAGGCAGTCGCTGGTCTCGCAGAGCCAGCCTTCACATGTGTAAAGTCTGGGACCCCAGCGCTGTCTAACTATAGCCCCGACTATTTGACAGGATATGTATTTTGATTGACATGCGCAGCATGACGACCAAATAGGTAACTCAATGACCAAGTCGAACATTAACCTCATACTGATTATTTTTTTTAAACTTTAACCTCTTATGAACTAGTCATCCCTAGGCCTTTTTCCCCTTTTTTTCCTTGCAAAAACATTCCCTTTCATTTGT
>JAODUK010000019.1:2820141-2831453 GCA_027564635.1 Typhlichthys eigenmanni
TAGACAGTCCATGACTAGCACAGAAGTCTAACAACAAACGCCCGCTCGGGTTTAGATCAGGGAGGCCGTTCCTCCCATGCTTAGCATGTAAAATATTATTATTTTAATATAGGCCTAAATTACAAAAACGGCCCAACTGTGAACTAATATGTAACGTTATAATAGATTGTATAAAAAAAAAAAAAAAAACGCGTTGTAAAAATGTAATGTCAAACAATTTCCACATATTTTCCTTGTCACATTTGCGGCCGCCGGCGCGCGGCGATCTCCTAAAGCCTCGACAGATAAACACCAATTCCCTTTCAGTCGGCGACACCTCTGCTGGTGTTAAATGGAAATTCAGATGGAGCTGTAGATAAATATTTTTTCCTTGACTGTTTAGACCCATTTTCTCCTGGATATCATCTAACATATCAGATGACCTTTTCTGCCCGGCCATTCCTTATATTTCTTTTTTTTCTCATCCACCACATTTCCAACGGTCCCCTTCCTCTCCAAATGACGACGTAAAAGGGGTCTCAGATAGACAGCTAGTTGGAAATATCAATTTATTCAGGGCGCCATTGCATGCAGGCAGAGATGGGACAGAGCCGGCCCTGATATAATGACACAGCCAATTGCGTTGTGTTGGGTTGCGGGGGTCAAGTGGGGTCTTAGTCTGCCACGGATGCAGGCTTTGTTCATACCGGGAGGAGGGGGGGGCATTAGGCAGGGATTACATGGCAGGGTCAAGAGACCCCGGACCCAGGGAAGAGAGGGGGCCGTCACCTTGCTTCCCCCCAACCCTCATCATCAGTCCGAGGAGATGAGAGTGACATAAGATGACACCCCACAATGACAAGGGAAGAGGGGGGGGGGTGCTTCACCTGCTGATGGGTGCTGTTGACCCTTCCTAAATCTCATCATCGTCGCCCGATGCGCGGAGAGATGGCGTGGGATTTTCTCTGACATCCCCGCCCCCAACCTCTTTACCCCTTGTGATCTTTCATCCAGAGTTCCGGCCTCTCTCTCTCTCTCTCTCTCTCTCGTACACACACACACATTCCCTCTCATTTGTATACAGATGCGCACGCCTCAATTTATTTATCCATCTGTCTGGCGGAGGGAACGGATGTCCCTGCTGAAGAGGGCAATACTCACACAGTAATCCCCTAACCCCCCCCACCCTTCCTCTTCCCCCAAGCCTGTTTAGCATCTCCCAGCAGGTACAGTCCCTCGGCGTCCCCCAATGATTTATCAATTTACAATGTTTGTTAAGGCGGCTTTGCTGGCCCGTCCCAGTGGCATGTTCCTTTAGCATCTCGCTAGTCTCGCAGAGGCAGCCTTTACTACGTAAAGTCTGAGACAAAGCGCTGGCTAATCACGTCAAGGAACACACACTTCACAGGTATTTTGATTGACATGCACAACCACCAACTACATAACTGAATAGCAATGTCGGACGTACACAGGAATTTATTGAAAAACGTGTCAACACGACTGGCTGTTTTCAGGTATTGTAAATCTATTAGATGAGAAGACCACGGTTATTGTGTAACAACTGAAATGAGTGAATAATGCACCACTATTGTCGCACCGGAATTACAGATAGGCCTACAAACTGATTGAGTGGCAGTGCTAACAGCAATGAATATTGATTTCCTCACTTCCTCACAAAGTCGGTCTCTAGCCTAAACGTGTACTGTATCAGCACATGTTCAGCACAGAGTTGCTTATGTGACGTATAGTGCTAAAGGAGAAAAGAGGCTGAGACTCACTAGCATCTCACTAACAACTCATCCCAGTGGCTAAACAGGTTAACGTGTTTGGCATGTTCCTTTAGCATCTAACCAACACCTTGTCCCAGTGGCTAAACAGGCTGACGCATTTGGCATGTTCCTTTAGCATCTCACCAAACAATGTTTCAAAAAATGTGGTTGTCCTGGTTTCCCCCTAATGCTACGTGGCTGTCGCTCCTCTTTACCTCTCCTACAGCTCCACTAGGCTTACAATTTTTCAGAATTGTTGATTTATGTGGGTGCAGATTGTCAATCAAGTTTAATTGTCAGAAATGTGATAATTTAAAGGCAGGGTTAGTCGTTCTTCTTGAGAACTTTGAGCTAAAATCAAAACAAGCTCCCTCAGAAGCTCCACTAAGCACATTCGAAACGCATTTGCGAAGCCAAGTGCATTGTTGTGTTGTGCAGTGTTCGCCACTTTGTTGATAAGGAGATATGATTAGCTTACAATAGCTGACCTTACCATTAAAGTAATGGAGACTTAGATCAGACGTAACTTATTTTTGGCCGATTGTCGGCCTATTTTTTACATTATAACCCTATGGAGCGGACCGTGTTTTAAAAAGCGCCATGAGCACTGAATTTAAACGCTGCTGCTAGAGCTTTTTATAGCAGCTATAGGCTTCTTTTTCAGTTGAGAAAAGTTTAACTTCTCAGAAGAAAACACCCTACGTCATCCGCTTTTTTGACAGTTGACCAATCACAAGCGACTTAGTGAGAGACCTGCCGTTTCCCATAACAACCGTAACAATCGTTTCAGATGCTTTTTTTTTCTACATGAAAAATGCCCAGGCCAGCGCTTAATTAAAAAAAGAAGTCAGGTCTGAAGGCGCCCTTAGATAGGTGCCATTGGTTTCAGCTGGGCTCGGTGGTCATTGGAACCATGGGATGGCAGCTGCCAGGCTGGTCCTGACCCCTGACTGCCCAATGGAGTGCATAGATCTGGGGTTAAGTCATCTGGCCGGGGGTGGCTAACGGCTATAGCCTCCTTCTTCCCGTATAATTACTGCTCAGGCCGCTCACGTTTTGCTGCGTCCTCTCAGACACACATCAATCCAATCCCTTATAGGGCTGCCCTGCGTAACCTGTGTGCCCTTGGGCACTGACACAACCTGCGCCCGTTGGTGTGTCACAGGGTTGCCTTCATGTTCCGCTCGGCTCGATCCCGTGTGAAGATGTCAGCCCGATAAACCTGCCTATTGGAAACGCGCGTGATGTAGACGCGTGTTTGTGTCACGACCTTTGATTAGAGATGTCATCACCTGTGTCTGTAGAGGTTAATTGATCAGCAAGAGCCTTATTACAATAAACCTCTAAAATATTCTGTCAAAGTTGCTTTCACACCAGAGGCCTCATAGGCATCTTGATGGTACAGGCGATTTGTCACATAGCGATCTGAGAACCACAAATGTTCGCCCCAGCTCATGTTTATGTTTCAAGACCATCTCAAGTTAACAGCATACAAAGTGCACAATCCCTCAAAACCTGATGCTTAGCATGGTGTCGTAACGTACATTTAGTTTTGTGCTCCTCATCATACGCACCTGTGTAATAGGCTGTTTAATCATCTTGATATGCCACACCTGTCCGGCAGATGGATTCTCTTGGTGAAAAAGAAACACTTGTTTGTGGCACTATAGTTGAGAGAAAGATGCTCTTTGTGTGTTTTGTTTCATTAATATAAGAACACATTTAATTTATATGATAAAGAAAATAGGCTTCCTTTTTAGTATCACATTTCACTGTAAACATTTACGCATTAAAATAACACAGGGTTGGTTCATCTATTTGTGTTCCAACAAACAGAAACCTTTAAGGTTACAGTCATACCTTGAGTTTAATTTCCATTTAATGGCATTGGAATGCATCACCTCGTAGAGGAAGAACACAAACTTGTGCATTCCAGCCGGAGCGATCCCAATACAAACAGCTTGTTCTCCCTCAGTGGTTTGTTCCCCTGTTGTAGACATGCATACATAACTAGCCCCACCTGATCCAAATAGGTGTAGGTACTGCAACAGACCTGCAAAAGTGATAGGAATAGCAAAAAGTGCAACACCATTTAATGGAAACGCACAAGAAAATAAAGAGAGAGAATGAGAAGGGGGTGAGAGACAAAGGACAAAATGGCTGGTGTCAGCCGAGGCCCTCCGAGCTGTAACACTAACTGTAGAGACATCTTGATGAGTCGGTGTCTGTTTAAATGGCAGCATGTCGGCCTTCTCTAGCTCACCGGTGGGGTTGACGATCCGTCAGGGTTCCCGGCACATTAACCAGCTGACCCTATCATCCCTAACATTGCTCCGCCACGGAGCCGCCTGTCACTAACTGTGCCATTTGGCTTTCCAGATATCTGCCAGAGAGGGCAGGCACAGCCACCTCTTAGTGTTGTTTATTGATTTCTGACCCACCGCTTAATAGTTTTCCCAGTCCCCCTGAATGGCTTTTGTAAGCAATAGGGTTTGTACATCTCGCAGATCAATACCTTTTATATTTACAATAAAATTGAAACTGCTTCTTGGTGGGGCTCACTGCACCTTGGCATTTGTCATCCTTCTGCAAGGGAAAACTATGTCATTATCTGAATTAAAACATTTATTTCTGATTAAGAGAGTGTCCTATCTCATTAATTTTCCCCTTTCCAATACGAGGGGAATGGAACCCTATTGATTTTTGTACTTTTTACACGTCTCCACTACTGGGAAGATAATTGAGAAGTTAGCCAGAATAAATGAAGTTTCTAGTCTTGCAGGGCAGCCAATACCTTGGAAATGTGAGGTGTTTTTGTGGGAGCAGGCCTTTAATTTTGTGCTAGGCGAGGACAGAAAGACTGAACAAATTGCATTAAGGCTGGGGTCTGAGGGTGTACCAAAGCTATTTGTGTGTATCATTTTCAGAAGGGAGGGGGCTCATGGCTTCTTAGCAATAATAGGACTGTGTCCCCTTCACTTTGTGCACTCCAGATCTCTTTAAACAAAATATACCAGCACAGGAAACAGCTTAAAGTATCTAAAGGCTGCTAACGATAGGCTGTCTCCCTTGGCTTATTGTTGGGGAAGACTTGAAAGACAGTAATCAATGTTTGAACCAGACCTTTTCGCGCAGCAGGGTCCATTGATTAAGCATTATCAAATTAATTAGATTGAATTAAGTTGTGCCTCACTTTTTTCAGGCCGAAACGATGCACACAAATGAGTTGCAATTAAATGTACGAACATTTTGAATAATACAAAAATATATATAATTATAATACAATAATTAGTAATTTTATGATTAATATATTTGCAACTTCATTTATGTAATAGGGCAACTTTATATATCGTATTTTATATATTTTAATTTTAGAAATCCGTTAAAAAATATATAAAGGCAGCATTCCTTACAAATGAATGAAAGTTAGCCTACCGTTTTCACTTTAATTTGACCTGTGTATACATTTGTAAAGCAATATTTCTATTTGGATTCTAGTGGAAGACAGAGAGGAACATAGAATAAATAGGATAGCAAAAGAAAGAAGAAAAGAGAAGGAAAACGATAGAGCTGCGTGGCCGAAGCGCGGTCAAAATGCTGTGACGAAGCTAGCCTGCATACGCATTATGACACTGTGGTGCCGTGGTCAGCTGCAGTTTGCACAAGCCCGTGCGATGCCGATACGGGGGTCGCAAGAAGGGTGAGTGAACACAGAGGCAGGACCTCACAAGCACTGAAAGGCCAGCGCCGGGTGAGCTCTGATGCTGCCCGATCTGGCTTCGGGGACCGAGAGAAAATGTTGTCGGACTTGGAGAGGGCATCGTCCATCACGGCCCCCTGTCCGCCTGTCAGACGGCTGATTGTGTGAGAAAAGAGAACGAAGGTGTGCGGGAACACCCACCCCCACCCCGCCCCCAACTCCACAGTCTATTCGGCAGAGGAATGAGAGAGGGGAGAGGGAGAGGGAGAGAGAGGGAGAAAAAAGAGGGGTGAGAGAGATTGCATTTCGTGCGTCCATCCGCTCGCTCTCTGGCCGAGCGTCTGACTGCTGGTTTCATGCCATGGGACCGCTGAACGTGTTGATCTCCTCTTTGCAGCCCTCCCCTCTCTCTCTCCCTCTCTCTCACTTTCTCTCTCCTTCTCTCTCTAGCTCTCCACAACTCTGTGCACTAATTCATCTCGCTCTCCCTCCGCAGCGAGTGTCCATCTCCATCCTGGGACCCCGTGAAGCTTGAACTCCCGTTATCCTCTAATCATGCGCCGCCCTGTCATTCCTCCATCACGGACAGATGGATGTGAGGCTGATTGGGCGTTGAGTGAGCCGGGCACCTGCCAGCAAACTACAGCAAAACTACCTCTGGGTACAAAAAGTAGAGTGTAAAGAGGCGAGAAAGAAAGACAGAATACATTTTTTGTCGGTGAGAAACACCATAAGGGAGAAGAGTAGGCCTATATTAATTAAAATAGAAATTCCTATAGCTATCATCATCACAACTTCCTGCCCTAACTTCCTGTTAGAAGATGAAATACATCCACAGAAAGACATTACAAGAAGGTTGTCTAAAATACACATGCAATGCGAACAGCCTTACATGCGGCTTTTAATCTAAGTAAATATGTTCCTCTTTCTCTCTACCATTTACACCAAGAATAAATGGAAATTGAGATGAAACGGTAAAACTTTCCCTTTAACCACTATAATTTGCATGAAGAGTAAATCAAAAGCACAATGGAATGAGGTGAAGATCTGCAAACTGAACCAGCAAGGCTCCCTTCAATGGGATGAAAATTAAAAACCCAGAACAACACCTCTTTCCATTTGTTTATCTGTATAAACGGACCCATGGACGGCCAGTAGCAGTGTTCAATGAACAGCTTAATTTGCAGATGCATTTCCATGCAAAGAGTAATCTAAGGAGGGATGGAGAAAGGTTGGGTACATTCATCACAAACACAAGCTTAACATAAGTGAAAAATTACAGGATTCCCAATGACCTTCCAACCAATCAGGCCTGGTAATTACACTCATTCATTACCTAGGAAGGAAGAGATGGAAGAATACCGAGACGACCCTTCAGGACAACAAAAATGTTTATAGATGGGAGCAAAGAGGAAAATGCTAATGTCCTGGCTATCTGCCTGTGAACGGCTCCCAAACAATGCAGAATAATCATTTCCTTCATCACGAACAAACTGATTTGAAGTGCATTGCTTTGTGGATTCCTATTAATATTATAGGTTTGTGATTTTTACTGTGGTGAAGCGGATTGCTATTTCAGAGGCTAGCGGCCATGTAGTGTTATATACAATGTCCACAGTTATACTGTCCCATTACATTATTTGATCACTTATATATTGTTATATTGCAGCAATATATTGTTATATTGCAGCAATATTAGAGCAGGGGTTCTGGTCACTGAATCTATACACCCATGCCCAAATATTGGATGACCTTACATGGTTGACCTTTCCAAAAAAAAAAAGTTTTATTTACGTTACTAATACTGTTGTTATGTAACTTAGTTTCATATTTGAACTAACATAAAAATTTTGTGACAAAAAAGTTCCTGCATTGAAAGTGTTTGACCGGCTGTTCATTCATAAGAATGATTATTAGCTAAGCATTGGCCATAACAACATGCATTTCTAATAGCTAATAAATCCTATACAGTATATGCATATTTTCCAATGCACTCTCAACATGTAGACTCCATGCTGACTTGAAATCACAATATTGCACATAAATATCATGGTGCTGCTCCGCCATTGAACTCTTCAATTCATTCCATTTCCCAACAAGATGCTTTTTCGCAGATTATGCAGATGATAACACTTTTCTTTTTTTTCCCACTCCTCACTTTCTAGATGTGTTTTGATGCATTTGGAGTGGATGATGTTCTCATTGCTCAGTTTACCGCGCCCGTAATAAGATCACCTGTGGTATGAATATATTTTCTCACTGTGCCTGAGTATTTGGATTTGCAGGGTAAATGAGTTTCTGGCAGCTTCTAAGAGAGCGGGCAAGCGAGGGAGAGAGAGCGGGAGAGAACACATCAGGAACGCTCTCAGATTCACTTTGGAGCTTGACACCTTAGCGCTCGGTCAGTAAATGGCTTTTCTACAGAAGTATGTGCGATAGGCGTGTGTGTGTGTGTGCGTGTGTGTGTGTGTGTATGTGTGTGTGTGTGCGTGCACACAAGTGTATGTGCGCGAGTGTGTAATTGTGTGCGTGTGTGTTTTGTAGACGTGTTTTTGCGTCAATGTTGGTGTGCACGTAGGACAGGACCAGTTATACAGCCTTCCCTCTGTGTATTCTGACCTGCTAGCCAGCACCAGACCCCAGCTGTCATTATTCCCTGTCCGTCCAGAGAGACGTTATAGCTGGAGAAATAAAAGCTATCAGGTAGGCAGGACAACGGGTAATTGAGGTGCTGATCGGAGATGTTCAAAGACAATTGATAGTGATGGAGATGGAGGGGGTGTGGGAACCCTCTGGTATGGGGGCACACGGGACCAGAATAAGGAATAACACGTGGCCTAGCTTGCGCTAATGTAGTACGAAAAAAGCTAATGTGGTACAAAAAAACTGTTTCTACCGTTTTCATGTATTTTTTTAATTAACATATTTTCAATGTTTTCTCCTCTATTGCTTTACGGCAGTATTGTCCAAGGGTTAGTATTAATTAGGGTTAATTATTGTAACGTTTAACACAAATATACGACTATGAGGGATAAACGTACAGAGGTTTAATACACACAACTTAAACACAAACAATAACCCGCGAGGGATAACAAACCAAAGACACATTATAAACACGCGGGCTGATTACACAATACAAAACAGGTGCAGGGACAGGGAGGGGAAAGGCTGCCATGACACCTTGGGCGGTGGTTAGCGAACCGCCGTTGCAGCGCGCCGGCGGAGAGAGATCCTGGACACACCCCCAGATCTAGGTGTGACAGTTATATAAAATTAATACATTTCAGCCCCAGCTAAATGTTTCTGTTTATGTATAAAACTGTCTGAAAATTGTGTGAAAATTGTGGTTGGCTGTAGGGAGGGGTGATTAGAGAGGTGTGTATGCATACTGCAGTTTTGGTTTAAAACCAAAACAGCACTTTTGCACTGCTGCTGTAATTCCAGACAATATCAAGGAGGGTCCCTTTAAACTAGAGTTTAACGAGCAGGGAGAATGAAAGCCTTCAAATTACAGCTCCAAAACAACTGCAAAGTGGGAAGACATGCCTGTTTTATGCTTTCATTCTCAAGTACTTTTTTAGAGATATGGGTTTTCCCTTCGACAGCTACAGTGCGCTCTCTTCCTAGCATTGCCTGGGGCTTTAATAGCCCCAAATCCCCTTTACCAACCCCGCTTCAATCACACAGCAACATATTGAACCAGCAGAGAAAGCCATGACCCGAACATCATATTTCCACCTGTTCCCATCCAAGTGACAAGTTGCCAAACTTCAAAATCCCCCAGAAAACCCAGTTAAGCTAAAGCAAGTTGTAAAGGCGTTTTTCATAAGCCGAGGGACAAGGGGGAACAAATGGAGGTTATTACTTTCTTCCATTCCAAATAGCCACCCCACCACCCCACCATCCACCTCTCCCGGTCTGCCTGAAATGGGCCTGGCAACAAAAAAAAAACGTCTTCATATCTCACATCCATTCCTGACATTGTCCCTCTTACCCCTTGGATCTTTTTCATTTTTTGTTTCTGTACACGAGAGCCAAATATTATCACCATGATGTCATCAGCTATGTGTACATATAAATCCAGCTCATAACATTTCCGCATATTGTTGTCTTCTCTCATCAAAGTTCTTTGACGTCCTTGCTGGAAAGTTTGTGCGACTCTAAACCGCCTCCGCGTCTTCAAAGTATGTCACTTGCTCTTTTTCTGTTACCCAACTTGTATGCGAGCAATGTGTCACCAGGGGAATCAATCTGTGGTTTGCGTCCAAGCGCGTATCACTGATAAATAATTCCCACATTCAATGATGTCGCGCACACACACACAGGAACATGACGGTGACTATCACTTTGCTCTTAATAAGCAAAGTGATAGTCACCGTCATGTTCATTGTATCAATAGTGCACTCATACATTTAATGATGCACACACGTTTACGCCTACTCACATTATAGACATTATGTCCCCCCCCACACACACACACACACACGGATACCGACACACACCAATGCTGTCACGCGGCGTCGATAACTCAATATTCCAGGTGACAGTCATGCCGAGGCTGAGCTGTGCACAGCAGGCCGCTGGCAGCAGAGGACGCGATGGGGAGACACTCGGAGGAAACCATCACACCTTTCAATACCCGGCCTCTATCATCACGCTGGCGTTTGGCGTGTGTGTGTGTGTGTGTGTGTGTGTGTGTGTGTCTACAGTCATACTAGTGGGATCTGTTGGTACTGTCAGCAACACCCTTCTTCCCCCCCCCCCACACATACACACACGCACACCACTCAAAATTCTGCTGACTCCACGTTTAAAGCAGGTTGATCTGTGTTTGCGACCCCCCATAAAGCCCTCCCTGTGGACCCTGCCAAGCTCCTAACACCCCTTCCACGCCCCCCCCCCCCCACCCACCGTTGGTCCCGAGTATTGACCCAAGCTGTCACCCCGCTCGGCACCCCTGACCCCCCCCCTGGACAACAAGGGAATCCATGATGGGGCCGAGGGTTCAAATGATTTCCCTCCTTCGCCCGCCAGTGTTCCCACTGAGCTGATTGCTAATGACAACATTAGAGCGGTGCACAATGGAGTGTCCGCCAACTATTTGCATCCTGGATTTGCCAATCTAAAGCTGCAGGAGGTTTTGGGTCACATTATTATGTGGGTCGTGTGTGGGGCGTATTAAAAATGGTGTGTGTAAACTATGAACAGGAACCAACTCACTCACAAAGAAAAATGTTCTACTATTTGTAAATAAAACGACGGATGCTATATAATTTCATAAAACAAATGAGCAACTATTTGGTTTGCACTCATGAGTTGCAAATGGGTTTGCAAATGAAAATGTATAACATTTTACAATATTAATACAAAACACTGTAAATATAATATTTACAGTAATTTTATTAAAATAACAATTATTTATTTTACGTGGTATATATTTTTTAATGCATTAAAAAATGCTAAAGAACCAGTGCAGAGTTTGCCAGCCCGCTTGTGGGTGGCCATGTCTCTAGTCCACATTCTTGCACCATAATAGCAAACCATTTGCCTGACTTTCTCTGTCCCACCTTGAATGCTTATGAACGCAAGCTCTCTCTCTCTGAGGCATCTCGGCATAACCAATAACACCCTGTCAAATATCCCAAAAGGATCTTCAGAACAGCGCTGATGTTCCTCCATTAGAGGCCTGATAATACCTGCCTGAGATATATGTATTTATGTGGCAGCAAATAACATTAGAGCAAATTGCCATAACAACTTTATAAATCAGCCCAGTGCGGGGCTGGCATGTAGAGAGAGAGAGAGAGAGAGAGAGAGAGAGAGAGAGAGAGAGAGAGAGAGAGAGAGAGAGAGAGAGAGAGAGA
>JAODUK010000019.1:2840123-2858076 GCA_027564635.1 Typhlichthys eigenmanni
CAGGGCCTTATTGGTAGAATATGTAGTTACAGGCCCTGTGCTTAACATTACCCCCCCCCCCCCCCGCCCCCTCCCCCTCTTCTTTGTTTGTAAACACAGTCATCCATCAGGCTCTGGTTCCACGCTTTATCCAAACAGATAGAGAAGGTGTGAGCTCTTATAATTTGCTGCTCTCATCTCAGAGAGAGAGAGAGAGAGAGAGAGAGAGAAGAGGGCAATATTAATAATAATCTCTCCTTGATGTACACTCTCCTCCTCCCACTTATTTCTTCCAAATCTCTCTCCTTTCTCTCCACCCTTCCTTCAATCGTTTAAGAGTCAGAGCCGGTGATAATGTGCTGATGGACAGTGTGTTAATGAAGCAGCCTAATTTGACAGCCCCGCCACGGTGCATTGGATTACTGTATAAGGCATGTGTTGCCATCCGGCTGCCGGCCACCAATAAAGCACGCAGGATAAATATTATAATTCCTACCTGTGATATGCGGCAAAAATATGTTGAGTGCGTCGTGTGAGAGTGAAACTGTGTGTATTTCTGTATTTACAAGTGTGAGCTTATGTTAAAATAATAATAGAATGATATAATGTCTTTGCTTATCTGTGTTTATTATTATTTGGTTGTGTGTGCAGATCCTCTCTCTCCAGACCATCTCAAAGAGAGAGAGAGAGAGAGTGCAGTAGTTAGTAGTTACACTTTAATTATCATGATGCTTCTGAATTATGTTGTATGTATGTCTTAAAATGCAAGTTTATATTGAATTTCCTGGCTAATATATCATAGGCTACCTTCACTTAGACCACTGGCATAAACACGTTTAGAAAATAGCCCAATAGGTATACAGCATGCAGCCTGAATAGCAAACATCCCAGCTGTACACCATTTGCAATGTAGATGTGTGCTCTCGCTCTATCGAATTGTTTTCTTAATCGTTTCCCTTTGTGCCAAGACATAAAGAAAACAGATAGTATCTGAAGACATTGGGAGTGCCATTGACCCCTGGTCACAACAGCAATGTCAGGACTGCCAGAGCAGCAGATATAGAGAAGAGGGAGGGTCATCCATTCTGCCTCGCTGTGATTGCTAACACCAACATTTTCTTAAAAGGACGCACATTTGCCATTGTCTGTACACACAGCCTTCAGTTTATTTATTCATGGTGATGAATAGTTAGATATTTGCCAATTTGTTAATTATTATTATTATTATTTAGGTGAGCTACACTCACATGCACATCAGGAGATATATTTCTAACAGTTTATTTTTTTTACCTAACAGAACACATCATCTGGGGAGCAGTATAGAGGAACGCAGGCCAAGGCCATCCACTCTCAGACAAAAACGAATTCACACGTTTGAGTATATTTAACCACATTTTCACACGTTCTACAGTTACAAAACAATCCTCGAAAAAAAGTCTTTCCTCCTATCTACTGCTACTGACCATAAAAGAGTTACCAGCCCTCAATCATTTTTTCAAAATTCGACCAGACAAAATACAAATCTTTGACTGATCAAAAGGCCAAAACACTGTGAATGACTGTAAAGAAACCTAATTGCCCTAAAGAAAAAAAACGACCTCAGTGGCACATCCCCCGTATTAATCTGCAAGTGGCTCCAAATCTATCTAATAATGAAAATCTCTTTTATAAATATGTATGCAGTGAAGTCACAACATAATAGGGGTCGAGTGAAAAACAGGAGGTAGCGTGGCAGCTGAGAGATGAGGCAGAGGCCCTGCAGAAACTAATGTTCCCCTAGCAGAAATTGGTTTAATTAATAGGACATTTTACATAATGATTACAGTGTAATTGCACCGACTAGCAGAGTGTCATTAAATATATCCTTGCTCCTTTACAACACCCTCCAGCAAAAAATAATGAGTTACATTGGAAATCACTATGCAACAGGTTCATAAATAACATTTAAGCCCATACAAGGCAAGTACTTATAAATAATAAATATTTGCCGTTTGTAATTGAAGAAAAAATGACTTTACTCCACCCCAGCACATTGCCTTGTTGTAGACGTGTAAAGGAGGTTTTTCTCATTTTTTCCTCTCTTGTAAGTGCTGAATAATTTATTTTCTCGCTAATAGTCAACACTGTCAACACTGGTGGTTAAAATATACCTGAGTCCAGATAAATGCAGGAGCCAGCTGCAAGGCGATAATTCGCAGCTCCCAGATATTTTGTTGGATGAAGTCCCTGTACACACTGCAATAAATCACAGACTCCAAATTACCTAGCCTCCATAAAACAAGGCTCATATTCAAATCAGTCCCCAAATAAGACACAGAGATAGGACAACTAAACCCATGCCTAAGGGGTGGGGGGGCTCAGGCTGTGTGTGAGAGAGGATTTGCTTCTTGTATAAGGCTTGTTCCATTTTACTGCAAAGTGGCACAGCTCCGGGCCCTTTGTAATGATGGGTGGATTTTCATTGGCTCAAAGAGCTGGCTTCCTAAATGTATTCATTAGTCCCTGTTTGGCGCAGGAGACAAAGGTTTCTTTTGAATACCATCCAAAATATGATGAAAGTGTTATACATTGTATTCCATAAACAAGTGCCACAATCGCAGAATTACCAAAGAGGTGGTAATTGTTCTCAAGGGGTTGTTGTGCTCTAAGTGGATCTATCAATCATTATGTGTTAGTGCTTAGCGGCGGTCTTGAGGTGGATATGGAGGCTCTGCTAAACTCCTTTCTACTCTCTGAAGATAACACTTCACCTTCATGATCTTTTTCAGGCAAAAAAAAAAAAAACAACAAAAAAACACAACGTTATTTAATTGAGCACACAGTGTATTATTTTGTAAACATTCTGTATTAAATAGACAGCCAACACTTATCGAAATGAGAAACGTTTTACTAAGATAATAAATGCAATTACTGCATGTCTGTTATAAAATAATTGATGCCACTTGCAGATTGTCTGCAGTCTTCTGATATATTATAACACACTGCAACACACTGTATATTACAAAGTAGTTGAGGTCCTATTTTTAATATGTAAATCTACAATATGGGATATATATGGGTACAGAATAATCTGATGACCTGGTAGGTCTTATTTCATTTTCTTATCTCTATGAACTGTCACATTTTGGTGTGTGTGTGTGTGTGTGTGTGCGCGCGCGCCCGTGTGCACGCCATAGAACTATATTATAACTTGTGTGTGCACGAGCACATATTTACAGTGCATGCTCAGGCTTAACCTTCTTGTGCCTGTAAAGCACCAGAGCGACGATAAATATCTACACACGGACATTATCATCATCCCGCCGTGCAGATTCCCCCATGGGATAGCGGTTCACATGCGATCACGCCCCGTGCGACCGTCCGGTGGATCAAATAAAGCGATCCCGCCACTGTTCTCCTTGCCAAAAGCCTCTCTGTCTCCCAGTGCATTAAACATACCTGCCACCCCTCCATGCCTACACCCTGCCGGCAAGACGCCATCAGCGGATTGCATTTATGCAGAATGCATCAATGAACCTCTAAAACTAAGAGGCCTTGTCAGGGATCGGGAGTTGTCACAGGCGCGGGGAAACGATTCCATGCGGTGCTCATCCGAGCTGCAATCAGCCCGTAATCTAGGTATACATCAGGCCTCGGTGACATTGAAATTTCCTGCTCCTCCGCTCTCATTCTCAGAGGCAGTAATCACAGGGAGAGGCGCTCAACCCCGCCGAAAATGTATAAATAATTTTCATTCAAACATATTAACAGTCAAAATACCAGAATTCATCATGGCGGCACGGGGCGCTTCCTACGAAGCAATCATGGCCTCTGCACATGTTCTTTGTCTTTGGTGGGCTGAGAGACAAGGCGCAGATTACTTGCATGAGCCCTGTTTTGCATAATGGCCTTCCCCCTTGGTGCTTTTAAACTTTCCTGCCGATCCATTACGTTTACCAAGCCCAGTTCCCTGCCCGTCTTTAATCTCATGCTTCCGTGGGAGAGAGCTGGACCAGGGTTAAAAGACCTTTTTATTAAGGCAGGCATGTGGGCCCCAATCCATCTTCCCTAACCACCAGACACGTTTATGTTCCATGGACAGGTTATGTCCCGCCATCTTAAAAAGTAAAAACTTGCCCTTTTTACCTCATTGGGAAAGAGGATTTCGGAGATGGGGTGATAGTTTGCAAGCTAGCAAGCCTACTGTATACGCAGACCTCACGTTTCACCTGAAAATGAAAACCAGAACATAAGACATACATTGCTGTCTGTTAGTACAAATCTATAAATTGCATTGCATTGTCAACAATAGCATTTTATATCAGTTCATCATGTAGGCTGTACAATATTTACCGAATTGAGATTCATATTAAATGTTATATCCATCCAGGTCAAACATGATACGATGGATGCCTTTACAAGCCCAGTCATCACATTGCCGTTGCACAGAAATCAATCCTATTGCTTCGCTGTGTGAGAGTGTGTATTCAGCAAATTTATGTATGCAGATATAAAAAAGGCATAATCCAACCATCCAACCGTCCCATTAAAGCACATCAAAATATGCCTTTTTTTTCATGGCAGAGGAGAAAGAGGATGTTAGCACTATTCGCAGGAGGTGAAAATTAAGGCAGTGTAAGCTCGGAAGCCACCCGAGCTTGACAGGACATGGGCTGCAGTTTTATGTCATGTCGTTTATCTGCACTTTATATTTTCTATGACCGCATTGTCTCTTTCAAGAACCTTTGGAAAATACACAGGCTGTAAAAACAGCCACCTCCTTGTCGTCGCCGTAGCGCCCAAATGCTAATGTTTTTATAACAGCGGCGGCATGCTAATGATCCACAAACACATTTCCGAGCATTTCTTTCTAATTTGAGTTAAAATACCTTTTGGTTAAATGACATGAGGAGGGTCAGTGAGAGTTTAGACATTAGGACAAATAAGAGAGTAATGAAGCTAGCGGTTGAGGCTATCATTATAAAAAAGCAGCAAGGCTCACACACGGTTCTTAGATTTTTAGATAGGCATACAGAAATTGTAATTCATAATACAATAAGTACACTTGCCTGGCCAACCTGTGAATGCTCATTGCTCTTGTCCATTACTGTCCAATAGATGTTGATATCTGCACAGAAAATAATATTGGCAATGGATCCTTTAATATAAGTTATTAAGTCTTTTTGGATGAGGTGCAACTTCTTTAATGTTTATGTTGTTGACATACAGTATGGAGAATCTAGTTTAATATACAGTCTATCATATTTTAACTGCATTTACTTTCTGCGTGGTTAGGGGGTTCTCCTCCTAGTCTCATTCAAATGTGTCATCTCTGTCATTTCTGTCATTAATAAAGTAGATTTTATTTTGTACCATCTAATCAAGAACAAAAATAAAGAAGTCTTGTTTTATTATTTTAATAAATATACAGTATAGGTCTTTATATGCATCAGTATTTACATGCAAATCAGCAAACAGCAATCAGCTGAGCATGTTCTCTTTATAAAAGTGTATTTGTTGTTGCGACCAGAGAAGCTCCAGAGGTGAAAGAACCAGTTGTTTTTTGTCTTTGTGACCTCTGACCCCACAGCAATGACGTGCATGCACTTTTCCTGTGGTCAGTGTTGTACTGACATTGCATTGCATTGCATCGCACCTCCTGATCGGGCTGTTGCAGTCCGTTGCTTGTTCCAGGACAGTCCTCTGCACTGAGTTTAAAGATGGAACTGGATAACTCCTGCTTCTGGAGCGGGACTGTAGACAACAATGTATCAACTGTTCATGCAAGAGATGTGTGGAAATTATGCAAAATGTTATATGTCTTGCTTTCATTTAAATTCTTTGATATGAAATTGGTATGATTGGATTTGGATATAATCCTAATTTGCCCCTACACCCCTCTCAAAAAGAAAATACTGTATATATATATTTTTTTATAAATGCAATTTGTTGTTTTCCACAATCTGCCACTGTTAACCAGCATGCATTGTTGAAAACAAAGAGCACAGAGTCTCACCTCACAGAAATGGCTTTGCACGCCTGTGCATGCCGCGGCACTGTTTATTAAATTGCAAATCGGGATAGTAGATGGGAAATAGGTTTGCACTTGTCATATTCCATCCTCCTCCTCACCTCCTCTCTCCTCCTCCTGGCCCCGTTGACTGCGAGGGCACAGAGGAATTATAGCTCACTGAAGTGCAAAGTGGCAAAGCCCCGGAGATTCACGCGGACAGTCGAAATGATGAAGTCCGGTCCAGAAGAACTGCTACTGGTGCAATAACAGCAGGAGAGGGTCACAATAAAGTTTAGTTTAATGACAAGAACAAATAACTTTAACATTTGGCTGGGGCGCTGAACCCCTTGCTTGGGGATCACATCTGATATATCAGCAGGCAACTGGCCGTGACTGCTGGGCAATTGTGCTCACAACACCGGCGCTAGTGATACATGCAGGGTCTCGTGGCAGGTGTCCATTTTATAGAGTTATTCAGCTGGAAATAGTGAACACTGGTTGAGACTAGGGCAGAGGGGGCCCGGCTACAGTGTTGTTACTGCACAGATGACTTCTCCCAGGCTAACAGCTGAGCGCTAAAGCGGCTTTAGCCTCTCTCTGTAGTGAAATTCAAAGTAGCTTGGAGAGGTTCCTAGAAGCAGGGCCGCTGCTCGCCTTGCTAATCGCTGCTCAGACGACAGAGTGGAAGAGGAATTAGAGGTGGTCAGCTGCTGTTCAGCTCTCTCCTCTCTGTGTGCTCAAGCTGCGACTAGCTTGACTAATAGACCCACATGCAGCAGAACTCCAGCTTTTACCCTAAATTAGATCATAAATAGAAAGGAGCAAGATTAACACTGGTGATTGTCACGGATACGTGTGAAAAGAAATATGTATATGAATATGTTTAATGTAATGTTATTATTCGATGATACAGTATTAAGGCTACTGTATGTAAACCACAAGCCTATGTATCTTTTCCCTCAGAGATTTAGTCCTGCCGTGAACAGTGGTACTTTTTGTACTGACTCTTTATAACATTTTGATTAATTCAGAGATCCTTTCCAGCATAATTCCGCCCATTATTGTTGATAGTTATATGTTTATCATGGTTTTGTATGGAGTTATATGCAATCCCTCTGAATGCAGTTAAAATTTAAAGTAACATTTCTTTCCATAATTTAGCTTTTATGGGAGGGGGGGTAAATATGATATTTGTCTCTGGTGCTTTCAGCTCTCATTCAACAACAGATGTGTATACATGCTGTGTTCATGGGAGAAATCTTTGGGAGATAACAATATTAAATCTGCAGTAACAGAACCTTCTGACAGGCTACTTAGCCATAGTGAGTAATGGAAGTTGAAGGCCCCGAGGTGTGGCTTATGGGTTCTGGGCAGGTGCTGGTCTCTAACTAGATCAGGGGAATCGGGCCATAAGACATATTGGACAAACCAATGGGAGAGGATGCAATCGGGAGGTGGATGATAGTCAAATAATTAACAATTTTCCCTTACACTCGTTTGGCCAATGTTTTGTATTGAGATAGAGATGCTTTCAAACTGAATGATCAGCATACAATTAAAGTGTGAATGCAACATTAAGGGAATATTCTTTAGAGGTTCATTTCAATCCACGAACCCTGCTGGAGTCCATTACACATACACTCACCAAAACTACCCAGAAAATTGCATGTTGGTCCCACCCCAAGTCACATTTTCAGTTTACACGGGCTGAAAAGACCTCTTTCAGTCCGCCTATTGTCGAGTGCAGTCCTGCTATGCAGATCCATTGGAAGGGGCCATTATCCGAAAAGAATACAAGAGGCAAAGTGAAGACAGGCTAGTGACTAATGATCAACCCCATAATAGGCTTTAAGACACACTTACCATGCTAACAACACGCCGCACAGAACGGACGCCGCGCCCCCCTGTCGAAAGCAAACAATGTGCTTCCACTTTATCACCGCTGATCCGTGTCACCGTTAGCTCTCCACAGCCATGTGGACATCAACATCACAATGCGCCGCGGCGGCGCCACATTAGCACGATAGATTATTATCGTAGAAAATGTGGCACGAATCTCACACGGAGCATTACAGACGGTGTGGAAAGCGGCAAACAAATAAACAGATTAATGCCGCGCTCTCTCTCCGAGGAGCTAGTATATAGGGCGCGTGGGCTGCATGAGCGCACTGGGTAGTGTGGGGTGTTTTGAATAACCTTGCAGGTGAAATGTTGTGCTAATTCGGTACAGATTGGGCTAATGTTGGGCCCCCAGGGGCCCTGCTCTGTTGGCAAGCTGATTGGTGATTAGAGTTATAATTAAGAGCAGCTTTGACACCGACACTGTCCTCCCACCCCTCTATAAACTCCCCCGTCACCTCCCCTACCTCCCTCCCCGCTCACCACCACCACAGACGCAGCCGCAGCCACCCATCTCCGTAAAAAGCCCTCCAGGCCACTTCACGCCGCCGTTTATGGCGCTTCTCCCCATTATCAGACAACAAAAGGCGTCCTCGACGCGCACACGCACGCACGCACGCAAAAAAACCTGCGGGAGGCCAGCTGTACGTATGCCGCGGCGGCGGCGAGGGGGAATTCGCCCGCCACTCTCCACTGACGATAAAAAGAAACTTGAGTTTGAACAAGAAAAGTTACACCATATTTGCTCAGACTAACTATGATGAAAGGCAATGAAGGCAAGGGGTCCTCATGTAGGCATCAATATAAATATTACTGGAAGGTCAATTAATATGTAAATTAACTCCTCCATTTAATTAGCTATTTAACTATTTTCTGAGGCATGGACATATTAAATCATGCTTAAAGACCCCTCTAACTAGCCTCCTGACAATACTGCCAGGGAGTCGCAGGCTCATAAACTACCGGCTTGACCTATAAAGAGCCCCAAGTCTGCTAATTCCATCTCAGCCTAATTTTATGACTTGCATAAAATAACCATAGTGCAGCTTTGTAGCTGTAAAGAGGATACGGGTAATAAAACAGAGCTGAGGAAAGCATCAGAAATCTCCTCTTCACTAGTGTCCTCATTTATTATTCTATTATTCTTTGCAGGGTACCGAGCCCATGTGAAAGACAAATGACCTTATTATATTAAATAATTTGTGAGGATATTAACCGTTAATCACGCATAAACAGCATTTAAAGGGTATTGATTTTCCAGCGCTCTCAACAGCTTGTTAAATTTATGTCCAATAACATGATAATAGATAATCAGCAGAATGATGCTCGTTTGATGGGGGACAAAGGAAAGGTAATGGACAGCACCTGTCTCTCTCTCTCTCTCTCTCTCTCTCTCTCTCTCTCTCTCTCTCTCTCTCTCTCTCTCTCTCTCTCTCTCTCTCCCCCTGTCTCTCTGATGACCTTCCAACAGCTATGTGACCTTAGACGGTCTGTGTCCATCTGCAGTGATTGACAGCGGCACGACCGCCGGATGACTCTTCCACAGTCCAGGTGTTTTCATAGCCCACAGTATGTACTTCTGTAGTATACTGTTGTAATTGTGTGTACAGTAGCTGTGGTTAATAATGCAAGCAATTGCAGCATCAACAAACAAAAATTTATATTAATCTGTTTTTCTATATCTATGAAGAAATACTGTTAAAAAATTAAATTAAATTAAATTAAATTAAAAACACACATTTTCTGTAAGTAACTGACTTTATTTCAATTATACAAACTTTATCTCCATTGCATTTCTACCTTTTTTGAATGGAAAGTAATTGAAGCCATTCACTTAAGATGAATAGAGGGACTTTCACGCACAAGCACGCTGACATATCCTGGGCCATCCTGTGAGGAAACAAACTTTAAAATCAAAGAAGTTGATAGCCATGTCTGTGTTTGTGACATAGTCCTCAATACTTCATCAGTAGCATCACCTTTTGTTTGGTACTGTTGACAGCTGTATTCTGATCAGCATGATTGCTTTTTGATGCAGTATTTCCTTCCGTGTAAGTGCAAGTGTGTGCGTGTGTGTGTGTGTGTGTGTGTCGGTTTTTGTGTCAGTGTGATTTCTAAGTGTCTCCTGACCGCCTGCAGATACCATTTAGGTTTGAAAAAGTCCTTCAAGTTGCTGTTGGGGGGAAAGCTAGCTTGCCACAATAATAAATTTGCGGCAGGTAGCACCGAATAGCGAGTGGCATGCAAATCTGTCTTGGTGTCCCTCTAGGGCCATGCAGCTCGCAGGGGAAGAAAATTAAGCTGTGCTGCTCCCAAAACTGTCTCTCTGTCTATCCTCAGCCTGAAGTTAATTCCATTGGTGGGAGCCAACAGGCCGGGCCCTGGCTGGGCTCTCCACTACAGCCATGGAGACACGTTGTGGCTCGTACCACAGATGGATTTGTGAGAGGATAGACTCACACTTCCTACCTGACACTGGCCCGGTTGATTCATTATGACAGGCCAATCTTTTATTAGCCTGGGCTAGCTTCATATTCAAATCCTATCAAGGAGAAGAAGATGAAAAAAAAGTGAAGAAGCAGAATTTTCTCTGGGTGAATACAGCAGATTTATTATGCAGCTCCGCCATTGTTGTGTTATTACTGTTGTGTTTTTGACAGATATGGTTAACAGTCTGATATCCATGTTAATACAGAGTCCTAGATTGACAGATATAAACTCACATCATTCCTGCCGGATGATTAGTTTTACAATTTACAATTTACCCATGTAAAGTTACATCAGAGGCTTCCATTTGTTAATCCAGAACTCAAAAACATCACGTAAAATTGGACAGATTTCAGAATAATAAATTAATACAAGGGTGGAGAATGAATTCAGATGTCTGGCAGTGCAGGCCTGGTTTATAGTCTGCTCTCTAGATCCAGAGTTAAAGGAACATGACAGACAATGGTTTTCCATTATTACTAGAGCGTTGTTAATAATGACCAGGCCTGCAGAATTTATAGGCTAATGTCCACATTTGGTTTAACATGTATTTACATTGTTCTTAAAGAAATGGTGTTATTTTCGTTGTTATATAGTGTGTATAGATTTTAGGATATCGCTATAATACATTATTATAATAGATCTGTATTGTAGCTTTCTATGTTAGGAGTGACACTTCTATTCGGTGTAACTAGCATCGTGCGCTACAGTTAGCTAATCTGCTAGCTACTGCTGGGAACTAGCTGCTAGCTAGTTCCAGTATAAGATCATGGTTGTGCTGTGGTGTTGGATGTGGGAGAGGTAAACTGTATTGATCCTTATCCACTCTCATTTTTGTAAGGGCCCGGCTTTTCATGCTGTGTTTGGGAACCTTTTTTGATGGCCTCTGACAGCCTCTGCTGAGGGTTGTCAGAGACTATTTGACAGGCCGGCGGGCCGGCGGGGTGAGACAAGGAGGAGGTGGAGGAGAAGAAGGAGGAGGAGGGTAGATTTTCAGCTCAGCGCCGTCTGGTGACAATCGGCTCAGCCTTGGAATCAATCCCCTCTGTTTACAGACCATTTCACAGCCCTTTACCTGCAACATCACTTGTCAGCCCTAGATATATAATGGTTGGATTAGCATAATGGATAAAGCAAGTTCCCGGACTGTGAAGACAAAAGGAAATGTCAACGTGTTCTCTTCACTAAGGCAATTAGAGTCCTGCTTGGCGGCAGAATCATCAAGGTCAAATGCCATTTCAACAGCCCTCCAACCCCCATGAACGATGGTAATAGAAATGTTAGTAAACAACATGGGGTTCACCTCCTAGAGCCATGTGTACATTGGACTCAACAATTTATAAGAAAGGATAAGTTTGTCACCAAATATTCAGATGTTCGTTTAGTTTACTTTGATTGGTGCTTTTGCTGCCTCTGTGTGCTGTTTGTTAATAAAAACATTCAGCACATTAAGTTACTGTTACACAGTTTTCACATGAAGAACATACAGATAACATTTACCATGCCATTATGATTATGATTATGATTATGCTTTTGCACAAATAAAAACAGGATTTCTAATTATATTAACGCAGTTGTGTTCAAATAGGTGACTACAATTGAATTTGTCATAAGCCTAATGGGCAGAGTTAAATCAGGTTGCCTAGAGGCAAGGCAGGGATGCTGCTGTATCTGTGTGATTTACACTTAAAGCTGTGTGCGCATACTTCTATCGCAGTTTGTGGATTCAGCCCTTTGCGACTATATAAAAAGTGAAAGACAATAGTGCTGGTGTTAAGTAAAGGCCTTGAAAGTATTGCCACAAAAAACTGCAGAGGCAAGCAAGGCCAAGAAACAAGGGTTCATGAACACATATCATCTTATATGGCCTTAAATGGTTGGCTGTGCCCTGGACTAGATTAGCCAAGATCTCTGGCTCTTGGAAAAGTCACAGGGACCACCAATTTAGATGGACAGATTTCTCAGCATTAATCAAGGGCTTCACCAAGACACCATAGGTGATCATTTTGGCAGACACACAACGGCGGATTGTTGTTTTAATTGTGTTTTAAGGGTTGAAATCTAAAGTGTGTTAATGCCGAATATAAGCTGTATATAACCTTTAGACTGAGCAGGTCGTACACCAAAAGCGCTATGGGTAGAAAACACACATACTTAAGATACTTCTCTTTTAAAATGCATTATCTTATACTCTGCTATACACAACCACTCTATACGCGAGTCGTTGTGTATACAATACATCCTTAAAAAAAAGTTAAGATAAGATAACACTTTTTGTCAAAATCAGCAAATTTTCCCTCACGGTTCCGTTCTGTGTGCTGTGTGAAAGGGAACCCTGGTGTTCCTACACAGCCTGCTGTAAATGGGAAAAGGCTGCTCCACACAATACTTCATTAATACCCAGCCTTGGCAATGTGTGTCCATTGAGTGGGGGTGGAGCTTCTGAGGGGAGCACACTGTGGCACTGGAGGGAGAAGTGTTTTTGTTTTGATCGAGTTCAAATATCAACAATCTTTCTCTGACTATAGCTGACTCCACCTTTAACAAATGACCCACTGCCTGGCAGGAGACCCATCCAGCTGATAGTAGCCATACTCCACCCTTATGCATCAGGATGCAGCCCTGCCCGGTGCAACTCAACTCAACTCAGCTCAGCTCAGCTCTGCGGCCAGGCCCGGATGATAAGTCACCCCGCCAGCCAGTATTGATTGGTGGTCCTGGAGGCTTATAAAGGCGAGAAAGGAGGTGACTGGTTGTGTTTTACAGAGAACATTATCACTCTGCTCAGTGCGGGAGGGCCGGCGGAATTTCCTCGCCCAAGAAATGGAGACCACCAGCCGGTCAGGAGTATATGACTTGACTCAGTGAAGCGCTAAGTACAATTTGAAAGCCAAATTGTGGGGCTTACAACAAAAGAGGGGGGGGGGGGGTGGAGAGAGATAGCAACATTTTGCCTGGTGATTTTTCTCTCTTAAGTGTTGACCAGTCCCTATAATGCCACCTTTCTACAGTTTTCTATAGATTCATAATAGCGGTGAAAAAACAAATTGCAAATTGCATTTTCCATTCACAAGCAGACAAGAGAGGCCCACTCTGTCACCGCAACATCACTTCCATTCATCCCCCTTTATTTGGTTATTTTCACTGCAACGGTGGGAAACGGGTCAGCTCGCGATGCCTTTGTCAAAGATACAGGCTGGAGTGGACACCACCAGGTATCGCTGCACATTTACTTGTAAGAGCAGCAGAAGCATAAATCTGCCCCCATTTTACGAACATTAACTGTTTTGTTTTACAGTTTTATCTTAGTCTATGTCTTAGCGATGAGCACAGGTCCTGGAGCAGGAATGAGGGGCGGAAGGGGGCGGGGGGTGGGTGGATGGGTTGTCTGATGGCGCTTGCAGATTAAATGTGGATCAGGGTTAGAGCTGGCCCTGCTCTGGTGAATGCCATAATCCACAACTGAAGATGATCTTGTCGGCTAAGAAATTGCCTTTAGCCGACACGACACAGCCGTTGAGTGAGTACACACCTTCTTTCAACCTCTCTCTCTCTCTCTCTCTCTCTCTCTCTCTCTCTCTCTCTCTGCCTGTCTGTCTTGGACTCTCCCCTGGTTATCGCAAACTATCTCTCCTCCCCTAGTAATCAGGCAAAGGTCTCAGACTCTAATAGACTCACAGAAGCTCCCCTATCAGCCAGGTGCAATCTGGGGCTGCCGCTTAACAAGGAATTAAACATTGTTCCATGCTGCTGCCGGCACTTTAATTGATTGATGCTAAAAGTTTGGAAAATAAAAGCCTGGTGCGTCGGGAGCCACGCTGCTTTTTCCGGGGGGCTCCTGACGGAGCCCTCACGGAGCGGGGCCCGGGATTGGAAGTGGCAGCTCGCATTTTCGGCATCAGCCGGCGCTGTCATCTCGACACAGCCAGGGAGGTGTGTAGCCTGTGTGCGTGTGTGTGTGTGTGTGTGTGCGTGTGTGTGGGTGCGTGTGTGCGTGCCTGCCTGCCACATTCACATGGAAAGCAGCGGCTGAAAGACACATGTACTCGAAATAAGGGAATCAATAGAACACTTAATGAACAATTAGGGGAACAGCTGTAGGCCTGTCAAACACCCATCTGTACACATATCTGCCGTGAGAGAGGGAGAGGGGGAGAGAGGGAGAGAGGGAGAGAGAGAGGGGGGAGATGGGGAGAGAGGTCTGGCAGGCTACTACACTCGCTTCAGGACGTATACACGAGACCCCCCAAAGCACCCATCTGTACACATATCTGCTGTGTGAGAGGCAGGGAGGGGGAGAGAGAGAGGGGAAGAGGGGGAGAGAGCAAAGGGGTGAGGAAGGTCTGGCATGCTACTACACTCACTCCAGGACGTATACACGAAGCCCCCCCCCCCCTTCTCCCCCCAGTTACCCACTGCCTTCCCATCAGCCACTGCTTACCCCTCTAGCCCTTGTTTGTTACCCTCCCCTCCTCGCCGCAGTGACAGCCGGGGTCCTACTTGGCTAACCAGACGTCCATGTCTCACCAGCCCTCACCCCCCATTAGTATCGCGGGCCGGTAAAGACATGTAAATGGCCAAAGCCATCCTTCACGCTCGTGTCTGAAGAGGAAAAAGGGGGGGAGGGGTTGTCGATAAATTTGACACTGCATGGCATTTAATTAAAATGGCCGCCGGAAGCGAGGCAGTTTGTTTTTCTGTGCGGGACCCGGCCGGCGTTTATTGCTCAAATGAATACATAAGTGTATTCATAAGCACCCCAATGCATTAGATCTACCCCGCCCCTTGGAACACAGGCGTGGAGGAGGAGAGGTGGGGTTTCCGCTTCCAGGAGGCCAGGCCTTTCAACGTTACGGCGCTGAGCGAGCACCGCAGACAGACAAAATTAATATCTCGCCCCCACCCTTTCCCAAGTGACTTTTAACGTATTCTTGATGCATAAAGAGATATCCCTCCTCAAACAGGGCACTGACAAATGGATGTCGGCCGCAGTCAGTCCGTCGGATTTGCCCGTCTCTGACAGTGGTGACCTTATCTGCCAATCACAGGGAAAAGTAGTCAACAGTAAACTTGGATGCCGAAGGAGCTCTGGGATAGATAGGTTCAGCCTTCATCTGGGCGGCTGACATTTTTACGTGTAGATCAGCGGGCTATGACTGACGTGTATTATGGTTAACTAAGCACAGACATCTGACTGAGGGCCGTATCAGAAGATGGGCAGAGTTTTATAATTGACCTTGTAAGCCTCTACGTCGTTCTTTATTAAAACTTAATTTAAAGAAGAACAACCCCTGACACACTCTCTCTCTCTCTCTCTCTCTCTCTCTCTCTCTCTCTCTCTCTCTCTCGCTCTCTCTATGTTGCTCTCCTTCTAGTCATAATGGATTAGATTGGAATCCATTATGTCTTCCACACAAGAACAAAGTAGGACCCAGGACCTGCTTAAAAATATATTTTTAGTACTGAAAATTAATGTGTTCACACAAGCCACTGAATCATTTTAAATGTTCTTTTTTAGTATATTAGGTATATGTGTTGAGAAGACCTATATTTCAACAGCACCATGGCCCAGCGATGGGAGAGTAATGGCTGTGTTAATTTATTCATGATTCTAGCTGTGTCTTTAGCAGTGTTTTTTCTTGTGGTTGTTATTGTACTGTTTTATGGTGTATAACCTGTGTTAATATCATTGTTTGTTGTTATGCAGTTGTACTGGCTATGTTTTTGCCTTTCATAGGGTGTATGATGATAAGGGAGATACCAGAGTGTTATTAATACTGCTGTTCGGCCCACTAGGGGGCGAACTTCATATGGTTTAGTCAGAATGTTACATGCAACATTGTCTTAAGATACACAAATTAACCATTGAATTTTTGTAACTGTAGTATAGTCATTCCTGTTAGGATGAAAAAAGTGGGTCTAAATTACTTTCTGCCACTAGATGTCATACTAGAGCACCAGCAGGCCAAAAACAAATTATTTGTTGGCCACACACACACACACACATCCTTAATTAACATGCATGCACGGCCAGACCAGAACAAAAACCTCGAATTACAACACACGGAGAAAATGTGATGCAGTTCTATGCTCAGGACGCAAGCACTGCACTCTATCTTTACATAGAAAACAGTAAAATATCAAATACCTGTAAAATAATACAGCAGTATGGATTTAGGCAACATAGGTTAGCCTCGCCCATTTCTATGACCGTATCTTTCTGCGAATGTAGAAAACAACAGTAATTTGTCGTGGCGTTTCACCACATTGTCACGACGGTTCCACTTGTCTCGTCGCTCTGCTCTCCCTTCCTTATACACACATCACAGAGTTCAGTGTTGGACAATGGTCCAACGCTGAATAGTTCAAAAAAGTAAAATAAAATAAAAGCCCCGAATGATTATCATGCGTATGATTTTTTTTTTTTGCCCATTCTAATTTCTGGAGTATTAAAAGGTGAGATTGCACCATCAGGTTGACTCTGAGCACAGGTGCTGATTAAGTTGATTCACTGAGGCAATTACGGCTGGATCCCCTTTAATTACTGTGGGTTTTATTGCGACTGCGTGATAATGACGCACGTGCCTGCAGGGGTGTCAGACAAAGTAGAGATGAGATTGCACAATATTACACACACACACACACACACACACACACACACACTACACATCTACACACCTCTGTCGCATTCTCAATTCCCCTCGAATCATTTGAATCAATTCAGCTCAACACAGTTTATCTCCGTTCAACGAGCTTCACTGGCAATGAGCTAATACTGATCATCAATAATTAATCAAATACCAATAATAATGCCTAGCCCTCACTGAACCAGTTCAGGTTGGAAAGTGTCCCAATTAATTAAAAAACCCTTATCGGCTACATATGATATATATATAGTTTTATTTAGCACATTGTAGTCTCGAAGGGCTGCAAAGGCTCAAATGGAAACAAACAACACCCCATTAATTAACCTGCTTCTCCTATGTGGGCATATATACATGTACAGTATGCCTGTCTGGCCTAGTATTAGGTACAAATGTGATATTCTCTCTTTCACACACACACACACACACACACGCACACACACACACACACAGAGTGTTAGCATACTGTTTACGGTACAGATGAGTGAATTAGACACCCCCTCTCCATACGAGCTGAGCCTAGTCTGGAGTGTGTGTGTGTGTGTGCGTGTGCGTGTGTGTGTGTATGCACAGGATAAGGGTGTGTGCATATGATCACTGATACACACACACACACGCACGCACGCACGCACGCACGCACACACAAAACACACACATTTTGTTGAATTCACAAGTAGTCTGTGACACACCAACAGACACTTGCACCCATCTTGTTCACCGCCAGCCCAGTGCACACACACACACACACCCTTGTCAGCCCACTAAAGGCGTGCAACGAGAAGTGAGTCGACAGCTACACAGCAGGTAATATCCCTGCCTTCAAACCTGCTGCTTGCTTCAGATGCATCCACTTAGCAGAAGCTGACAGAAGGCCGGCCATGCCTCAGAGGAGAGCGGAATGAGGAATTTCGGCGTTCCTCCGCATCACCCCGGGGACGCCCCCCTTTACCCC
>JAODUK010000019.1:2865374-2881672 GCA_027564635.1 Typhlichthys eigenmanni
CCCCCCCCCCCCCCCCCCCCCCCCCCCCCCCCCCCACAGGCAGCTCGTCTGTGTAATTTCACATTACCTGAAGAGGGAAATCGCTGGTGCTGACATCCACAAAAGACTGACAGTAATGAGGGTCCATGTAAATCAAGCTGTCATCTACAAGGACAAAACATAAGACAAGTTATTCAAAAACATCCGATTATTAGAAAAACGCGCTTCTCTCCAATTTCTATGCAGAGCAGCTCAAAGTCACCCGGCCAATCCACTGTTGGGCTTCTTTGTCTCAAATATGCCTCCCAGAAGGTTGTTGCTTTTTAATATCCACCAGGGCGGATTAAATTCCGCATAATCAGATGCGTTTGTACAAGCACATTCTTTACACCTGCAAAAATACAAATAAAAAAGGGGGGGGGGGCTGTCATTTAATTTGTGTGTGGGGGAATTACTTTTACAAACACGCAATTATATTCGACCATTTGCATATGATGAATGCCGCGCTGTGCAGCGTCGTGGCAGGGAGAATGTATTGCTTGTCATTTAGGCGTCATCCGCCACTGTATTTCAAATTGGCAAAATGTAAATGCGTAAATATTGACTGCCAAGATGTACAACTGAAGGTTCCTCTCGGCCTCTGAAGGTGATGGAGAGTGGCTCACTTTGGGGGCACGGGATGAAATTTATGCATGCCTCCTATGGAAATCAATTACAGCCCACAACTTGGGGAGTTTTCTATTTTTTTTTTTAAAGGCGTGATGAATGGGCGAGGCTTTGATGGGTCACAGGGAATAAAGTGAGCCCTGCTTCATTCGCCTTCTATCTCCACTCCTCCCTGCTTGCCGTGCGCAAACATGAATGCATTAACTCACTTTGTCTCTTCATACGAGGTGGGTATATTATGCAAAGTAATATGCTTGTAACACCAATTTCTCTCTCAGTCTCTCCCCTCGTTTGCGCAGGCAAACACTAACCTTGAAACCCTATGAAGTAGCAGGCCTGTTTTGGCTTCCCTCCGATGATGCCAATGCAATAGTCCAGACTCAGTATGCTCTACGTTCGTGGTGATGGACGGACAGACAGACAGACAGACAGACAGACAGACAGACAGACAGACAAACACACGGAAACAAGACAGACACAAAGCCACACAGGCATCAGACTTAGACTAGGATAGGGATATTTATTTACATGTCTCCATGTAAATGAATATGCAGCAGGTTAATGTCTGTTGTATAGCGATTTACTTGTAGTACAAAATGTATTCTGAAGTAATTGAATAATGTATTGTTGATTAACTCAGGTTTGCATTTACTTTTTGAGAAAAAAAAACTATTGTTAAAAATGTAAAACATTAAATTGTATAAAAACAAACTACATACAACCAGTATGAAGTTGAGAAACAAGTTAAAGGCAGATGAACATGGGGGTCAACAAAAGTTAAATACCGCTTTGAAAATGATCCATAAACCTTTGTCACCTTTACGAAGTTAAAGTAGTCTGGGTTGGTCTTCTCCCCGCCCAGTCGCACAGGGATAAGAATGATGACAGCCTGGCTGTCCGTGGAGGCAGCTTCCTGTCTGTTTGGTGGGGGTTGGAGGCCCGTTCCCCCGGCAGAGGCCCGCCCCGCCCCCGGGGCCATATGGCTATCGATGACGTCGGCGCTGTACACTGTCAAATCAATAAACCTATGGTCAAAGAGGGGTCTGTCTCTGTGTCTGTGTGTGTTTGCTCTATTGACCCGTCAATCTGTTCCACATTACTCAGTGTGTCTGTTAACAATTTAGCCTCCCCGCCAGTGAGTCATTAAACCACGGTCTGTGTCGGACAATATGAAATACAAGCATGCCTTATCAAAACCCAGGAAACTGAAGACGGAGTGTGTGTATGGTAGTGATTTAGGCCACGTTTGCTGGGATGTTTGCTGCACAATAGACAGGGCAATGCCCTTCCCGTCTCTTCACCCAGGTTCCCAGCCGTCTACGAGAGGTAGGAGAGCTGCTAATAACAAGCGGCCAGTTCTGGCCCCGTGCCAAGACAGCACAATCATCCGTCATACCTGTGCAGTCTTGGGAAACATAGACAGTAATCTCCGCTAAGCCCGGATCAGATGCCTCCTCTACAGCTTTCCTAAAAGGTCGCGTGATAGATAGATAGAGAGAGAGATAGATAGATAGATAGATAGAGAGAGAGAGAGAGAGAGAGAGAGAGAGAGAGAGAGGAAGTAAGAAATGAAGCGAATTAGAAGAAAACATGTTCTCGGAAGCTTTCAAGAACTGCATACACAACCTAAACTGGAAAAATGGCAGATGACCTAATTTACCATCGGGGTCAGAGCGTGTAGAAGACGTTGTTCACATTGACATATGAAGCGGCAAAAGTAAAACGACATCATTAAAATGTATAAACTTAATGTGGTTTGGTAAAATGTAAAAAGCCTTCTATAAGCTAATAACACAACAACAACACCAGCACGGAATGGGCTAAAGCCTTCTTCATCGTGACGTGTTCTCCAGAAGTGACATACTTGAGGATGTGAGCCACCACAGCAGGCCCATACCAGTCCCCCGCTTGCTTCCCCAGCACCAGGCCCGACCGCACCAGCCTGTGGAGGCCCAGCTGGGCTGAGGGAATGTCCCCAAACCAGGACACCAGCGTGCGGTGGTAAGCCTCTCTTAGGTGAGTGTCTGCCTCTGTGGCAGCTGCCTGGGCTTGGGCCTGGGCCTGGGGTTTGGGTTTGGATGGCCTAGGAGACCCCTGTAAAGACGCCTCCAGGGATGCAACTAGCCGCTTAGCTGCGCTGGTGGTCCACGTCTCTGTGTCCAAAGGCTGGAGGGTTAATGCCTCTGACCAGGTCCAGTCTGAGGGGAAACAGTCACAAAGCTCAAGATTTAGAATATAGGAGGGGGAATACACTGTTATGAACAATGTTGGTCTACAAGACATCAGACTATAACTGATAACTAACAGTAAGTTAAAAAGCACGCTCTTCAACTTCCAGAATGACATGTTTCCACCCAGATGGCTGATTATATTTGAAACACAACTGCAGTGCACACACAGGTGAAAATGGCGGTTGGAGAGGATGGAGGAATAGAGAACGTTGTGAGGCTACGCACACTGTAAGGGAAGAGACATTCAGGCAGCGCCAGGCAATCTCAGAGTTGCAAACCAAATAAACAATGTTTTTGTAATGCTGGTTTCAGTGATGATGGAAAAGCACATTCAACTGATAGTATGGCGAGGGTTACCTGATTGCTTATCAGAATAGGATTGGTCTGTCTTTGGAGAGAGCAGGCTGAAAAACATAAACTACATCTTTGGCTTTTCTATTGTTTTTATTCTTTCTACATTTATATGTGATACATTTTAACAAAACTGTATGTTTTGTATTTGTAATGTATGTTTTGTGATTTAGAATAGTTTGTGGACACTTTTCTTTTCTTTCTTTTTTCATACGATCCTCAACACTCCCTAAGTGTATAAGTGTCTTTCAGAACTTACGGAACCTGGGTTTTAACTTCTATATTGTGTGTCTTAACAGAGTTAACAGACACAATATAGTGAGCTTCAGTGATAGAATAGGCACTTTTCTGATGTGAAATAGTACCCTTATGAGGCCCAGAATGTCTTCAGTATTTCACTTTAACAGTCCTTTAGCCCTACAAACAGGGTGGGTGTCTGAGGTGGAGAGACTGGGAGTGTCCCTTGCCATTAGTGGAGACAGAACAGACTTTGAGGCATTAACATAATGACCTTGATCCAAAGTGAACGACAGTGAAATTGATCAATACATATCCTTAAGGGGCAATTAGTCATTTTAGAGAGAACTATTTCATTAATTACATATTTCGGATTTGACAGAAGAACACATTTTAAATATTGTTTTCTCAATGACGCCATTAAATTAGCAGTCAGGGGAAATCCTCTTTGTCCCATAACTTAGGCCGATAAAATGTCCAACGACACTATATCACATGGAGATATAGTCAACGTTACTGAACTTGAATGTCTTTCGTAAACCAAATTAAACTTTCAGTTCCAGGTTCGACAATGAGGATATTGAGGCAGAGCCAGGCTCACAACAACAATGCCCTTGGCTTCGCAATGCCTTTTAATGTGTGTGGCAGAGCTGTCTGGCTCAAAGATTCCTACACAAATCCAAATGCCTGTTATATTTGTCGGATTGTTATTTTGTTCTTGTGCTCTGAATGACACGTACACTTTTGGAAGATAAACGGGAAAATTATTAATTTTTTAAGTTCATTATTATAAGTTTAAAGTATTAAGGGATATTTCACAGTTGAAGGTGTTTTTACTGTTAATGCTTGCTTTTAAGTGCAGTAACCACACCATCTTTCCCAAGTCAATGAGTAATCGCGTTAAATAATCATGATTATGATTGTTTCCATAATGGAGCAGCCCTAATACACAGACCTCGGCCCAGGTAGTGTAGAACGAGGGCCTGGGCTGTCATCATCTGGCCGGCCCTCAGCATACAGCCCCAGCCACAGTCCGAGGTCAGGTTGGAGTCGGGCAGGGGAGGGAAGTCCTCCCTGTATGTCAGCCACAGACGGGATGTGATGTCCGCTCGGAAGGCCTCCACGGTGCCCAGGATGAGATCTTCATCTGAGGCTTCATAACAAGGTTCTGTAGGGCCGTCATCGTCTGAAGAAAAAAACAACATATTGAGAACTATTGATTATTTCAAGCATCTTGCATCTGCGTGTTTCTGTATAGGCTCTTACGTGAGATGTGTGTGTGTGTGTGTGTGTGTGTGTGTGTGTGTGTGTGTGTGCACGTGTGTGCATAGTTACCTTCAGCTTTAAAATGGTAACACTTTCCCAGAAGGAACACTGGAGAGTTTCTACTGAAGGAGGTCTTGGATTTGAGGGCCCAACCTAAAATGCCCAATAACAATGAAATTCTCCACATTCAACTTCAATTCCATGGTTTTGTGTTTCCATATGGAAGGTACTCTGCATTAATCATTCAAGAGCAACTCAATATCATATTGCACAGTTGAATCCAAGCAGAGATAGCAGACGATAACTACTTTATTTCAGAGGCCATGCATGCCAGAGTGGTAGATTGTATTTGCATGTCAAATTATGAATAAGCATGGCAACCAGTATTGTGGCAGCTACTGCATGTGGAAAAGTCCATTTCAATTTAATACATAAACGTAATATGGCTTACTGAAATATAAAACCTGTCCGTGCAGTTCTGTAGGCTGTACTGTAGCATACAGGTAGGAAAGTCATCGAGTGTGGAGCAACATAGTTCTATGGGAGCAAAACTGGGTAAAAAGTAAACTCCAGCTGTGTTCTTCGCACTTACTGTATTTAACATTATGCCACGCTGACAGGAACTTTGTCTTTAAATGTTCCACCTCCTCGTTTCCTTTATTCTCCATTCTGTCCACAAGACGATAGAACCCATCCCAACGTATACAGCTCCCTGATAAAAGAACACACGAACATCCATCCCATACACGCGTACTACTACTGTATGCAGACACTGCCAAGTTTAAACTAATACAATATGCAATTACCTCGAGAGCTTTTCGATCCGAATGTATTTACCTGAAGACCACTCTGTAACTCGAATTGTAACTGTAACCACTCTGTAATAGTAGGCTACTAACTATAAAATGAACGCATATCAATTTAACTGAAATATAACCCGTTGATTAAGCGAAACAGCCCACCAAATATCAATGTTCAATGTTTACATAAAGAGGAAGTACAAGATTGAGGCTTCACTCTCGCGGTGTTTCCACAATGACAGCTAGACCACTATAAAAGACGTGTTAAAGTCTTTAGATGGGTCAAACTTCATTTAACAGGTAGGCGACGTTTGGGCCGTTCTTATCAATTCGTAAGTCCAAATATATGATCCAAATGTAAACCCCGTTGACCTGGGCTATCCCTTCAAATAAAGCGCATCCAAATTTGAACGACCAACATAAAACACGAGGCGCCCGAAACGGATAATTATCTATATAACTTAATACATTTCCAGAGTATTATTATTACTCGGATGACTGTATTGTATGGCACATTTCATTATCTTATTATCATTCTAATGTTTTTTCTAAATCATCATAATAACTAATTTCAACATTTCATACACGAAATCGGAACCCCCTACGATTAGGCACGTTATTAGTTGCTATTGTAAAAAACAGTAATTACATACCATAATATTACTAATTATTTCATTAGTCTCTATACCGTAATGTAGCGCGGGTATGCGTGACATTTCTCAAGGGGTGTGTTCCCTGCGCGTACAATTGCAAATTACGGTAATATTTCCATTCTCCCGTTTTCCACGGGAGTAGCTATCTGGCCGATGAGTAGTGGGTGACTGGGAAACGTAGCCTGCTCGGGAATCTCGTAAAAGAACACCAGCGGCCACTGCCATGGCTGAACGCCGCGCCTTCGCACAAAAGATCAGCCGGTAAGAACACACTGTTTACACAGATACGTCGAGTACGTTGCTTTTATGGGTCGCATTCTAGGCTCTCCTGAGGGGGTTATCTTACTATAGAAGAGGCCCAATAAGCACAGGCTAGCTGCTCCGAGCTAGCCGCTGGTTTGTTCGCAGTATGATCAAAGATGCTCATACCCACCAAGGCATACAGACACCACTTTAGCGGTAAACGTCTGACTCGAGCAGTTGTGATAGCGCTGTAGTCTATTGTGAGTCTATTGTGTTGCAGTGAAACACGGACTGTAGTTTTACTTTTGATAACCATTCAGTGTTGGATAAATAAAATTGTGGCAGCCCGCTGCCAATACTGGCTAACGATAACTAGCATGCTGGCTGTTTTGTTTGTATACGAGTGCCTTTGGTTGGGACGTAGTTGGACGTCGGTGTTATTACCAGTGACAAGAGAATATGCATGTGTCATGTACAGTCGTGGGACAATATCAGCCACCACCAACAACAGTAAAACAGCCTGTATCACACCGGTATCAGGTATCCGTGCCTCAGACATATCAAAATAATCTCTGTAACAAAGGGCTTTGTGCCGTTTTGTGGCATCATCCCAGTCAGAAGTCGATTACAGTACGGTAGGCTTTTTTTAGTTAGATGAATGTATGTAGTAGTCCAATCACTTCACTCAAATATCTGACATATGTCTATGGCATTTACTATATTACACAACGTGTAGCTCTAAAATCCCACATACATTAATACACATTAAGAAATTATACACTTAAACGAAGACAGCAAAACTCATGTATCTTAACATGCACTTCATACAACACACAGGAGCTCTCTTAACATAGTGCTGCTCAAAGACAAAAACATTTCAGCTACACCCCAAATGGCACAACATACATATAGCTACAATCATGAATTAACAAACCTTTGTAAATCAAATAGGAACATTATTTCACATTATTTCTATAATTTCAATAATATTCAATGCATTAGATAACTTCATCATTTTATATAGCAAAACCTTATAAAAACACCCAACACTTTTATCAAGAGCCTTGTATTTTGGATCTCTATAATAAAGATCCATAATTCTGTTAGAGTACACAAAATACTCTATTACAATAATGTCATAATGTCAAAAGGCATTTTATCTAAAGTGACTTGCAGTGCGTGCAATTAAATGTATTTTAGAAGCAGGTTATGCTATTAGCTCAAGGTAGGCAGGGCTCAAACTAACAACATTGTCTCTTGGATTTAACCACCCTAACCGTAGTCTATCCTGCCTTATTAGAGACATAATGTTTTATGGGACATGGCAAGACAAATGTTGTTGATTTAAATGGGAGATCGATTTAGAACGGTGGTAGTTGTTTAGTGGTAATGTCAGTGTGTTGATTCTTATCTTAAGCCTCCATTTGAAGTGGGGTTAGGTTGCTGTTCATGTTCACATTCCCTCAGAGCCCTAACAAGTCCTTGAGCAATAGCCTACAGCCTGGCTGTTTATAAGCCAAGCTGATAGAGAGATGAGAGTGTAGCGTCACGTGTCCTATATCAAATAAGAACAATGCCTGAATAACTCATTATCTGATCTGGGTATGGCGATTCATTGGGATGGATCCTATCTCAATTCTTGTTTTCATATTTGTTAAAGTTTTTTTTTTTTTGATAGCCACTGAGAATTGTTTTCCTTTTGGAATGAAAACAAAGTAGGCGTTTGTTTGTGCGATCATGTTATTACCTGTGTAGTAATTGTTCTGGTTGGAGACATATAGAGAGCAACACTGGAATGGGCCTGTTAGCTTTTGTATCTCACACATGTTTATAACAGAAGTACCACTAAACATGACTTTGGCAGTCCACAAGATGGTGACTAAGTTCTGGTTTCTCTGTGTGAGAACAGAAAATAGCAGATACGATTCTGTATGAGCTGTTTGTTCCTTATTGCCTTAATGTTGCCAATGCCTTACCTTGAGTCTCCAAAAACATCATGTTCTATGACTTCTTTAAACCAGTATAGTCGCTGAGAGGCTAAGCGTGGGAGTTATGAGACCCTTCCTAATCCATTATGCAATATATGATGTTTGAAATCCTTAAGCCTTACTAATTCAGATGCAGAATGATTGCGCAAGGTTAAATATCTGTTTTGCGGTCTACAAAAGTACGTGCTCGGGAACAGCTCACCTTTTCTCTGCGTGTCACACAATTGACCACCTCAGCTCGGACAGGTAAATACGTCACCCAACACCAGCCACGTGACTCCCTGTGGTTCCTACACATCCTCTCATCGTGGTCTGATTCGTTGTTTGTTTGTTGCAAGTCTCCCTACTTTCTTTTGCTCAAGGGAACAGTTTCTGAATGAAGTGTGTGTTTATGTGATATAATTGTGGTCTGTTCTTGGGTGGCCACAGACCCGGGGGTTTATGCTGACCAATGATTCTCTCCCTAGTCTCTGTTACTGCACTATAAAATACTGTTGACCATCATGGCAGATGGGACACTGTAAGACCACAGTGAAGGGTGGCAAGTGGTAGAGCAGGGCGATAGGGGATCAAGAACTCGCTGGTTCGAACCCCGCTAACTCTGCACCAAGTTTTGACTTGATGTGCCCTTCAGCAAGACATCTAACCCAAACTGCTCCCGGTGCTCAGGTGTCTCCTTGCATGGCTGACATTGCCATCGGTGTATGAATCAATGTGTGTGACTGGGTGAATGTGAGGCCAATAATGTAAAGCGCTTTGGATAAAGATGCTATATAAATGCAGTCTGTTTACCATTTACAGTGAATGAGCCCTCGATAGGCAGGACCCTTAACAGTAAACCATAGCTAGTTTTGCCCTTCCTCTGTAGACTCTGTCTTCACAAACCATGGTGGCTTAGACTTATCTGTACTTTATACAGTTGTAAGTACCAGGTGCTAACATAATCCTAGCATTGTGCATCACATCTTCTCTTCTCTATTAGCTATTGTGAAATGTCGGTTTAATATTATAATACTGTAATGCTGTCAAAGAATACTGTGGTTATTATTATTTCACGCCTTTGCAGGACAATGGCAGCAGAGGTCAGGAAGCAGATAGCTGGCCAGTATGGAGGTTCTCCGCAGCTTCTCAAGAACCTCAATGTGGGGGCTGCTTCCAGTAACACTGTGAGTACTCCCTAAGGAGATCTGGAGGAGGATACAGCTCCTCCAGATAGACTAATGATTCATGTTGACGAGTTACTTGCAAGCGTGAAGTGCAACAATGGGGATAAGCTATCATCTGGTTTTCAATATTTGAGAAGAAACCAGCATTAACCTCACTGATGGCAAGAATCTTTAACTTTCAAAAAGACAAAATATGGTTATTATGGATGGGGTGGGCCGTTTAGGCACAACATATGCCTTCCTGATTTAGTCTGCATATGAATTGCTACCAACAAAGGTTGAAACATAATATTGTGCTGTTTTAGCAATAACTCCTATAGGCAGGAAAAAAAAATGATGTGTGTATATATGTATATATATATATATATACATACACACACATCATTTTTTTTATATATATATATTTATATATATATATATATATATATATATAATACCAGTTTATGCACACAGTAGCTAACGGGACCGCTTAACAACAATGTTTTCGAAGCCTTTACTTCCACTGAAAGACCACTCTGTGCTAACATCACAGAGGTTTCACAGAAGCTGAAACTATCCATTCCATGCTATGTTTACGTTCCACAATGCCAATAAACGTCCCTGCTAAAGCTCCATGCAGAATAATAAGTTCCTTGTTTGCAGTGCAACAATAGCGGAAGTGTTCCTGTTTCCTCACTCCCTGTAATCTCTTTCTATTTCTGATACACAAAAACCCTATGATACCACCAGAACAGTGATGTTTGGGTAATAGTGTCAGCTGGTAATATTCCCCAACATCACAGCCAGTGTTTTATTTGAAGGATTCACTTCTCTGGTCAGAATCATGTTTGTTTTATGGGCAGAGCCAATTGACATTCAGCAGCTTCATGCTAAAAGAGCCCAATGCCGGGCCCCCTCACCCTTAATTAGGCAAAGGTGTGCTTTTAATTTAACGTGGGGTGCGATGTGTTTGTGTTGCAAGTTGCTCTGGAAAAGCAAACATGTACACAAGTAACTGAAATGAATATTCCCTAAGGGGTTGTCATTTTAGTGACAGAACATTCCCATGCACTCTGCCTCTACTGTACCACTGCTTGTTGCTGAATAGTTTCTACTTTGGTGTAGAGGAAACCAACTTCCGGTCTTCGGAGAACATGACAATGCATTCCAAAGAAACTACTACGGAAGAGCTGAAGGAAGCTTTGTTTGTCTTATTACTGTATGATGTCTTTTAGGTTCCCCTCACAGAAGCCGTGGAGCCGGTGGACTTTGAGGAGTACCTCATCACTCACCCGCCGGTTATCGAGTCGGGTCCCCTGAGAGACCTGATTGAGTTCCCCCCAGATGACATCGAGGTGATCTACACCCCCAGGGAGTGTCGCACCGTGACGCCAGCCGTCCCAGAGGAAGGGTGAGTGTGCCTGGGCAGCCCACGGCTAGTTGGTGGCCAAAGAGAAACACAAAATATTCTTCAAATCACTGTGTGAAAGTGTAGCTACTGTCTCTTCACATAGTGTTTTAATAAACCGCCACCAATGCTGCATAATGCTAAGCTAGTAGCTTAGCATAGCTAAGTAGCTGATACTTCTTTGTGCCTCAGTCACTGTTATTTATATAACTTAATGTCAGTTCAGTTGTTTTCAAGTCCACACACGAACAGCAGGATTATAGAGTTGTATATCTTCTCAGTTGGACCAGACAGTCTGGCACCCATGAGGTCCATGGCCATTACTGTGGCTGTATCTCGTCAAGGTCATGTATCCTCTCACATCAGCACTAACTGGATTATACTAGCCCGTTTAAGACGGCACAAAGTCTACAAGGTGCTGCTCACCACATGTTTGATGCTCTAATTGCGCTTGATTCATAATGGAGGTTTTATTCCTCTGGTTTAGCTCTATTTGAAGAGATTTAAACTTCAAATGCCTTAGTAGAATTGCATGATTTATGGTTCTATCAGGGTTTTATATACTTTTTTAGGCTACGGCTACTGTTCCACTCGGTTTAAATGACATGAAATTGTATGCATACAAAAGTGTAAAAGAAACATACAGTATGTACAGTACACTATACAGTATACAACATATTGGCACAAAACCGGCAATATATATTTAGCAATAAGCTTAATAGTGTTATGAAAGACAAATTGAGACACTCCTTGAATGATGTCCCTAAGCTTTTCAGTTAAATTTTCTATGGAGAATAATGTACTACATCATCACTGTACGAACTGTTGTTTTTAATGTATTTGGCCTATTGTGCTTTAAAATGGCAATTATTTTTCACTTTGTGCGTATTGCAGGGACACAGATCGCCATGTCAGAGACTGCGTCAGATCATATACGGAGGACTGGGCCGTCGTCAACAGAAAGTAAGCTCATTTGAATTAGGGATAGCACAGATACGATACTGAGATCGGAAATCGGTCCGATACTGACTTGAATAGCTGGATCGGTATCAGTGACAATTAGACAGTTGTAAACGATCCATGGGGCTAGTCCAATTATATTAATTTACACAAGTCCGTCTACTGTCAAGCATCCGCCATGTTTAACCTACCCAGGCCACACTATCAGCATCAGGTTTCTAAAATGCATCTAGGTACTAAAATAGAGATTGGCTGTCATTTACTTTGCAACTTAACTCAAAACTTAATTTAATACTGGAATCGGATCAGTACTCGATATCGGCCAAAGTGCCGGTCTCTGTATCGGTATCGGGACTGAAAAAACTATTTTGAATAATAGGTCTAAAGGTGGGGTCAGCTACACACATTGTGTGAAACTCAGCGACTACAATAATCAAGTTCTGCCAGCTGCCCGTTCTGTGTGCTTACTGAAAAAATAATTAGTTGTTTCCACACAGCCCTGGGTCTGTAAATGAGAACACAAACAAAGTGGTGCAGACCGCACCACACAACACTATTGGCCATATTGGACGTGTCCAATGTGCGGGGGGGTGGGTTTCTTACATGCACGCACTTGCAAGATGTTTATAGGTTTTCCTTCTTCGTGCCAGATATCACAAACTTGGTACGGGCTTTAACCCCAACACCCTGGACAAGCAGAAGGAGCGTCAGAAAGGCCTGCCGAAACAGGTGTTTGAGGCTGACGAGACGCCCGACAGTAGCAGTTTCCAGGACGACCAGGTCAGAACCGCAATATGATTGGTTTACAACATAAAGGGAACAATTTGTGGTTGTCGTGGTTCAGATTATGGCTGTGGTTTTGCTGGGGTCATTTTTCATATTAGATAGTGTATAAAGTATTGTTTGTAGTGAATTCAACTATTTCTATAATAGCTCTATACATTCTGAGCATACACTATAGATTAATAGCCTACTAAAGCAGTTATGTGTGTAAAAAAATACACACTAGAGACGATCTTAATCTAGAGGTCGTTTAGTTTAAAAATAAGAAAGCGCACTAAAAATGATCAGAATTGAGCACGATTTAATATAAATGGTTACACATTGTCCCGGGCCCAAAGTGCCACACATTTCAGCTGGTTATCGACTAACATTCCCATTGTTTTCATTGTTCGGGCCTTTTCCCCCCAGGACGAGCTGAAGCGTCGGTCCATGTCGATCGACGACACCCCGCGCGGAAGCTGGGCTTGCAGCATCTTTGACCTGAAGAACTCCCTTCCCGACCTCCTCCTGCCACACCTGCTGGACCGCTCCCCCAACGAGGAGATCGACCGGCACAACGAGGAGCAGCGCAAGGCGCACCGCCACCGCGAGCTGTTTGCCCTGCACCCCGCCCTGGACGAGGTAGCGTACGTAGTGCCACCTACTGTACAGCTCTGGAAAGTATTGAGAAATATTAAGAGACTACTGCAGCATCTTCTCTGGTTTTACTATTTATGCACTTTATTTGTTAAAATATAAATATTTATATTATAAAATATAAAATATTTATATTTTACCTTTGACATTTACAGTTTAATTATATTAAATATATATTTTTATATGTGCAGTGGTCTCTTAATGTTTTTCCATAGCTTTATGTGGCGAGAGCTTTCTGTCCTTTTTTAAATCCTTTTTGAGAACAGCCTATACCGTACATTGACTTCTGAGATACTGTGATTTACAGTCAGGTGTTTTTCCGTTGACGGTTTTAACAGTTTTTTTGGTGGATTAAGTGATGCTGGAGAAATATGGTTGATGTTTCAACAGCCAACCAATATACAGTACCTCTCCATTCTGTGCAAATTCAGAAACTCTTATCAGCAGTGCAATCACTGCTGTAGTATGCCTGCATACAAGCCATGATAGCAAAGGTGCCTCTGATAATCTACTAGTTGTCCTTCTCCCTGTGAACCTGCAGGATGAGCCCATTGAACGCCACTGTGTGCCCGATGTTCCTAAAGAGCACTTTGGCCAGAGACTTCTCGTCAAGTGTTTGTCCTTGAAGTAAGTAGTCGCAAAGCGTCCCCTTCCCCTTTCTGTTATTCTGCACCATTTATAACAGCTATTGCTTTTGCTGACCCACTCCTTTTGTCTTCTATTTTGAAGGTTTGAGATCGAAATCGAGCCCATTTTTGCTAGTTTGGCCTTATACGATGTCAAGGAGAAGAAAAAGGTAAGCTGTTATGCTTTCCACAGTAGCACCCAGCCCTGACTTGTTGGATCACTGCTGTAAGACATTAAAATGGTTGCGAGGCCAATGCGAATTCGATGAGTGGGCTATAAAAGTTCATGCAGTGGCTCTGTTACCTTTTGCATGCGGTTAGATCACACGCTATGTCTGTTTATCTTCAGAGGCCATCCGCTCTCTATATACCTCTATCCGTCTTCTTTTTCCTATTTACCTGACATACACTAGAGGGTAGCAGTTGCCGGGATGAGCATATCTCTCATATATATTGTTATGCGCAAGCGCGCCCCTATTTCACAAGACCACCCAGTACGTCTAGCAGTGGGCTTTCTGTCACTGAAATGTCACCACGTCCTGTCATCTAATGGAGTTAAGGATCAAGGATTAAGGCCCGGCCAGAACAGTGTAATATCTATAACGGCAATTTGGTGTTAAAGCTCTGATAATATGTTTAATGATTTGTGTAGTGTGTCTGGTTATGTACATATTACTGTAATGAATAGATGATAGATAAGGGTTTAAAAGTGTTTTAAAACCAGTGAAATTGAAATATTTTCTTTGCACATTGATTACCTTTAATTTCCTCAAAATTAAACGGACGTCCTTTTTAAGGTTTGTGATTACTGTTATTTAGTCTACGGTATAATGGCAGTTGGATAATCCAGTAAAAAGACAACAAATAATCATACTGGGCTGGTCTGGGTATGTGTTGAGACGTCAAGAAGTGAATACAGATGTAATGTTTTTGATTAAACACCGTGAATATAAAATGTAGGAACGGACTTGCTGCTCCCATACTGTATGGCGGGAAAGGGAGAGAGAAGGATAGAAGAAGAACAGAATAGAACGACTGAGAGACTGTGTGTTATTATGGCATACACTGTATATATCTTCTGTGTGTGTGTGTGTGTGTGTGTGTGTGTGTGTGTGTGTGTGTATACTGCATACATTTTTGATGTGTGTGTGTGAATATAATATATATATATTCTGTGTATGTGTTCCTCAGATATCAGAGAACTTTTTCTTTGACCTAAACTCCGAGCAGACAAAAGCCATGCTGCGTCCACACGTTCAGACGGCTGCCATTTCCACACTGGCACGCTCCGCTATATTTTCCATCACTTACCCCTCCCAAGACGTCTTTCTGGTCATCCAGGTCAGCACGTGGTGACATCACATCCTTTTCCTTACCCAGAATGCAGTGTTTCAACAGTTATTGATATATATGCTAAGCAAAATGTCTAACGCTTAATGTATCTGCTCCTTTAATAATGAATGCTCGCTGCTCAATGACGTAATTGTAAAACCTGCGGTATTAAAATAAAAAGATACACAGGGAAATTCAGAAGCAAAATTAAAAAATAGTATTTATCTTAATGAAAAAATACAGTAAATCTGTAAAAAATAACTGACCTTTTAGCAAAACCAATCTTCATAGGTCTTTATAAGTGGGATGGGAATGGGTCCATAACCTTGACCTACAGGTAATATATAGCTGTCTAACGTCTGTGCTGTTTCAGTACATTATTGTTACTATGTCTGCCTTGGGTCCTAGCTGGAGAAGGTCCTACAGCAGGGCGATATTGGCGAGTGTGCTGAGCCGTACATGGTCTTCAAAGAGTCTGATGCAGCCAAGGTACACGCTCTCTCCTTTGTACATTATGGTCTGGGTCCCGACACAGTTTGCAGGCTGGTGTCTCCCACATATTGGAGAATAACTTGTTTACATTTCTTTTTATAGCTTGTTGAATTGTAATTTGCATAATTTCTGAACGCTGATTTTGTATAATAATATGTGCATAAATAAGCCTGGAATAAGACTCCTGATTTAGCAGGCTACTCAACAATTTGTTCTGCTTTGCATATCAGTCTGGGAATTCTCAACTTAAAAACTATCACCTGTGTTTGAAAAATCACCAAGAATCATTTGTTGTTCTGATGAAATGAATAGAATTGAGCTGGCCAATCGCCTCTACCTTTATCTTTAAAAAAAAAAGATAATACACGGTGGCCGGCCCAGTGGACAGCACTGTGGCTTCACAGCAAGAAGGTCCCGGGTTCCAACCGGCCTTTCTGTGTGGAGTTTGCATGTTCTCCCCGTGTCTGCGTGGGTTTCCTCCGGGTGCTCCGGTTTCCCCCAC
>JAODUK010000019.1:2881772-2929315 GCA_027564635.1 Typhlichthys eigenmanni
CATATATATATATTTATAAATGTATATATATAAACTATTGTTTTGTTTTCAAAACAAATTGTTCTAATTTCCTCCTCCGTTCCTTTCCCCGGTCAGGACCAGTATCTGGACAAGTTCTTTGCGCTGGTCCACGCGCTGGACGAACACATGTTCCCCGTGAGGATAGGAGACATGCGCATCATGGAGAACAACCTGGAGGCTGAGCTCAAGTCCAGCATCGCGGCGCTCAACTCCTCCCAGCTGGAGCCCGTGGTGCACTTCTTGCACCTGCTGCTGGACAAGCTGGTGTTGCTGGTGGTGCGGCCGCCCATCATCGCCGGACAGATAGGTAGTTTGTGTTCATTTTATTTATGAAGGGACAATGCACATTCATATATGTGTGTGTGTGTGTGTGTGTGTGTGTGTGTATATATGACTGGGCCGGGCCTGGAACTAATGTTGGGCAAGGCTAACTTAAAGGGGGCTTTCCTGCTAACAAATACATCTAGTTGTTTAATTGCTCATTTCTGCTTAGCTAAGCAGACCACTCTTTCACTATTAATATTAGCTTTATATATTTTTTTTAAATATGCTGAAACCCATCATAACTATGAAAATTAGTATGAGACTTCTTACCTATTTTATTTATGTGGTCCACTTTTTTGAATCCATCTATCATAAGAACAAGCAAGCAAGCATAAGAATAAGCAAGATTTTGATAAAAACAAGATTTAGCCTTCAGTTGGTGCTGAATTGGCAGAACTATGTTAGTGTGGACCTGAATACACCTGTGTGTGTGTGTGTTTAAGTGAATCTAGGCCAGGCGTCCTTCGAGGTGATGGCCTCCATAGTGAACCGCCTCCATAAGTATCTGGACACCAGCCAGGACATGCACGGCCGCAACAGCCTGCTGTCCTCGTACATCCACTACGTCTTCAGGCTGCCCAATACCGACCCCAACTCCCCATCGCCAGGTACGATGCAACCCGCTCTGAGAACCTCCTCTCCCTCGCTACCTTTCTGTTTCCCTTCCATCTTCTGCCTGACCTGCATTGGCGCACCATAATCCAACTGCCATAAACTGCCAGACACAGACCCCAACTCCCCCTCAACAGATAGATATGGTTTGCCACCTCATTCACATTGTGTTCTTTTTCCCGTTTGAATTTCCTCTCCCGCTCCCGCGGAAGACGACCCGCTTTCCTCAGTTCCGCTGTTATTTGAGGATGATGAAATGCCACCGTCTGAAGCCCAGCGTTGGTACTTATTCCCTACTCCTCCCCCTCCTCAGGGCCTGGAGGGTTAGGTGGCTCCGTGCACTACGCCACCATGGCGCGCTCCGCCGTGCGACCCGCCAGCCTCAACCTCAATCGCTCCCGCAGCCTTAGCAACAGCAACCCCGACATCTCCGGCACGCCCACCTCGCCGGACGACGAGGTCCGCTCCATCATCGGCTGCAAGGTAGGCCCCCCTGCGGAGGTCTTCTCTCCGCGCGCGCCAGCCTGTAATCCATTGTACCTCGGTGCTTTTGGGAGTACATTTTCCCCCACCTATACGGGACTGTTAGGGAGTACCTTTGGCACTATGTGTCCATTGTTTATGTCCTTTTTCAAAGAAACGGCATCGCTAAACTATGACATTTCGGGTCAGTTGAGAATCATTTTGAAGCCGTTTGCTTCAGCGGATGTCAGATGTAAATGCTAACACACGCGCACTACCTATTCAGCTGAGGTATTGATTCTGGGATCTATTTTAGGCTAGCTCTAAAGGGCAGATGGTGTACAATGTGCAGCTCTACCCGCACAGGGACATGAATGTACACAATGTCCACAAGAGCATTTGACCAGTGTGTGATGTGTGAGCCTTACAGCTAACAGGCTAACACCTGCTAGGACGTGTTATTCAACTAGCCCCAGTAACCCTGATGCACACACACACCAATATGATTATTAAGAGGAGAACCACACAATATATACGTTAACTGACTACATTTGAGGTGCATTTTAATTTCGTAATGTTAAATTGCCACTTCATACTGTAAATCTCACTAGCATTTATCTTTGTAGTATTTTAAAAGTTTATATATACTGTGTGTGTGTGTATACTGTTTATACAGTGTGTATATATATACACACACACTGTGTATATACTGTATATCTCTAAGATATGTATAAAAAATAATTTCCAATTTCCCACTTTGAGAATCTGTTTTTTTTGTGACCCCAAAAGCACCGATGAGCAGAGTTGTATAACGTGTGACTATGATGTGACGGATGCTGCCCCTGGCCTGGTGAATGTTTACTGCTGCCTTGACTACTAAACTAAACCTGTGTCCTCTTGTCTCCGAGGGAGGGGAAGCTTTGGAAGCTATTTATCACCCAGAGAAGGAGACACCCCTTTTTCCCTCCCTCCATTTTGCCTTGTCTGAGACTTTCCTTTGTGTGGTGATGATGATGAGGATGATGATGATGAGGATCGCTTCTAACAGACAGCTAACCTTGTGTGGGACCGCTGGTGCCCCTCCGGCGGTCCCGAGCTATGTGAACCTCTCTAATCTGTCGTTCCTTCCTTCCCTCCTCTTTGCCTCCCCTCCCTGTGGTGCTTGCTCGACCTCCCCCGCGACCCCTTCCACCCTACACTCTGCCTGTGCCCTTTGACCCCGGCCGACCTTGGCCCCCCATGGTAGGGCCTAGACCGCTCCAACTCGTGGGTGCACACCATGGGCTGTAAGAGTGCCCCCTGGGGTTCGAGCCCCGGGTCCGCTCCAGAAACCATGCAGGTGGTTTAGCCAAGTGTCCTATCAAGTGTCCTATCACCCCCCCCCCAACCCACCCATTGAACAGCCCATTTAACTTGAAGGAATATTGTGATGCTTTGAGCTTTGCACTTTTGCCGGACGGCCGTCATTGACTTCCACATCAAATGAGGTCTAATCTAGACGCGTGTTCTAATAATGTGCCATAATGACACATTATTACGTATGCATTATTTGTACTACCAGAAACTACATCACATTGCAATGCGTGTTTAATTTGACCACAAACAAAGGAGCAAAAGTCAAAACATGATGGTGTCCTGTAAACCCCCTACATGCCTATATGACCTTGCTCTCATGATCCCACAAACCCCATGAATACGCTATCAACCCCATGACCCATCAACTGCCACCTGTAGTGTTAAACCTTCTCTGCTTATAATATTGTACATCTGACTTGCAGCCTTCTGTTTGGATGGAATGCTATGTAAACTAAGGGTGCACCATATTGAAAACGTAATTTTGCGATATTGATCATGAAAATTGCAATATCGATATTCATTTAGATATTTTTAAACATAAGTAAAAACACAGATTATGGGAAAATCCATCAAAATATATTCATAACATATCAAAACAACACATTTTCAGTCAGTCAAATTGGACTGGTACAACAACAGTAATTCCAAGCGACCGAGGAGGAATTCTTTTTGGCCGCTAATGTTTCCTCTTCCATCTCTATTATGTCATTAGCTTCCTCAGCCACACATCTTACTGTTCTGTCTAAATCAAACACAACTAAGCCACGCAGCAAATGGACGCATCTCTCCACATAATAAACAGAATTTTGCACTTCCACCAAAATTTTCAATATGATATTGCACAACGTGATATTGCGATAACGATACTGAGTAAATATATTGTGCACCCCTAATGTAAGCTAGCTGGTCCATACCTAAAGAGAAACCATAGCATTAACTCAGTGGAAGACAAAATGGCGCCTTTTAGTACTTTATTGCTGTGCACCGGTGTGTTTTCATTTGGTGTCTTTCTTCATTTCCATACTGCTCTGCTAACACACAGTTGTTCTCTTTGGTCCTTGTTTTAACCCACTAGCCTCCACAGTCACCTAACCTGCATGACTTCTTACTTAAAGCACCGCATTGCATTCACTGAGTGACTGGAGTGTGGAATGTTTCTGTGTGTGTCTGTCTGTCTGTCTGTACAGTATTAGTTCATAACATTATGTTATTGTCCTGTTAGTGTCCTGTTAGCTTGTTATATTAAATATTGTAATACTAATGTCAACATTAATGAAGTCACAAATGTTCCTAATGTTCAAATACAAATGTGCATTACCTACCAACAGTGTTGGGCAAGTACCGGTACTCCTTCAAAAAGTAATATTACTTTAGTTATTACTGGCTATTAAAAGTAATGAGTTACTTAGTAAATTAGGCTCATTTTAGAATTTAGATAATGAACCTTAGGAGTAAACAATCAGCCAAAGTGAAAACATTGCAGCCTCTCAACGCAGATGATTGGACATGTTGGTTACATTAGCCTACCCCTAGACCTGCAAAATAATAAAGGCGGTAGCCAGGAGAATAGGAAACACAGTATTTTACAGTAAAATAAGCACACTTAAAAACCCTTTTCTGGGGTTAGGGACTAACCAAACTAAAATAGACGTCACTGCAAGATCAAGTCACTGCACAATCTTGTGTTCTTGTAACACAGTAATGCAGCGTTGCATGGATTCATAATTCTAATTACCGTTATGGAAATAGCGTTTTTTTAGTTATAATATTACTGTAACACTTAACTCCTTACTGCCCAACACCAATAAGGCATTTTCAAATGCCAGGGTTTTAATAACCTATATACATTTTTTAAATCTCGAAATCTATCATTTGAACTACGTTGTCATAAATTAACATATGTATAATTTAGCACACCCTTATATCTAAGGTGACTAACATTGAGCAAATTAGCATTTTGGCTTTACATTTTTGCATTACCTTTTATAACTATATCTCATGTTCTGTCTGTGTCGCCATTTGTAACAGATATGTTTGAATACAGAACATACATACATGGTGTGTGTGTGTGTGTGTGTGTGAACAGACACCACATGGTAGTACAGCCCCATGTTCCAGCGTGTCTTCCACTAACCTTGTTGTCATGGTTCCCATTCATCCCACCCATAGGCCATGGAGCGCAGTGGCAACCGCATGTCTTCGCACACCGAGAGCGCCAGTTTCTTGCAAACTTTAACAGGACGGTTGCCCACCAAAAAGGTAGAGCTTACTCACACAGGGCTGGGGAAGGGAGGGGGGAGGGAGGAGCCCGACCCGAAACCTCGTCCTCTCCTTATTCGCCTCCTCGCCTCGTCTGTCTGTGGTCTGCGTGCTTCTGGATTGGTGGACGTTGTTTCTTTTGTTTTGGTGTTTGTGGAGTCTTGTTGGATGCTGAATGTCACTTTACGCCTCTTGTTCTGAACGCGTGGAGATGTCTTGACGTGCTACGGGTGTTGGTGTGTTGGTCACTCACAAAGAGCTGCCACGGTATCGCTCCATGAAATGTATAAAAGAAATGACGGCGAATGCTTTCCGTGCAAATCATCATCAAACGATCTCACCCTCTGGTATATCCATTTGTATTTTTGCTTTATTTGCATAGAGATACATAAAGTATATATTTTTTTAACACAATGTAGTATGTTTGCTGCACAGGAATGTATTTTATTTTGTGGCATTTTTCTAGTGTGTAATGCAAACTAACAGTTTCCGGCTTTGTTTTGTTCTTAAACCTCACTTTCAATCAAAACAGCCTTGTTGGTGTTTGGAAGCACAGGAGCTGTACTGCAGATTGTTCTTTTTCCATAAAGCATAATGAATATTGAAAGGTTGATAAATGGATGATAATTATTAGGGGTTACCGAATGGATACATGCCTCCCAGGCTTGTATAATTATCTAATTATCATAATAATTTAATAAAGCACACAGGGAGCGATTCATGTCCCATAATGCCTCAACAGAGCCTGTGCACTTTAAAAATGTCAAGGAATAGAAGTGGATTTGTAACCCTGGTAACCCCTGGTATTTAGACGGTAAAGCTTGCCTCTGTGCGTGTATTGGTGTGAGTCTCATGTTGATGCCCCCTGGCCCCCCCAACCCCTCCATCAGCTCTTCCATGAGGAGTTGGCTCTGCAGTGGGTGGTGAGCAGCGGCAGTGTGAGGGAGGGGGCTCTTCAACAGGCCTGGTTCTTCTTTGAACTTATGGTAAGGGACGTGGGTCCAAATGTTGCAGAACCACTGCTATAGGCAGATATTTTTTTCTTTTATTTCTACTTTTCTACTACTTTTTATTTTGTATAAATATTGTTTGTTTATTTTTTTAAGTAAACTAATATTTAAATGAATATTTTATTAATTGTATTAATATTTAAACTATTAAATTGTGAAATACACACACTATACAGTGTATATATTTATATATGTGTATATATACGCTGTATATTAAAAACAAAAGTATCTCCTAACCTGGATACCAGATTATATTGTTAAAATGAGTAGTGCCCACTTTTCAATGAAACATTATTAAATAAAATGATTGCGGTGTTTTTGACGCCAAGCTCTGTCCTGTTCTGTCAATAATAATCTCCATGACTTTAGGTCAAAAGCATCATCCATCACCTGTACTTCACCGACCGCCTGGAGTCGCCCAGGAAGAATCGGTTCCCGGAGCGCTTCATGGACGACATCACCGCCTTGGTCAGCACCATCGCCGGGGACATTGTCTCTCGCTTTCAGAAGGTAGCTGCTCTGTCTCATGTTTGCCCGCAACCCCACACAGCATGCCTGCATGCCTGCTTCATGCTTGCCATGTTGGGCAAACCAGTATTTAGCCAGATTGTTTCTGTTGTTGCTAATGAGAGTTTTTGCTAGGAAGTCACTGTTGGTTTTTACTGTATTGTGTTTTGCTATATAAAAAATGGTGTACTGCATTCAGACTCTATATGTTGTGCTGCCTGTCCAATCAGGACTTGGAGCTGGTGGAGAGGCTTAACACCAGCCTGGCGTTCTTCCTCAATGACTTGCTGTCAGTCATGGACCGAGGCTTTGTGTTTGCCCTCATCAAGACATACTGGAAACAGGTGAATGGTTTGTGTTGCATGTCCAGGGTTATAAACACGGGCAGTCACATTATCGTTGGGATTATGTGTTTACATATGAAATGCAGGTGTAACAGAACTCCCATCAGATTGCGCTTGATCCTGTTCATCCCCCCTTTTTAAGGACTTCCCTCATGAAGACGCTATAGAGCTGCCACAATAACAAAGAACGTCTGCAAAAAGTCTTTCATACCGGACGCAATAACTTTGCTAAATTCGTAGGACATCACTCTCATTGGAAACACAATTTGCTACTGTTTGTGATATTTATTTATTCATCTATTTAATGTGATGTTTTTAACTAACCCGTGAACCAAATACAGATTATTGTAATTTCATTTAAACAACAACAACAGTAAGCGTGAATGCGTCTGATATGAGCGTGTGGTCTCATTGGTCGGCAGGTCTCCACCAAGCTGTATGCGCTGCAGAACCCGACTCTGGAGTCCCTGCGGCTGGACTTCCTGAGGATCGTGTGCAGCCACGAGCACTACGTCACCCTCAACCTCCCCTGCAGCCTGCTCACGCCACCCGCCTCCCCCTCCCCCTCCGTGTCTTCCGCCACGTCACAGGTCGCACACACGCACACACACGCTTGTACACGCACGCACACACACACCATACGCTTATACACACGCCCGCCCGTACATTCGCTTATACACACTCATGCACATACGCTTGTACACACACACACACACACACACACACACACACACACACACACGCACCCTTACGCATGCACGCACAAACAGACGTATATGCCAACACAAGCACGCATGCACTTATAGACACATGTACGCTTACACACACAAATGCAAATCGACACACATATGCACGTGCGCGCGCACACACAATACAACACAGCTTTTGAAGATTTCTATGAACACCAGTAAGTGTGTTCTAGTTGACAAACCTTTACTAATTTTCTCCTCAAGTTACATGTTACATTTGCATATTATCTTCCTAATAGTCTGTAATCAGTGCAAGCACAACACCCTTTTTTTTCTTCAGCATCTATCTAGTCAAGATAAATGATTATATGAAATCAAATTATTTAGTTTGCTGTAATGAAATCACAGCAGGTGGTTAATAATTTTCCATTCCTCACCTATTTCTCCGCACTGTTCACTGAAACAACCTTCTGCCTCCTGCTCCTCCTACAGAGCTCTGGGTTCTCCACCCACGTCCAAGACCAGAAGATAGCCAACATGTTTGAGCTGTCCGTCCCCTTCAGAGAGCAGCACTATCTCGCTGGCCTGGTTCTGTCCCAGTTGGCTGTGATATTGGAGCCAGACAACGAGATGTAAGTGTGCTGTTGGCGAACACTTGTGAGGCCGTTGTGAGGGTCCAGCTACAGCAAGAGAAGCGGAGAGTGGAAGGAAGAATTTACCCATCCAAAGCCCCGCCCCTTTTCGTCTGTTCTCCAATAACAGCATTCTTTTTTTTTTTACCGACGGAAACTCCTTCAACTGTCTGTTTTCCTGTAATATATTTACCTTCAATCTCCCCCCCTTCATGTGATTAGCATGTTTAGTCTGCATAAGAAGGTGGTGAGCGTGGTCCACAACCTCCTGTCCAGCCACGACTCTGACCCTCGCTACGCCGACCCGGAGGTTAAGGCCCGCGTCGCCACGCTCTACCTGCCTCTCGTCGGCATAGTCATGGAAACGCTGCCGCAGCTCCACGACTTCACCGGTACGCCTCAGGAATGTTGAGTGCTCCAATGGGATGGAAACGTCTTGATATATGTGTTGTTCTTTCACGGAATACACTGCCTGGAAAATAAATTATCTACGTAAACCAATATGGTGTTAAATAACACACAGGGCAGGATAGTCTAGTACAGTCTGGGGGTTTGACTCCAGACGGAAGGTCGTGGGTTTGAGCCCCTATCTGACCTAATCCTGACCTTTTCTGTCCGCTTGCCCCCCCCCAACAGAGACCTACAGCCAGTGGGGTCGCCCGGGAGGCCCCCAGGGAACTGCGGTGGGGGGAACCTGTGAAGAGACGGACGGTGATGGCAGCAGCCTGATCAGCCAGAATGTCGCCATGGCGATAGCAGGCACGTCCACCGCCCCGCCAATGTCCCGACCAAGTAGCTTCCTGCTCAACCCCCAGGTAACTCCCGGGACACCCCCCCAGTTTACAAATTCAGAAGTCTCGATTACTCTTTTTTTTTTAATTTTCATGATACATTTTGTCTTTAAAATTTTCATGATACATTTTGTCTTTAAAATAATATAGAAAAAAATACAATTACAATGTTCTCAATTAACTTTTTTGTTTTTGTTGACACAGTTATGCTTGTGTATGTCGTCTGATGTATGTAGGCCTGCCTATGCTGAAAGGTGCTGAAATATGTGATGTACAGTGTGGCGTGGCAAAGGACAATTAGCTAAACTAACTAAGCTAACATACCCAAACCCTCTTCCCACGGCGTTCCCCCTCCTGGTTTAGGCGACCCGTCAGCACGGCACCTTCTCGGCCGAGTCCAGCCGCAGCCTGCTGATCTGCCTGCTGTGGGTCCTGAAGAATGCAGACGAGCTGGTCCTGCAGAAGTGGTTTACAGACCTGTCTGTGTCCCAGCTCAACCGCCTGCTGGACCTGCTATACCTCTGCGTCTCCTGCTTCGAGTACAAGGTAGTAAGGCGCCCGGTGGTGGTGGTGGGGGGGGGTCGCTGGGGTGGGTGGGAGCTGGTGTCTCGGTCGAGTCATTGCATGAGTGGAGCGTGGGGCCCCTTGGTGTATGCCCGCTCGGTGAATATAACTGGCGGGCGGCACACCAGCCATTTTACCAGCTTACAGCACCTGCCTTCTTAGCACTGTCGACTTCTCTGCTGCACACCCAAGTTCTTGATTGACATGGTCGTCAGCCAATACATGAATGCAACACTGACACTGACTAACAATTATATATTTACAGTACAAGTGGAAGCCTAGTGGTTATATTGGTGTTGTTCTAACCTGAATGATTGTGCGTCTGTTAAAATTGTGTGAAGATTATCCTGCGATGTTTTAATTGATTGGCTGAGGCCTGTTGAGAAGAATTTTTCTCAAATAATGTCTTATTACGGTTATTTGAAATGTCTTCCCGTAATGTCATTTCCTGTAGGGAAACGAGGGTTCCTTTCCCTAACCCTAACCCTTACATCTTCTGTGATTGATATTTTGCTTAATAGCAGTCGTCTGCTGCAGAGGTACTCTCTTTGTTGTACGGTCTATTTAAACGTCTTCTGTTTTGTATCACAAACTGTGCTATACCTTACTGCCTGAAAGCGCGTGTTGATCTCTTGGCTACTCTTGTCTCCATTCTTCACCATGCTGTTATTCCTACGCTAACCTGCTGTGCTCGCCTTGCGCCGTGCTGCCAGTAACCCTCGCTGCTTGTGTTCTCTGTGCGTTGGCCCCCCATCCTCCCCCGCCGCCGCCGCCTCATGGAAAACAAGGCCCATGTTGTGTTCACCATGCAGGGCAAGAAGGCCTTTGAGCGCATGAACAGCCTGACCTTCAAGAAGTCCAAGGACATGAAGGCCAAGCTGGAGGAGGCCATACTGGGCAGCATTGGAGCGCGGCAGGAGATGGTACGACGCAGCCGGGGACAGCTTGGTGAGAGCTCCTGAACCGCGCACGCGCACACACATACACGCGCACACGCACACGCACACGCACACACAAAAGCAAAAACGCACAGGCAGAATGAAACGTTTGTATTTCAATAACTTAACTCTAACCGTATGATTAAAGGTGATCTAAATATGGTGTTTTAAAGGTGACGTCACTGATTGTAAGCTAGTGAACTTTTCGTCAAATTTGGCCAATATCTCGTCACGGTCCACTAGCTGCCCGCTGGAAAATATTATCCAGTGTTTCCTATATAATTGAGCCTTGGAAATGCATGTTCAATGTGGGGGGCTTCTGAGGGAGCACCCATATGGCATTGAAGGGAGAGGTGTTTTTGTTTTGATCGAGTTCAAACATTAATAATCTTTCTCCATAATGACTGACTTCACTTTGTAATTTGTAATATAGCAGCAAACAGCTATTTTCTATGTAACGATACTGTATAGTGGAGTAATGACATCGCATTCCCTCTGTGTGTTCTGTTCTCTGTTTACATAGCTGGCCCATGGAGCATTTGTTTTAGTCAGAGATGCTGGTGTGCTTACTGTATGTGACATCTAGTGGCAGAACGTCATATAGAACCCATTAAAGACCACACATTTGCCTAAACATTACAATTAGCTATTTAGCGTACACCTTCATCCAGTGAGGATCAGATGATCTGGAGTTAGGCGTCTTGTGCCAGGACGCTTACAGGCAGGTCAGCTCAGCTGCTCGAACCGAGGACCTTGAGAACAGCCAGAACACAAGCTGTCCCCATAGGGACAGTTGTGAGGAACATGTGATGTGTGTGTGAGTGTATGTCTTATCTCCTCCCTGCAGAGAGGAGTCCCTCTGGGAGTGCCTTCGGCAGCCAGGAGAACCTCCGCTGGAGGAAGGACATGACTCACTGGAGACAGAACAGCGAGAGAATGGACAAGTATGTAGACCTGAACCACTGGCTTCCTGAACGAAGCCTCTTAACAATAGTTCATATAGCGATATCTACCAGCTAAAACAATGTATATAATTATATAATTGAACTATACTGTTAATTTTTTGGAAAATACTTTAACTGGTTTGATGTTTACATCCAGGAAAAATGCAACAAAAAGCAACATCATATTAGGCCAATCTACAGTGTTAGTCGATATGGTGCATTTTTGTTCCCCCATCTCTTTAGCTGGATTCACACAAGAACAGTCTGCATTTGAGTCTCCTATTTTGCAGGAATGTTGCTTGTCCTCGTGTGGTTGCTTCTGCTGCTGTGTAAACCCAGCCTTTGTTTTCCGTTTACTCACTTCTCAATGTGTCCTTTCATTCACTGTGTGTGTATGTAGGAGCAACCGATCAGTCAGGTATCGTATGGTCCATATCTGCGGTGTGCTCTTTTTGAGTTCCTTCCTGCTTTTTAAGTCCCTGTTCATGGTGCGTTCACTTGCATGTCAGAACCCGGTGGGTATACTGTAATCTGACATATACATATATATAACTAAATTGTATCAAAGAGGAAGTTCAAATAAACTCTATTGACCTTGTGACCTTGCAAAACCAGTTCTGATGCCAACCAAAACCATGCCTTAGCCACTGGAGATCTTGTAGCTTGCTTCAGCTCTCTAACAGTACAGACATGCATATGAACACACCATCGGACCGCCATGACGGTGTGTTCTGACCCCAACTCTACCCTCAACCTAGCCCTCCTCCCAGTAACGGTGCCTGTCTCAGGGTTTATTGTGGTTGCAGTTGGCCCGGTGTGCTTTTTAACCAGCGTGCTTCTCGTTTTGGGGCAGAGCTACAGCTCGGGTTTCTGACATCTACTGACTATCACAGGTGTTGCTAAGGCACACAGGATCATGGTAACGAGCCGGGTGCGTACTAGTATCCAGTTCTAATCCAGTAATTAGCCTAATAACGTGCTGGACTTTTCCATTTTAGAACTTTTGGAGTCTAAAATGTTTTTCCGCTGTAACCTACCACTGTAGAGACACTGCAGAGCCACTTTGTCGTAAGTGGTCCCTCTCAGTGATATTCCTTTAAAAAGCCTTGGGGACGTTAGCCCCCTTTTAACCCATACGCCTTCGCTGCCTAACCCCGGGGCAAAGACAACAGTGGGCTTGGTGTGTTAGTCGCTACACAGTACCTTGATTGTATGTGCGCATCAACGTTGCATTGGATCGTTTTGTGAAGGTTGAGGACTTTGCCGTCCAGATTAAGGGACAGTGTGTTGCTGCGCAACAACGAGCTCTCCCAGGAAGTTAGGTGTGTAACCTTGAAAAAATGCATAATAAGATGTTGAGTAAATGACACTGAAGAGACAACATATATGCATTTATTTATTTGTATAATTTTTTTAAAAGATTTTTAAGCCTTTTAATAAAAACGATTATAACCTGATGGCAAACAACAGTGATGGTAACAAAATGTTAAACAGCTTTTACCTGTATGTAGTGGCTTCATTATGGCTCCCAAACAGCATGCATGGGTACACAGTCGACATAACTGTTGATAGACAGTTGAGTTGGTGGTCCACTACGATGCATTTCTGATGGAGTGAGGGGGGCTTCCTGTATGTGTGTCCTGTTTGTAGGACGAGAGCTGAGCTGGAGCACGAGGCGCTTATTGACGGGAACCTGGCCACAGAGGCCAACCTCATTATCCTCGACACTTTGGAGATTGTTGTGCAGGTGTGTGCAACAAATATGTCAGAAGGGATAAACAACAAGCAGACAAACAAATGTGTAGACCTTGTTGCAATGGGCGTATATAGTCAGAAAATGTTTTATTGTACTTGTATTTTTATATAATCGTGTGTGTGTTTGCGTGCGCAGACCGTGTCCGTCACAGAGTCCAAGGAAAGTATCCTAGGTGGTGTGCTAAAGGTGCTGCTCCATAGCATGGCCTGTAACCAGAGCGCCCTCTACCTGCAGCACTGCTTCGCTACACAGAGAGCGCTGGTGTCTAAGGTGAGACCGTTCATTTTTTAACTCTAGCCGTATCATTTCAACATTTTACTTGAAAGGTACACACCTTGATCGGTGTGTATCTGTGTGTGTGAGTGAATATTGGCACTCTGTTGGTGCTTAACTTTTTGCAATGACCTCCTGGTATATTAAACAACATATGTTGTACATTTCCTGGTATATTCGATAATATACTGTATGTTGTAAATATATATACTGTAGTTAACCTTGATGGCATGCTGCTGTCATTAACCTGACATAATGTTGGTTAATGATCTCTTCTTCTACTGACAAATGTACTGTTTATCAGCGTATGATCTCTTCTTCTAATGACAAATATACTGTTTATCAGCATATGATCTCTTCTTCTACTGTCAAATGTATGTTTATCAGTGTATGATTTCTTCTTCTACTGACAAATGTATGTTTATCAGCGTATGATCTCTTCTACTGACAAATGTACTGTTTATCAGTGTATGATGTCTTCTTCTACTGACAAATATACTGTTTATCAGCATATGATCTCTTCTTCTACTGACAAATATACTGTTTATCATTCGTCTTGGACTAAAGTGTCTGCTAAATGCTGTATATGTGTGTGTGTGTGTAGTTTCCAGAGCTGCTGTTCGAGGAGGAGACAGAGCAGTGTGCCGACCTGTGTCTGCGCCTGCTGAGGAACTGCAGTAGCAGCATTAGCACCATCAGGGCCCACGCCAGCGCCTCCCTCTACCTCCTCATGAGGCAGAACTTTGAGATCGGCAACGTACGTGGCTGGCGCTCACACAATAGACGTCCAACGTCTCGGTTGTGTTTCTTTAGGGCCTGTGTCCACCAAACAACCGCATTTTGCAGTTCTGTCAAGCGCTTATAGTTGCTAGGTTACATAAAACAACCTCTTCAAGCACTTTGTTGTGAACATAAACATTAGTAGGTTATGGCAAATATCCTATTATAATGTTAGTTAGCTTTAGACAGGTTAGCTAAAATTATGGAAATCAATTGTTTCCTGTCATTGACAACAGAAGTTTCTCTTCCGCCATTGTTGACACTGTTGATAATCGTATGTCTCGCCCCCTCCTCGATTTTAATTGGCCGATAATAGAGATGACTGACGAATCCAGCGCTGTACCAAAAGTTGCTTTGTTTACATCTGAAAGCGCTGTGACTGCAGCACAAAAAAACGGTGAGCGTGGAGCTCTTTGTCACAAAGCTACAAACACCTTTGATGGACACGGGTCCTTTATGCTGCTAGAACCCCACACCTGGGATAATGCAGTGTTTAATCCCACCAGTACATCTCCTCAATGCACCTTACTCTGCTGCCTGCTAGGCCTTTCAATCTCCACCCTGATGTAGCTAGAATTATTAATTGTCCCAATTGACCGATCACAAGCCCCGCTTCTTTAACCTGTCCAACTTAGAGTAACTAGGTTGGACAAATAATAATAATAATAATAATATAACAGGTAAACTAGATGGAGGAGTTTCTGTCAAATTCAGAAAAATGCTACAGTTGTTATTGGACGACTGGTGAAAAGGGGCGGGGCTTGTGATCGGTCAGTTGTATCCAGTCACTACTCATTACTACTATCAGGCTTGTTTTCATAATTGAAGTGTAAAGGTCACTCACTTGACTTATCTGCCGAGAATATTCTAGATTCAATGTTTTGTGTGTGTATGAGCCGTTCATACTGGGTGTGCCTATGGGGGCTACAGTAAGTCTCACACAGAGGTCACAGGTGGTCTTTGGTCCACGGGCTTAGCACCGTCCCTGACACAACCCAAAATATCACACATCTGAAGGACGGATATTAAATCAAGCCACTGCAACTGGTAGTGTACTTCATTCAGTGGCTAGTGTTCTCGCAGAGCCAACCTTTGTGTGAGTTATTTATTAGGGAAAAACCTCTTGAGATGAACCTTGAATCTCGTTTTCAAGAGGGTCCTAGACGCACACAAAATGACAAAACAAAGGGAAACAACACAGTTACATTCATACAGACAGACAATCGCTCTCCAGGCCTAACCACTTCACTGATATATCAGAACATATACAGCAGTAGTACACACATCTTACAGTAATTATAAACACGCATATATTACAATGTATACTGTATGACCTTCATATTGTCAGTAATTTGTCAAATGTATAATTAGAAGCACAAGCAGGTTGTTTGGAGATAAGAAAAGAGAGATGTCTTAAAGAGGTAAAAGGAGGTAATGGATCTAAGTGAGCTGGGCAGGTTGTTCCTTTACTTGCATGACGCCTGGGACACAGAGCTGACTGGCTGAGACTAGGGTGAAAGTGAAGTGGGTCGGCCGGCCGTGTGCTGCCTGTCTCGTGACTCCCTCTGTGTCTGGGGCCTTCAGAACTTCGCCCGGGTGAAAATGCAGGTGACAATGTCTCTGTCCTCCCTGGTGGGGACGTCGCAGAACTTCAACGAGGAGTTCCTCCGGCGTTCACTCAAGACCATCCTCACCTACGCCGAGGAGGACCTGGAGCTGAGAGAGACGACGTTTCCCGACCAGGTACCTCATTTAGTTTCCCTGGCAGACTTTTACTTAGGTTCTGCTACAGCTGTTGGTGATACAGCATCTCTGAAATAACAACAGATGTGTGACCTTTGTCCCACCAACACTTTGTGTTTTGTCCGTAGGTGCAAGACCTTGTGTTCAACCTGCACATGATTCTGTCTGACACGGTGAAGATGAAGGAACATCAGGAAGACCCCGAGATGCTCATAGACCTCATGTACAGGTAGACGGCGCACACACACACACACACATTTGTAAAAACTGAAGCAGGATAACACACCATCTGAATTCCCCGAGTGATATCTCCTATTTATCTGAAGTGGTGTGCTAACCAGCTTGCTTAAAGGCAGGCTTAGTCGTTCTCAAGAACGCTTGCTAACTTCAAATCAAAACAAAAAACGAATCCCCCTCAGGAGCTCTGCCCCACACATTGAAACGCATTGTGAAGCCAGGTGGCTTTGTTGTTGTGAGCGGCGTTTTTCCTTTAGTTTGTTGACGCTTTTCGTGTGGCCACAGGATCGCCAAGGGTTACCAGACGTCGCCGGACCTGCGTCTGACGTGGCTCCAGAACATGGCGGGGAAGCACTCGGAGAGGACCAACCACGCCGAGGCTGCCCAGTGTCTGGTGCATAGCGCCGCCCTGGTGGCAGAATACCTCAGCATGCTGGAGGACCGCAAATACCTGCCTGTTGGCTGTGTCACCTTCCAGGTAAAGCATTCTGGGTGAAGAACTTTGAGTTATGCTTTCTCTTGGTTTTCTACAGCTAGCATGGAGATGTTGTTTATATATTTTTTATTTATTTATTTATTTATTTATTTATTTATATATATATATATATATATATATATGGTATATTAATGTTAGGTGAATGAAACCATTTGGACATTTATTTGTCAGTACATTATTACATTAATTGTCTGTGTGTGTGTGTGTGTTCCAGAACATTTCCTCCAACGTGCTAGAGGAGTCTGCGGTCTCTGATGATGTCGTTTCCCCTGACGAGGAAGGCATCTGTTCTGGAAAATACTTCACCGAGGCGGGCCTAGTGGGTCTACTGGAGCAGGCTGCTGCCTCATTTTCTATGGTCAGAACAAGCGCGCGCACACACACGCGCACGCACACACACACACAGTGTATATATACATACGGTACACACACCAATATGTTATACACATAATATAATGAAAGATGTCTAGACTGCATACAGTTTAACTGTACTCATGGTTGTTTCAGTCTAAATGTTTCCCGCCGGACCATCAAATGACCCGGGTGCAAAATGCTAACGCTCTCCCCGTCACACTCTCAGGCAGGCATGTACGAGGCGGTGAACGAGGTGTACAAGGTACTGATCCCTGTCCACGAAGCCAACAGGGACGCCAAGAAACTAGCCACCATACATGGTAAACTACAGGAAGCCTTTGGCAAAATCGTCCATCAGGTAAATCCACACGTCGTCTCTAGATTTCGGATGACGTGAGTTTCCTTGATTTTCTCTGGTTTTCACATCTTCGCCGAGTCACAGGTTTTTTTAATGAGACCGAGTTAGGATGTGATGAAATTAGACCTCTGGTTAGCATGCCGTCACATTATGCACAAGACAGACACCTCAAAAACACTCAAGTGCTATGATGCCTTTTAACGGTGTCTTTTATTTAGTTGGAGGACTTAAAGTCTTGGCTGATGTCTGTGTTTAAAACGGTGCGTGGGTGTGCGGGGAACAATAACTTGTTTTGCACAAGAGTGAGTTGACAGTTTACACGCAGTGTGGTTAGTCTTGGAGACTTCAGAGGTTACTGACGATGAATGATTCACAAATGATGTTGTTTTTTTATTAGTTTCAACCACAAGAGAAATTCTGAAAACAAATCTAAGTATTAATCTAAGTATTACTGTTAAAGTATTACTTTAACATGTACTGCTACCAACCCGGTTACACCTGTTTACTGCATTCCCCTGACTGTAACATGACTCTATGCGTGTGTGTGTGTGCGTGGGCGGACAGTCGTTCACGTGTCCTGTATTTCCTTTGTCACACAGAGCACTGGCTGGGAGGTAGGTGGTAATCACAGATTCCTGCTTGGCCCTACATGTTCTGTTACTTCCACTGTGATGTACTCATCTTTGATTTGCTAGCCAGGGCATTCTGTTGCTGCCCTGTTTATTCACTGCGTGAAACGCAACCAAACGCCATTAACATCCGCAGACAACTCTTGACTGACTTGTCTGTCTGTCTGTCTGTCTGTCCGTCCCATCTCCCCGCCACCCCTCCACTGCAAACGCGAGCTCTGCTGCCACCTACAGGCCGTGTTACCCCCTCTCACACGCTCCTCCCACTCCTCTCACTCTCCCCGCGAGAGGAGCTTAACACGTCAGTTGTTGGCAGGCCGTGCATGGGAGCCAGCGTGTGACACTAATGTCGTCACCCGCACAATCTCTCTCTTTCTCTCTCTCTCTCTCTACCCCTTCCCCATCCATCCATCCATCCATCCATGTGACCTTTGACACCTGTGTCGTCTCATCTCAAGCCACAGGGTTCGATTTCAGTGCGTAGTGTTTTTATGTATTTATTTATTCCACTCGTGCCTCTGTTTCAGACAAAGGTCAGACTTTCCCTGCACTATTTTAACAAAGCAGCCAGCCATTCTGGGTTGAGACACTAGACCCAAACTTTGAAGCCAGTTTACGCTTTTTAAAAGGTTTCAAGTAACGATGAAAATTACTTACTTTTTGAGTTATCAAAGGTTATTATTTTTGTTTAGGTTCCCTTACTTTCTTTTCGCCAATTAAAACTAAATCGACCCCTGGTTTGTTTTTTATAATTTCCCCCCATTCGCTCTGTCTGTTAACGGATAATAACGTCTTGAGTGTTTTACTTGTGGCTTGTTGCATGACAAGAGCGCACCTCGTTCCTCACTGGAACAGCATTGAGAGGAATGCCGTGTTTGTAGAGGGGGGGGAAATCTATTTTCCTCAACTATAAGTGTCTCTTTTGTTTTCTCACTCTGTTCCCTTTGCCTTTGCATGGTCTGGACATGACATGCTGACCTTTTGCACCTTCTACAAATGAAAACTATATTTGTTTTTTGCCGTCTCTCATTTGGTGTGTTGGTTTTTGTGGATGTTTGTTTTTGTTGTTTCTCTGGAGGTTCCCGGCCCTGATTAAAATTTGTTCTGTTTTTTCTCCCGTTTGATTTCCGTGGTTGCCGACCCTTCCTTCCTACTTTACTTAATTGTGTCTTGTGGTAAGTTCCTAGTTTTTGAGGGTTACTTTACCTTTTTTTTCCCTCCATCATGTAAAAATCTGGAAGTATAATCAACCTTGGTCACACTTACATGAAATAAATAGTGTTGTGTGCAAACTGTTAGAGCAAGGGAATATGTAGTTGACCAGAGATGATTCCCCACACACAGCTGTGTGGAATTCAGTACTGCTAATGGCCACCAGGCTCTTGACTATTAAAGAACAATCTTCCAAATCATTTTTTTTATTCCAAAAGTGTGTATTTAGTTTAACTTGTAAAACAATTACGAGACGCGTAATGTAACTAATTACTTTTAAAACCAAGTAATAAGTAAAGTAATATAACTTTTTGAAAGAGTAATAAGTAAATAGTAACTTATTACAATTCCTGAGTAACTTTCCCAACACTGATTATATGACAGTACTCACACTTGGCCCAGTTGCCTTGATTGTCCACCCCTCCCCACTCCCCCGCTGGCCTGCACTCACACTGCAGTTAACATTCAGGGCCAGGGCATGCGTACTCCAAAACATTAGGTTGGCTACTTGGTTTCAGGCCAATTATTTTGATAACATAATCATTCCACTGGAATTTGTCCTTGATGTCCGACGAGCTACCAGATTTACGGAGTGCATCCCGTTCAGATACTGAGCACGCAGTTTTTTTCAGCTTTTGTCGACACTGCTCAGTGGTTCTTTAATACCCACGAGTAAGTAGATAGTTATTGTGTGTTGTATTCAGTTGCTCCTGAATTCTCTCATCTGCCCAAATTTTCAATAAACATTGCTATCATGCTGTTGTAATGAAACAACTGTCGCGTCGATGACTTCAGTTCTGTGCTCGGGCAAGTTTGCGATCACACTGATGCTTACCGCGCCCGAGTCCAACCAAACGATTTAACTGGGCCAAGCGTGAGTACGCCCTAAGACACCTACCTGCTCACACGACTGCATGATTGCTAAGATGAAGCTGGCTTTCCTCGAGGAACAACTGACTGATTAAATTAAACCATTTAATGGTTTCTCAGCTCTTCTATTATCCTCTCTTATTCTTTGGCTTTGTCTCAATTGTCTTGTGTACATGAGGTAAACTACACATACTGCATGGTTTAGTGGGACAGGATAACTGCAGAAAAAAAATACTGATAGACCTACACTACAAATAGCGTGTGTGGTGATTTGTGAACAATGGTTTAGAGTTACCATGGATTTCTTTTTAACACGGTTATCAGGTCAGCTCAGCACATTTGTAATTTCTGGTAAACTTCTATAAAAAAATTTTACAAATTTACAAATTACAAAAATTTACAAATTGCCCTACAATTACCTTGTAGGGCAAAAAAATTTACAAATTTTTTTGCCCTACAAGGTAATTGTATTATTTCTTGTACAAATCCCATTGGATCACAGTGTTAATATTGACACGGATCTGTTACTTTTCTTTCCCTCCTGAACTGACTGAGCTGGTATGAGATCCTCATTAAAACTAAACTGTTGCTGCGTAATATGCATTTCCCTTTTAATAAACATAAAGAAAAAAACATTATGGTTCCTAACAGGCCTTCGAATCGAGCTGTCATCGCAATGGTTGTTTTTTTGTGTGTTTTTTTTTTTTTTGCTGCAGCATTCTAACAAGTTTAATTTTTGTATTATTTCATTTCCCTTTCCAGCTTGTGTGTAATACTATTTTCCTTTCACCTACAGGATGGGAAGAGAATGTTTGGTACGTACTTCAGAGTCGGATTTTACGGCACGAAACTTGGTGACCTGGATGATCAGGAGTTTGTGTACAAGGAGCCTGCCATCACGAAGCTAGCAGAGATCTCTCACCGACTCGAGGTAAACAGTGCAAATCAATTAAAAAAAAAATTTAATCTCTCAGCTCGACAGTTCATTCAACTATTTCACTGCCATGTTTGAATTTTAGATCATGTTGCCTTGATTCTGTTATGTGCCAAAGCATGGTGACTTTAACGAACACGTACATGGGGTTTACTGTCTGTCTTCCTGTCAATTGAGACATCTGTTTGACATAACGTTTTTCCCTCAGGGTTTTTACGGTGAACGGTTCGGTGAGGACCAAGTCGAGGTCATAAAGGACTCTAATCCCGTGGACAAGTGCAAACTGGACCCAAATAAGGTCAGTTTAATGGTGAATTTGGTTGCGGGTAATGTTCATTTATTTTTTTATTTTAACTTGGCCTCAGTGAGGGATGGAAATAGAGGAAATGCATGCAAAGATTGTAGTGAAATGCTCTGAAGGTGTGATTTGAACATGTCTGCGCTGCATTTGAGCTCACGTATGTTGCTGTTGAATACACAAGGCTCCTGGGTAAATATGTCCTCACATTGTACCATCTAAAAATGTTTAACGAACAACGCCAAACAGAGCAAGCCTCCCTCTTCTTCAAGACTATACTGTACTGTATAACATATTGTCTGCCACTAGATGTCGCAATAAGCACCAGCATCTTAGACCAAAACAAATACTTTGTCTGCCACACAAATGCACTAACATGGACCAGCTATGAAAACAAAGAGCAGGGAAGCTCAGGTTAAAACACACACAAAAGGAGTGCAATGTCATTCTCTGCTCAGGACGTCATTGTCCCGCTATATCTTTACAAAGAACATAGTTGTAAGCCGCTATATTGATTTTTCAAAAATTGCATAAACTGTGGGATATTTTAGTGGAATGTGTAAATGTAGAGGTGAATGATTTATATTATGATTTTAGAACAGGGATTTGGACTTTAATCATCTAAAACCGTCTAATATTGATGTATTGACAGACTTGATAGAGGTATCTATTTTCTTGTCTCCGCCAGGCCTTCATCCAGATCACGTATGTGGAGCCGTACTTCGACACGTACGAGATGAAGGACCGCATCACTTACTTTGACAAAAACTACAACCTGCGCCGCTTCGTCTACTGCACTCCCTTTACGCTGGACGGCCGTGCTCATGGTGACCTGCACGAGCAGTTCAAGCGCAAGACCATCCTGACCACCTCCCACGCCTTCCCCTACATCAAGACACGCATCAACATCATCCACAAGGAGGAGGTGATGGGCCCGGTCAAAGATATTAGCATACAAATAAAGAGAGAGCAACACTGCATTTATGTGGGCTCTTTAAAGGTATAAGCTACCGCACGCTAGTTGTAAATTCCCCAAATATCTCCTTGCATTTCGCTATCATACCGTTCTCTGTGCGTGCTGAGAAAGTAATTGTGGTACTTCTACACAGCCCTGGCTCTGTAAAAAGGACCATGTAAACAAAGTGGCCAACATCGCTAACAACAACAAAGCCGCTTTGCTTCACAATGCGTTTCAATGTGTGGGGGCTGCGCTGCGGAGGGATATTGTTTTATTTGCGTTAGCAAGCTTGAGAACGAGCCTGCCTTCACGTGAACGTGTCACCCTACGTCACTGATGATATTTTGCATTGGAGCATGGAGCGCTGGACAATGGAAGGCAGCCGTTTAGTCTGCATAAAGGGGGATCTTCTGTATAACTCAGTCTTCTTTTCTGCTTCCAGAAGTTGAACGCGGAAGTTGCCATATATTGGCACCTCTTTCCTTCCATGTGTACTTTTGAAAGTTACATTTTGCCACAGTTTCCTTATTTAAAAACCAGGTGATTGTACAGTCTGATGTAATCAGCAGCCCTTAGTGACGTCACACAGGCTGGTCAGCATTTGCCAGCCCCAGCCAATTGGAGTACAGCATTATGTCTAAAAATAAATATAAATGCTCACAGAAAAGCCTGAGGATCTAACAGAGGATCTGAGACATTGTGCAAATATGGCCTCCTAACGCCTCACTTCTGACCTGGCACAGATCATATCAATGCCCATTGAGGTCGCCATAGAGGACATGCAGAAGAAAACTCAGGAGCTGGCCTTTGCCACCCACCAGGACCCCGCGGATGCCAAGATGCTGCAGATGGTCCTGCAGGGCTCAGTGGGGACCACTGTCAACCAGGTATGCCATAAAGGCCACATTTGTGTTTCCCCAACTATTATTCACAGTATTGTGTAGTATTGTGTAGTCAGTCACAAATGTGTCGATAAGAGGCAAAAAAAGTGTATTAAGTGTCATCTGTCTGTAGCCTGTGTGCAGACAAAACACACACACATGTTGCTTTGAGTGACTTATATAGTTCAGAAAGTACGGTAGGTCCAACATTTTTGATATTTCAGGACAGTTCTCTTATAATTTACCACAATATTAGAATCGCAAACCCCAAAACAAGTGTGATTTTGTCTGAGCAAGTGTTTGGAAGAGTGTTTATTCTCAGTCTTTGAAGATGTGATATTTCTAAGTCAAAATAGAGTGTGCCTTGAGCCTGAGATCACATGTATTGATTGATGTATTGATCAGGGCCCTCTGGAGGTGGCTCAGGTGTTCTTGTCAGAGATTCCCAGCGACCCTAAGCATTACAGACACCATAACAAGCTGCGGCTCTGCTTTAAAGACTTCACCAAGAGGTACACATTCTTAAGGAATTAAGACTTGAGGACACCTTTCACCAGTATATTTTACCATTGTCGCTGCAGGCCTGATCTGTTCTGATGTAATGGACTCTCATGCTTAAAGGTGCGAAGATGCCCTGCGTAAGAACAAGAGCCTGATTGGTCCAGACCAGAAGGAGTACCAGAGGGAGCTAGAGAGGAATTACCACCGCCTCAAGGAGGCTCTGCAACCTCTCATTAACAGGAAGATACCGCAGCTTTATAAACCTGTCCTGCAGGTCAATGCGCACAGGTAGGTTCCTCCTGTGTGTGGAATTAGTGTGTGAACTATGGTGTGGAGTGGACATAGTGTGTTGTAGAGAAACTGACGTTTGTTGGGGGAGCTGAATTGCTCAATTACATTTTTATGTTTTTTTTTGCTTCTGTAAAATGTATGCAGCAAACGGACTTGATAAAAGGTAGCTTGTTTGTTTATTTTCAGTGTTTACTTTGAGTGTCACTTTATCTTTTTGATTTATTATTCACATCAAACAAGCAATTAATGCCCCCCACCCCTTCCCTGTGTCACTAGTATTTAAGATGTTTTCTTAATGCTGCATAGGATACTGCATGTTTTATTATGGTATTATATGAAGTTTCTTCTTCTGCTAGTATTGCAATCTATTTCCTCATGCTACAGTATTCTTCATGGCTGTGTGCTATGCAGCATTACCTTTTTATTTTTTATGAAATCATATTTACACCTTAGTTGAAAATCACTTCATTGCACACATTGATATCAATATATTTTTGTGTTTGTCCAGGGATTCCTTCAGCAGAATGAGCCTTCGCAAGCTTGACATATGAAGCAAAAGAAAGAACTGTACCATTAATTTATTCCTCAGTGTAAATATGACCATTTCTTGAAAGCCAGTAAGTGTTCCTGACCCAAATGAAAGGTTTAAAGTATCGTGGCATGGTACGTCATTCCAGTGTCTTAATTTGTTTACAGATAACCCGTTACACAATCCGTGGGCCGAACAACTGAATTTTAAAGTGGTACCTTGGCATTTTGAATTTTTATTTATTTATTTTGTAATTTTTCATGCGACCAGTTTGTAATTTTGCCCATTTGAAGCCTTAAAATGGCTTATTAGCATCGGTAGCAGTCCCTGTTTAAGGGAATTATACTTTCCAAGCTATTGATTTATTTTGGCAAACATTTTTAATGAGGCATGTTCTTTTTGTTTTGTTAATTCAAGTGCCAATACAGAAACTATTATCTTCTGTTATATGCTTAAGGTACTATTTAACAGTTATGGTATCTGATGTGTCAAATCTGTATTCAATTTAGTGTGCGCTTTTTTTTATTAAATGGTGTACTTTGCATTTTTCCACTTTATATAAAAAAACAAAAAAGCAAAAACATTGCACCATTATTTATCATGCTTGTTTTGTTCTATGCTACATTTTTAAAAGTAGGGACTTTCAACTTATGTATTTACTTTAATTTGAAATATTTTACAAAATAAATATTTTAATGTGCAAAATGTTTGTGTAATTTTATAAGAAAATGTCAGTAGGAGCAAGTTATATTTCTCTTCTAATCTAAACTCTCCCTTTAAACCTTTTCAACAATGATCACCAAAACTCCATCAGAATAGATAGTTAAAAACTTTATTGCTTAGAGTCCATCCTGTCAACATTCAAATACAGTAATTAAGCACAGTGGAATGAGATACAAGTCAAAACAATACAATGCATAGGGGGAAAAAGTCTCGTCCCTAATGCCAATGGATAGACCTCTCCCACGCTACCTGAATTGCAGGGTTAAATTGAAGGTGACCTGACCTCATAACCCACACGTGTTCAGAAGCCTGTGCAGCTAAATGTGCTGTGATGGTTTATGACCCCATATAAACTGAATATGGGCAAGCTGATGGGTATGATGATTACTTACATTTTCAATTAGCTTGAATGTTTGCTTACGGTTTGATCTGGCAGTTCACGTTTCATAGATTCATTCTTGTTTGAACTTTGGAAATGTGACATTTAACATTTCTCCCTTCTGCATAGACGCCATGAATTCTAGTCCTGAAAGTTGTACAAGGATGAGTACGTTCATATATTTTATGTATAAAAAGCTTTAAGACGGACTTAATCAAAAATAAATGTGTAGGTTGTTTCTCAATATCCTATACACCTATAGTGGGTCTAGTTAACCAAAAAGGAAGAACAAAATATCCAAGATATTTAATCCTACCTGAATCTGAAGTGCCAAAGTGCTTTACCGATTAGGATAAACAAAAACAAATCTACTCTTACACAGGGACCTTTCATACAATCTTCCTGCACTAAGAAAGGAATCCTCAAAGTTTTGAATAAGGGGTTTTAGACAAGACAAAAACAGGTAACAAGAGACAGTGTTCAGTTTACAGACAGACTCGTTGGCAAGCAAGAATATAAGAGCCTAGTTTATTTTACTAGGTCTTAAAGTTGGAACCCAAATTGTGTAGCACAAACCTTCCTTTGGTTCCTGAGCTTAAAATCTTCTCTGACAAATGTGAGCATCTGTCAACCAAGGTGATTTTTGGCCATGTCTCCAAAGCGTGTCCTTCGTTTAGCTTATCTGCAGTTGACAAGGCGTCAATAAAAACAAACCAGCGTCCTCCTCAACACCGTGGCTCGGGTGTTCTCCTGTAGAACAGCAGGTACGGGGTGGAGTTCGAGCACGTCTCCGGGGAGCAGGCTCTCAGGAAATCCTCCTCCTGGAACAGGCGCACCTCGGAGTCGTCAAACAGCAGCCACTTGCCCTCGAACTCCAGAAGGCTGCCCAACGCGCGCTGCTCCGCGGCCTCCTCCTCCCGAACCCGGGATGCTGCCTCCCCGGCGTCGGCCTCCTTCTTGAGGCTTCGCTCTGGGCCACCGGTGGTTGCCCTGCGGTTGGACCCCTCTGATTTAATCGCCGTCGCCTCGCCACTGCCCGGCTTCTCCGTCTGCTTGTTGCCGCTCCCCAGGTCGTAGCTGGACACACTCCGCTGCCCGCCGAGGAGCCCCACGCCACCCTCAGACGCCTTCTTGCCCCCCGCTTTGCTAGCCTCCCGTCTGTTGCGTTCTCTCCCCTTGAGGCTGAAAGACACCTCCCCGTCGTCGTAGTCCAGCGCCTCCTCTTTCGGCTGTCCTCCTGGGCCACGACCCTTCTCCTCTCCGCCGCCCCTCTCCTCCTCGTCCTCTGTCTCCCCGCCCTGTGGCCAGAGCCGGGTGCGCTGCAGGCCCGACATGCGCACGTATGTGGTGTAGTGGCCGCTGCTGATGGTCACGCCGCTGTGCATCACCACGGCAAACAGCTGGTAGTGGCGGCCCTCGGCCGGGGAGGGCCGTGTGCACCACTCCTCCAGGGACAGGGTGAGGGGGGTCTGCAGGGGGGTGTTGACCTTGGAGAGGCCCGCGTATGGGTCTAGTCTGGGGGATGGATGGGGAGAGACAAGATTCATGATGCTTTTTGTCTATGTATTAAAAAGGTATAGTCAGCTATTGCAAGCTAATTGTAAGCTAATACACTTTTTGTTAAATTCACCAAATATCGACTCACATTTCCCTAGCCTATTGTTTTCTGTGCATGTTTAAAAAAAATAATACAGTACTTCTACACAGCCCGGGCTCCGTAAATAGGAACACAATTAAAGCCGTAGTACTACCAGAGTATTATGCTTTGCTTCACAATTGTTTTCAATGTGTGGAGCGGCGCTGCAGAGGGTTATCATTTTGATTTGAGCTCGAAGTTAGCACGCTTCTTGGGAATGACCAACCCTGACTTTAATCATCAGGCAAGCTGTTTAGCTGGTTGTCCATTGCCACTCTATACTGGTCCTGGTGACCCACTACCCTGTATGTGTTAAGACGTCTCCCTGCTCCAAAAGACATGATTCAAATGTGGGGGTCCTTATCAATCCCTGCAGAAGCCTGATAAGAACCCATTCATTTGAGTCAGGTGTGTTGGAACAGGAAGACATGCAGGGCATGGGGACCCCCAGTTGGGAAACACTGCCCTATACAGCATCAGGACTAATGCTGTTTACAAGAGAATAAGTTAAATAACGTCTTATTAACAGCGGTGAGGACAACCTGGCTTGAGGAGAGACACACACACACACATAAAAATGGGTTATAATAGTCGGCTTACTCTAAGCCATTAGCAGAGAAGCACTTGAGGTGAATGGTGACCACTTCAGGGGTCTTGTCAAACAGAAGGCACCTCTCTGCCTCGGTGTAGTGGTGGCAGGTCTCGCAGAAGTACTTGTCCTCCCCTACGATGCGCTCCACTGAGGCAAATTGGGAGATGGCCCAGTTCAGAGTTTTCTGCTCTGGTTTGGGATCTGGAGAGACTGGGGGAAAGACAAAGGCGCATTGATAATATATATATTTGGAACGATAATAGTAACAGTCGAAAATTTGAACGTGGTTTATTGTGAAGCCGGTAACGGTTACATGTTAAGAATGTGCGTGAAAAGAGGCTAAGTTAGCACGGGTTCAGCTCTTAGCCCCAGGAGTATGCAGTGTGAAAAGCCTCCATAAAGGTAATGTCTTCAGACTCCTCACCCCCTGAGATGTCATCGGGACTGCTGGGCTGGTCCTCCTGCACAGGGACGCTGATGTCCTGGAAGTCCTCCCTCCTCTCCGTGTAGCTCTCACACTCCAGACAGCGCGTCCGCAGAACCAGGCGGCCCTGGAACAGGCGCTCCAGCAGGTCCAGACCCTCTAGGGGAGGGGAAGGGGAGGAGGGCACCAGGAATAATAAACACCAAGTTAGCGAACCGTAAACATCGAGGTTCATCGTGTTAAACACATCACATCCCCCATCTTCTCTTACAACTAGTTAGTTGAGAGACAATTTCAGTGGTTTAAAATGTGGCCCAGGTGACAAGACCAGCTCCAACCGGTTGAACTCTCTCTACAGAATAACGGACTACTGTACCTTCCTAAAGAAGGGCTTGCTGGCCTGGTGTCGTGGCTCGTCTCCTACCTTGACTCTGCCTGTCCTGGTGGTCGCGGTGCGCTCCATCTTGCGCTCCCCCCGTGGGCCTCTCTTCAGCACCACCGGGTGCCTGGGGGTGGTGCTGCTCCTCCGGCCTGGCCTGGCTCTTGCTGGAGCTGAGCCGTCCCATGCTGCAGAACTTGGAGAAGATGCTGGGCTGTTTCCCCGAGGGCCTCAGCCAGCCCAGCCTGGGCCTCTTCTTCCTCTTCGCCTCCGCCCCTTTGGAGGCGTCGCCGTTCCCCGCCTTCTCCTCCTCCTCCCCCACCACCTTCCCCCGCTCCTCTCCTCCCTCCCGGCCCTGTTCCTTCACCCCCTCCCCCGGGGCGGCCCCCGCCACGGCATCGCTGCAGGACTTCCTCTTGGAGCGCGTGAAGGGCCTCGACGACCCCGCGTCCGGCTTCCTCTTGGTCCGGGCGGGCTTGGGCTTCTTCTTGGCGTTCCCCGCCTCTGTGTCGCTCTTCCTCTTGCCGCTGAGCTGGCCATCCTCCTCCTCCTCCTCTTCCTGGCCCTCCTCCTTCTCCGTCTTGACCTCGTCCTCCCGGGGAGGTCTGGGGACTTCTCCGGTGCAGCCGCCGGGGTGTGTCGGGGCGCTCGGCTCCTCGCCCTCCTTCCTGATGGCGTCGCAGGCGTCCTGGATGTATCCCAGGATGCACTGCAGCACCTCCTGCGCGTCGTGCTGGAGGTAGCCTTCGTACATCGGGTTCAGCTGCCTTTAACACAAACGCCACATTGCATTACTCATAGCGAGGTGGCGAGCAACACGCCTGACTCAAACTGATGGATTGTTAACGGCCCATTCATATTGAGTCAGGCATGTAAAACATGCATGTAAAACATGCATGAATGGCGGGGTTGAGGACCACTGTAAAAATATAACTTAAAACTGATCAATTCTATGAAAAGTAATCTAAAAATACATATATTACATGTAAGTAAACATAAAAATGTAGTAGTATAATTCTGAGACACTGCTGCAGTGGTCTCTTAACCGTTTCTGCGGCTGTATATATAATTCACACTCGCTCGTGAACGAACAGCTGAAGTGTAGAAATGCAGCTCGCAGGTGCCTCAGATTGGCCCTCTACCTGAGTGTGTGTAGTATTTTGCGCGGGGGCGTGGCCAGCTCCCCGTCGCTGTATTTGTCAGGGTGGAGCAGGAAGCTGGACTGCAGCTGCTCCACGGACGCTATCAGGCTGTTGAAGCTGCCCAGCAGCTCCATGTGTGCCGCCGGGGCCTCCACCGGGGCTTCCGCAGGGGGCTCCACCGGAGCCTCCGCATCCTGAGAACAGCAGCAACAATGGTCAGCCCATGTCTTTGGCCAGTGTTAGATTAGCTTGTGTATTAGAACTAAAGCATCCATTATCATTCAATGTTTTTAACTCAAAACAACAAACTATTAAAACATATATATGCATATACTGTGTATATAATATTAATTATAATATGTTTGTTTGTTAGTATTTCTGGGCATAATACCTCTGAACTGTACTGTTCACTTTTAGCACTTTCTTCGTCTGGCTTCTCCTTCTTTTGGGACATGTCGTAGAGCTTCTTGATGCCTTCTCTGAGCCCTGGGCAGTAGTATAGCACCTACAGTAGCAAACACAAGACAATGGGACACATACTGTTCAAGCGTACTAATCATTTTAACAGATTTAACTCTTGACAGGCAAGCTGTACATGTAAAAATACATTCATACTTCATATAAATGTCATTTATTTTTTTGAATGACAAGTTTAAATCAATAAAATACAAATTAAAAGGAGTGGATTTGTGTCTTGTATTCTGCTTGTGGTTGAAACTGGCGTTACAAAATTTTGGTTTTTGTTTGATATGTTTGTATGTTCCTCGCCACACCCAAGATCAGAACGACTTTACCCTGTGCTCACACAGCTTTTAAGTGATCCAGGGGAGAAATGCAATCGAGGAGAATACCACTTACTAACTAACTAACAAACTAAATTAATGTTTCTGTGTGTAGGTTTAATTCAGAGGGAAGGGAGGACACAATTGTAGTGGCATTGTTTTAACTGTAGCACCATTGTCCACCTGTAGAATGCTGTTCAGATAGCATGTGTTGCCCAGGTTGTTGAGCCCTACAAACGGCACCAGGGCATCTCTCCTCACAGATCCTGGAGAGGTCGGACAGCCTGGAGATGGACCAGACACCTGATCAAAGTTGCTGCACAAAAGGAATGAAAATAATAATATGATAAACAAGACATGAGAAAAAAATAATTGAAACTATTTGTGATAAGATTCCTTGGACATAATAACAGACACACCCACCTTGTAGTAGGCTCTTCAGTTTCAACTGTCTTAGGGTCATCTACTGGAGGTTCAGAAAAATCCAGTGCTCGTTTAGCTTCTTTCTTGTGGAAGAACTTGAGGGACAGCTTGCTTTTCTTGACTGGGCTCTGATGCGCAGCCACCACATTTTCACCCTGAAGACCTGGCATCTTGGACCAGCGCCGTCAGAGTAAAACTATACAAGATAAACAGCGCAGTTCTTGCGAAAAAAAGTGATTCGGCAGATATATAAAAAGTCAAGGATCACGGATACAAATATACTGAAATAAATGTTTCTACAATAACCAACTAGTACTACGCGTAATGTGTCCGACCAAGGCAACATACTACAGTACTGTAGAATACAGTACCGTAGCCGCCGACCGTACGACAATACGGTGGCTGCCTGTACCGGTTATATACTGTCAAACACGACGCTTCTTTCTTGTTATCATTGTGTCATTTGTATCTGTTTCTTAATGTAGAGAAAGTTGTGTTGTGAAATGTAGGCTGTAAGATAAATCAAACTGATCGAGTAAATCAGTAATTATAGAAAACCGTGGGGAAAAAACTAGGTCAAAGCCTTGTGGCGCGGCAAATAAGTGGGAGGAGAAAACAGACAACACGCCGCTTCCAACAGTTCGTCAATACAAAACTGAAACTCGAAGCCCGTGTTTAGTGTGTGTGTTTTTCTTACCTTACTGGTTCATTTCCAATGCACGTTATGTAAATCTTATTTCACGAATTTACGATTATAAAGCCCATTTTCGAGAATTATACAACCCATCTACTGCAAAGAAGAAGTTGGCGCTTTTCGTACCACAAGACCCGCTGCTCTACTGCCAGCAAGAGGTCAAAATAATCATAAAACATGCTATAATAAAAGCAAGATTTTCTGTAGTAAATATTTGTAACACATTTAATAGTGCGTAAATTGTCGCGTGTATTTAAATGGTAAAATAAACTAGAAAATATATGTCACTGAGCTCAGGCTTTAAGCGAGGCATCAATTTTATATAGGACCGCATATCCTATGTGGCACTAGGACAGAGGCCATATTTGTAAGGCCATTCGTGTCATGTTTTACAGTATTTTATTTCTGATTTAATATAGTTGTTTTTAATCACTTCACTTATCTCGTGGGCGGGTTCTCAGATATTATAACAATGAAAATATTTACAATTATGGGCTAAATTGGGTTTATTACGTGTTGTTTTTCATACTGTTTATATAGGCTGTATATTCGTGTTATTCTTTGACGTCTCACGTGCTAGCCTAGATAAATTATACCAACTGTGATGAATGCAGTCAAACTCAGTCCTGGCGATATGTAGCCTACAGCTGCACACAAACGTAATTTAAATATGTTAGATAGGCATATGCTGCATCATACTTTTTTTTCGTGATGGCGTTTATGCAGAATAAGTTATAGTATTTATTTATTTTATTTATTAGGCCTATTCAATTTACCAGTTTGCCCATAGCTACGACTTGTAAAAGTAACTTGAATGAAATAGGGCTACATTTACAATTACAAACGTCCATCGACAGGGGGCGAAATTGGACATTGTAAAATGCTTGTATGCACACCTCCATCCATCCATCCAACAACTATGAGAGACCAGCTTCGTATGCACATGTTGGAGCATCTTATAATCAGTCAGCAAAGACAGCCGTCAATTTACGTAACGGTAAGGCGTTTTATCGTGTTTCTGTTTTTCTGATGTATAATGAACACAACTGAATGATATCCTCGCTTGCCTCTTCCCATGTACTATTTTTGACCCTATACGCTATCGTTGGGAATGTTATTTAACAGCTGGCGACAAATAAGACGCCGGGCGTTTTGCTTTTCCTCAAAGGTGTCGCATGCCTTTTCTCGCAGGCTTAGTCAATATGATGATATGCAGGTCAGACCGTAGGCTACTGCTGCTGTGGACTGACTGGCTGCTTGCTCAGCAGCATAGGACGAGCATATGGGTGTATCGATGTACGGTACTGTAACCTGTTCTTGCTCGTTTAAACCGATACATTTAGCTAAAATCAGTTGTAGGCTACTCTAGTCGGTCATAATGGTAATATGAGCGACCTAATGTTTGCGGCTTTATCTGTGTGTGAATGCAACTCTGTAACTGGAACATCAACATGACTGGTGGCAATACAGTACCAGTGAGCTGCTAAATTTACTAAGTGATAATGATTAAATATCTGTTCGTAATTCATAATATTCCATATATTATTATTTAATTTAATTGTATGCACGTCATTGCCAGGTTGTCTTGCAGACAGGGAGTGCTATCTCTTTTCCCATGTAAAATATAGCCAGGAGTTGCATTATGCGAGTGCATTACAGGGGATTACAGTATCCGCTTTATAGCACCTATTTTCTCCTGAGAGTAAAAAGGCCAGGTCCGCTGACCAAATCATATGCCGTACTCAAGGCAAGTATGTGAACAGTCTGCCTTTATAATCTCCAGTTGACAAGGCAGTGAAAAACTTAATAAATGAGGGTTTACATGCCATTTGCTTTTAAATTGAACAAATGCAAAGATACTAAATGCAAAATCAAATATGCTGTGGGAATCTCTGAAGAGGCCTTTGTCCCAGAGGTGGAATACAGTGTCCCATGGGCTAGAGCAGTGTGGGTGGCATGGCAGCCCCCGTTCCCCATTCCAACCTACCCATGAGAAAATTAAGGCATGCTGTGCGACAGGCTATGCTGCACACTAAGAATGACAAGCATGTCCTGTATATCCACCAATCTACCTATCTACCAGTAATCAGATACACACACACGCGGTATCTTATTAATTAAACTGTGCTGTATTTTATAACACACGGTGTCATTGTGCGGTCACACGCACACACGCACACGCGCACACACACGCACACACACACACCCTTGTCTCATCAAGGGTGTTTAGACTACAGACTACAGACTGCAAGTCGTCTGTCTCTGCTTGTCTGTTACATCATCTGTTCTATTTGTTTTCAATGGAGACACTGGCAGGCCTATCTCCACCAGAGCTTGTGTGAACTTCAGGCAGGGTTGGTTTTAAATGTAATTACATTTACTACATTACAGTTACTAATTACCATCCTAAAACTTCAATCGGACGTAATTTTTGGATTACCTACATTTAGTAACATAATCTGATTACTTTCCTTTACTTTTGGATTACTTCAAGACTAAACATTGTTCTTTGAAATGCCATTTAAAAATGCTAAAATATTATCTCCGTTGGCCGTGCCAAATCTTTCTATTTTTGTGACCGTTCATGTTGCTCAGGAAATCATACAGTATGATTTAATTTCAATTATTGGTTGACAACGTTAATGAAAGGTTAATAAGTGAACAGCCGACTGTTTTATGCATTTTTCTTCAGCAAACTTCCCTTTCACCGCTAACCCTGAGGCCATGGTTCTCAGTAGGAAACCGATGGAGTGCCTACTCCGGGTAGGGAATTAGTCCTAACCCCAAGTGAAGGAGTTCAAGTACCCCGGGGTCTAGTTCACGAGTGAGGGGACATTGGAGCGGGAGATTGGCCGGAGAATCAGAGCAGCGGGAGCGGGATTGCCTTCGCTTTACCGCACCGTAACCGCATCAAAAAGAGAGCTGAGCCGGAAGGCAAAGCTCTCGATCTACCGGGCAATGACGGTCCCATGGGTATGAAGGGTAGGTCATGGCCGAAAGAACTAGATCATGGGTACAATCGGCCGAAATGGGTTTCCTCCTGTACCACCTCAACTGGCTCCTTTCGACGCGAAGGAGCAGCGGCTCTACTCTGAATTTTTCAGATATTAACAACAATTATGGGCTAAATAGAGTATATTATGTGTTGTTTTTCATACTGTTTACTAGGCTATATTTGTGCTATTCTTTGATGTCTCACATGCTAGCCTAGATAAATTATACCAACTTTGATTAATGCAGTCGAAATCTCTGTCCTTGCGATATGTAACCTACAGCTGCATAAAAACTTAATTTAAAGAGGTTAGATGGGCATATTACATCATACTTTTTTTCCCATGATGGCGTTTATGGAGAATAAGGCTTAGTTAGATAATGTGGCTCGGGAAAGGGAAGTTTGGGGTCCCCTGCTGGAGCTGCTGCCCCCGCGACCCGACTACGGATAAGCAGATGAGAATGGATGACTGGATGAAACTTTCCTTTTAAATTTGAAAGTAGTCCTAGAAGGAATCATCTAATAATAAAAAATAAAAACATATCTGTAATCTGATTCCACTTATTTAGCTGGTAACTGTAATGAATTACAGTTACTGTTTTGTTGTAATCAATTACAAGTAACTGAGACACTGGTAGGCCTATCTCTGACAAGTACCTGATTACATGTAATCAGTAGTATGTGTAGTGTGTGAGCGAGCGCTTGTAAAAGATGTTCATGGGACCTTTTTACGGGAGCGCATGCTCACATCAGCGTGCACGATGCAGCCATGTGCACTCATCAGAGATTTGAGCTCAAACGTAGCATTTGTGCTGAAGAGGCACCTCGCTCTCCCTCTTCTCTTCTTCCCTCCCTCTACATCGGTGTGTGTGCGTGCCGGTCTATGTGTGCGTGTGCGCGTGCATGCACACTGCTCAGTATCTAATGCACTGCACTGGCTCTGGAGATGTGCGTTTGCGTGTGCGTGCGCGTGCATGTACAGTATCAAATGCTGCTCTGGATATGTGCGTTCACGTGTGTGTTTGTGTGTGTTTGCGCGTGCTTGTGTGTTTGTGTGTGTTCATATATGTGTGTTTGTGCGCGTGTGTGTGTGTGTGCATACATGTGCGTGCATGTACAGTATCAAATGCTGCTCTGGATATGTGCGTTCATATGTGTGTGCGTGCGAGCGCGCTTGCGTGTGTGTGTGTGTGTGTGCGCCTATAGCCAGACAGACAGATCTTAGGACGGCCCCCTCGTTGCCCGTGTGATGTTAGAGAGAGCAGTAACTCTCGTCCTACTCAGTCTGCCGGCTCATACGCTGCTGCTAACTCCGCTCTTTGCTGGCACACATAGTCTCTAGAACACACACAGACACACAACATACACACACACGCTCCCTTACAAGCGTACGCACAGACTCATCGCCCGTCTGCCGGTGGAAAATAAATAAGTCGTTGGTTGAGGGGAGACCCTATAAAAGAAAAAGGGGAGTTGAGCTGTGTGTCTCTGCTGGCGTTTGCATCTGTCTGAGGGTGACACCTGGAGACAAGGAGGTAAGATTGGATCTTTCTCTCCATTCCATCACTGCTTTGGTCTTTGGTCATTTTTTGTTATGCAGCTATTACATGTTAGGCATCATCTTACTGTACTGAACATTCATCCTGTACTACTCTCTCTGTGTCTGTCGCTCTCTCTTACTCTCTCTTTCACTCCATCTCTCTCTCTCTCACTCCAACTCTCTCTCTCTCTCTCTCACTCCATCTCTCTCTCTCTCTCTCTCTCTCTCTCTCTCTGTCTCTGTCTGTCTAGCTGATATCATAATTTTCTACTCTGGGTATGATGCGCTGGGCTCCTGGGTGTTGGCGTGGTAACAGGATGCCACTGGGCACGGCACGCATGTGCAGAGGTTTACTGCTCGCTCTCTCTCTCTCTTTCTCTCTTTCTCTCTCTCCATATACTGTATGTATCCCTCTATCTCTCTACCTCTCTATATGACAGCATTCTGCTGTATCTCTCTAGACCCCATACAACCCCCTTCATCTAGCATGCACGTGGCCTGGCTTACTGTCCTGCTGGCCTGACCAAGGTCTTTCAGCTGGAGCTCTGCATGTATGTCACAGACACACGGTCACAGACACAACGCACGCACCGTCACGACAAGAGTTGATATGACAGGCAGCGAGAGATGGTGTTGCTGGCTAGTGAGAGCTACAGGATATGTGTTGTGTCCATGCAATGCACTTCCATTTGATCTGTTGTCTGTCTGTCTGTCTCTCTCTCTCTCTCTCTCTCTCTCTCTCTCTCTCTCTCTCTCTCTCTCTCTCTCTCTGTGCGTATACACAGTTCATCATAGGTGCTGCCCTGGCAGAGAGCGTTGGCCACGCTTGGTTGGCCAACCACAGCTAATTCAGCATTAAAAAAGAAATCCAAGGCGGCGCTTTCAAAGCGTGCACATTTACGTCTGCTAGTTTGGTGTGCCTATGAGTGAGCGTGCACGTGAGCGCCGGTGGATGTACCATTGTAACACATAGGCCTTTTTCTAGCCATCGGGTCAAATGCGTGTGTGCGCACACACACGCACGCACACACACGCACACACACACACACACACAAATGCACAGCTGTCCACCAGCGCTATACACATTGAGTGGACCCCAGAGAAACCTCCATGTCCACGTGTGTGTGTGTGTGTTGCTCACTGCTCAGCCTGAATAACTTGCTAACAGGTGAGTCATCTTAACTTAAGTGGCACCCTCGTCTAAATGGTGTGTGATTAAAGTACGGTTGGTTTGAGCTTCTGAAAGATGGAGTGATTCGAGTTTAAAGCACTTAGTCACGGTCATGTTTGTATCTTCTTCTGTGCGTGTGTGTGTAGTACATGTGTAGTTTATTGCTGATGTGTTACAGTGCATTGCTATAGTTCAGGAGTGTGTGAACAATCACGACCACATCAAACCATCAGATCATTAGCAGGTGATTGGATGCCCTTTAAAGGTGTTGTTAGCTATTGCAAGCTGAATGCAAGATAATACACTTTGTCAAATTCACCAAATATCTCCTCGCATTCCGCTAGCTTAACGTTCCCTGTGCGTGTTGAAAGAAATATTTTCTCTTTTTCCTATCAAACTGCTTCCTTTCAACATATTTGTAAATGGAAATACATATTGTATTGCTTCGGGTACTTATTAATACATTATAATCTCGTTTTCGGTTAAAAAATATGATTGATGTATCATGTATCATGTGTTCCACTAAGTTAGTCTAGGCGGCAGCATTTAGGGGCGTGGCCAGCTTGCTCCTGCCGCCGTCTTTGCGCCTGCCGCCGCGGCAAGCGTTTTTGGGTTTACCGCCGCAGCACCAACACACATGATTAGGATTTATTGACGTCATGCCGCCGTTGCCGCCGGTAGTGTTGATTTCCCCTTAAGGCTGCATTCACACAACAGCGCTTGCTGTTCTATTGCCAACTTGCCAACTACATTGGCCCGCCTGTGTGGTGTTGACCAATCAGTTACTTACTTTAAGCGCGAAAGCGCCAACAGAGCAGCCTATCGCTACAAGCGCACCGTTGCTACCTCACCCACCTCTGGGTCAAGTAGCCTATCGCAGTCTCCGCTCGTTTCTAAACATGAAAGTCACTAGAAGACAACGGATAGGAATATGTTGGGTTTCTCTACTGTACTGGCAGTTCAAGAGAGCCGTGACAGAAAATGTTTGTTGTAGCGAACAAGAAAGGGTTGTGGGACTGCCGTAGCACCGCTCACAAACTCTGATTGGCTTCCCGCGACGGCAAAAGAAAAAAACATAGGATGTTCTATTTTTGCCATCTGCCGTTCCGCTTTGGCAAGCGCTGCCGTCCCGCTTCTGGAAGCGGAGCGGGAAGCTTTTTTTTTTATGGCTTACTATTGGCACCTCCGCTTTCTCGCGACGGCATTGCAGCTCATGTGTGAATGCAGCCTTAAGAAGAAGTCAGCTATGGATCTGTTGAGCGCTTCTGGATTAAAAGCAACCCTTTTATTTGTATTACTGTAGTCTACTTTAGTACTATCCTGCACATACATCTTAGATTAATCTTATGAAAAGTACGCACACACACGCACACACACACACAGGCACACAAGATACTCCTATATGGATGAGCGGGGCCGCTCTATATGCTCATGTCAAGAGTCCACATCTCACAGAGAACGCACTGTTAGTTCAGCACCCTGGCATCAGTGGCATTCCATGCATTTACCTCCTGCATCCCACACACACACTCTGTCAGAACTGACCTAATGTGTGTGTGTGTGTGTGTGACGGGTACAACAATGACACTCTTGTAGTTTATGCTGTATGATTTCAGTATTATCTAGGCTGGGTTCTGCTGTTTTGCATGTCTACCCTCGTTTGAGAAGTTGCACAACCTTGTTGTACACTGTGTGTGTGTGTGTGTGTGTGTGTTTGTGTCTGGAGATAAGTGGTGCCAGTCTGTGCGTTGTACAGTAGGTTTCCAGCTCTCCCACACATGGTTAAAAAACGGCAAGCTTTCATATTCATGGCCTCCCACCAAGGTTAGTGTTCCCATATCTTTGTACAGCAAGCCCACACATTCTCAACTTGTGTGTCTGTGTCTGTGTGTGTAATCGGTATAACTGTGTTAACCAATGAATTTGCACAGAACCAAAACAATCGCAGACAGTAGTATAAGATGAAAGGATCCACTGTAGTGGGCACAATACACTCGTAGTGTGTATGTGAAATCACAAATGCACAAGGTTTCCGCCGTGGTATTGTTAGATTGAAATAAAAAAGACAATCCTCTCCTCTTTCATTTATCAAGCAGCCTTACCAGAGCTAAAAGTCTTAGGCTTTCGTAGCTCTGCTATGGAGGGAATGGGGCCCGCATAAACTCTCAACCCTGTCAATCAAGGAAGCCTAAAGCTTTTCACCCGAACACACACAGATACACGAGTGCTGTGAGTCATCGTACAAGACACACACGCACGCCCGAGTGCAGTGCCTAGGGAGGATATAGCTCTACTAATCTCATTCTCTGTTGAGACAATATTCCTCAGCCGTGCCCCTGATTTCTCCCTCTCTCTGTCTCTCTCTCTCTCTCTCGCTCTCTCTTGCTCTCTCATGCTTTCGCACCATGTTGCTCCAGTACATCCCAAAGGTATACCAGCGGGTGTCGTTGCTATCTGTGTCAGCTTGACGTCCTGCTGGGTTAGCATAAGTGAGAGGCTGTGCGAATCCCTGTAATCCACAAGCCTTTATTGTTGTGCTGACTTTCCAGTACACTCAGCAGTGACAGATTGCCATACACACTTACAGATGGTGAATAAAATAACAGTATTTATTAGACAAATAAATACATCTTGGTTTGTTCGATGCTAAAGCTGGTTCTTAGCAAAAGTTGAGTATAGTTTCATTTTTCGCTACTGTTTATGCTAAAGCCTTATCATAGTCAAATCTTCAGCAGTATTTCTTAATTTTTGTCAATTTAGGCCCGTGTCAGAGAAAATAAGATGTCTCCAGAATAAACTATGGGGATTTATTTCAATCAGCCTGTAGCTTACCTTGTGGTTTCAGCACAGATTTAGAACTGCTGTGACCACAGAAATGACAGAAGTGTCCTTACACTACTGTATTTTGCTGTATCAGCCACAGTCACCCACATATTTCTTGCTTATACGTGTTGGAAATGCCTTTCATAATTAGAGACAGCTGTGTTTTGTGTTGTATCTGTCATGTCAAAATGCCATTCCTTTTATTTTCTTGTTTAAAGAGAAATATGGCAACAATATTTAACTTTTTGTTGCTGATGATAAAACATCAAAACAAGTCATTTTACTCTACAAGTGTCACATAGGCTGTGTGGCTATTCTTCATAAAGCACTATAAAGTGAGAATATATTCAAGGTGGATTCAAACCTTTCGTAAACATTCACAGGTAAAGTTATAGTTGATTCCAAAGATTCTAAAGATCAAAATAGTATTTGCGCAAAACCTATGCAAACTCAATTACATTGCAATAGTCTAGCATTCTACCGAGAATGGCTAACGGTGGGTGTGTGAGTGGGGGGGGGGGGTTTAGCTGGCCCGGGTCACTGGGCCGGGCCAAGCAGGGAGCTAGAGAACAGAAGAACTACTGACACTGTAAGCTTGCCCTTGTTCTATATACACTGTCTATTATTGGAAACAAATCCTGATTCTACTTTGTTTAATAAAAAATATATAAGGTTTTTAAATGTTTTATTAATTGAATTAAGCTCAGTGATGTGCGGGATGATTTTGGTTACGGGGTTGACGTTCCATGGTGAGATAACGGTAAGGGTTTCAGGTTTACTGCAAGCTACCAACTCACAGCTTAGCTACAAAATAGTAACACAACTGGCCATTTCTCAGTGAGCACACTTCAGGAACAATGGCTTTCATGGAGTTCATCCTAACATTGTTTCCCAGAGATGTATCCCCAGACCTGCCCTTTAACGGGTTCCTACAGCATTAAAGGACAGGAAAAAACATCTTGCAGTTAGATGATTGGAGTGCTGGAGGGAAAATGGGACTTCCTTAATGGAACCCTTACTGGAGTTGTCGCTGCATTTGCTCTGATTGGCTGGCTTTGGGAGGCAGGAACTTCCTGTTCGAGTCTCCTTTATCATGGGATTTTTGCAATATGATGGATTTTTAGAAAGCCTATTCCACACATGGAGAGTCAGTTTTTTTATAATCTTTTGATCAAATCACGGAAAATCTAGGAAGTTTAGTAGCAATTCATAAGAATGTTACTTGTTGTTCTATTACATTTTGAGATGTCTGGACACATTTTGAAATCTATCTATATCACGTTTATCATTGCTACACTGGCTGTGCCTTTTACACAGACCGGTGGCCTGTTTTTCCATTTACTGGGATCCAGGGAAAAGTCAGGGAATTTGACATTTGATTTAAAGTGGAAACACTGCATAGAGAGTTTATCGTGGCCAGTTTAAGGAGATGCTATGCCATACTTGAAATAACCTCACCAAGTATGCAAGCCATAAAATATGTACAGTATAATATCTGGATGTGTGTTATGCTCATGTCAAAATAATGTTGCTCTGGGAGCTGTACCGGTATATATCGATCCACTTGTTGCGCATCACTTTGTAGATAAAAATCCCTATTGTATATATATTTCCCACCTGAAATGTTTCAGCTAATGTCAGTCAACGATATCCTTAGCTCACGTTGGTAGTCGCCTCGATCGCGTCGCCTGAAGTTGAGATTTGTTTAAAAGCCGCCGACAGTTATTTCGCCTGTCATCACTTTAAGTCGATGAATCACATTGACTTTCAATTGTCTCTCATCGCTAATCGCTTGCAGTGTGTCCGGGGCTTAACAGTTAAGGTAGTAGCACACAGATGCACGCACACACACAGACAAGCACCATTTACTTTAAATCCTCTTGCCTATGGTGACAGATGTGCCACAACAGTAGTGTATGTGAGAGTGTAGTTTGTCACTGGACAATAGAGGACTATTTCAGTGACTAAGTTAGAGGTTTTCATATTCTAGGCTGTTAACCAAAATGTTTACAGACCTGCATTTGGTGGGTGCCCACATAATTGGATATCTACTACATTTTCTTTGGACGTAATTTACATTCTTAATTTCTTAAATATAAGTTGACGGTATATAAATATACTGTATGTGGCTTTGAAGGTGGATATTCTCATCATCGTTGATGTTTGAGTCTGTTTCCACTCATGCACACTGCCCTAACCCAGAAAGGAAATGGGAGAAGATGTTCTTGTTTTTCCCCCGTTTTAGATTTGTTTGGTAACAAAGTAATAAACAGTTCAGTGCAAATGACATCCTGCCAGAGCTGAAGCATCTCTGGGGAAGAGATGTTCACTTCATACTCCTTCACAGTGATTCTGCCCATCTTTCTCTTTACAGTGTAACATTGTTTGAGGGATGTTTCTTTCATGTTGCGAGATGCAGTCAAGGCCTTTTATCTTGCCATCTACTGGCAGGAATATAAAGAGGGGTTAATTGGACACCGGTGTCCTGACCTTGGAACTCCAACTAGCCAAATAGATAAATAGTTTATTCATCGTTTCTTTATCTGGGTTTTTTGCAGTGTACATTTTATCTATTGTTGCCATGTGTATTTTCACATAGTTTTGTTGTGTGTACATGTGTGTGATTACATCACATACTCTGTGTGTGCCCCCATTAAGGTACTGTATGTATGTGTTCCATTAAGGTACTCTATGTGTGCCCCCATTAAGGTACTGTATGTGCGCCCCCATTAAGGTACTGTATGTGTGTGTTCCATTAAGGTACTGTATGTGTTCCATTAAGGTACTGTATGTGTGCCCCATTAAGGTACTGTATATGTGTGGTCCCATGTTTTATTCCACCAGCACATCACATGCCTGTTTTCCTAGGTGCACCCGGGCAATGGCCCGTGTGAAAGCTAGCGTTTATGTTCGCCTCTTAGTCAAGCTGGTGAACAAGCCTCAAATCTCCTCCCCGTGCATTCTCAGGGTGTCTCCCAACACACACTTTATCCATTTGACAACTCTAGCCCTATAATAAATGTTTCATATATCCCATCTCTGCAGGAGAAACATTTGGATTCATGACTTTCTCTTAGCCTTCTACGGCCTTTCTGCTGCAAACATCTGGTCTTTACCTTTTCTGTCTCTCACCTCTTTGTGACTTCATTATTTGTTTCTGGTGGGGCTTAAACTCTGAAGCTGATGAAACATTGAGTAAAGTTACTGTAATGCACAAGATATACATTATATATCCACGCATCATTTGTATGTTGACTTATTTTTGACAATAACTACGTTTGTATTTCAAGCGCCATCACTGGGGGGGGGAAAAGATTGGGGAACATGATTGTGTGTGTATGCATGGCGTCTGTGCTTTGATATTGGAGGGCATGATTGTGTGTGTGCATGGAGCTGTTTGATATTGGGGGGGCATTGTTGTGTGTGTATGCATGGAGCTGTTTGATATTGGGGGGCATGATTGTGTGTGTGTGCATGGAGCAATTTGATACAGTCCCAAGTCTTTCAGCTGACGGTCTCACTGGAGATCTGGAATGCAGATATGAATGTCTTGCTTCTTTATCTACCCATGTGTGTGCAGTGTGTGTGCGTCTTTGTTAAACACCATGTGTGAAAGAGAGAAAGTAAAGTAGAAAATAGTACACTCACACAGCACATGCACACACACACACACACACACACACATAACACGTGTTTTATAGATTTGGTGGTACAGGACATATTCCTGTATTAGGACTGCTTCCTTGGTATGCACACACACACACACACACACACACACACACACACACACACGTACAACTGGTAGTATGAGCTTGTGTTTTTGCGGAAGTGTGTGCACAAATGTGCATGAGACTTAAGGAAGCAGGACTAACACAGGAAAAAGTCTGCTTAAGCTATAAAACACCTGTAGTTGGGTGTGTTTGTGTGTTAGTGTGCAGGTGTGTGTGTGTGTGTGTTAGTGTGCAGGTGTGTGTTTGTGTGTGTGTGTGTGTGTGTGTGTGACTTCCTTCTGTGTAATTGCAGTGTCTCACTCAACAGCATTTGGCAGAGAACCTTTTTTCTATATTTGTGTACCAACACACATCGAACACTCAAACTTGATTAATGAAAACCTTGACAAATGCTTCGCTTTTGTCCGTCGACCTTGACCAAATGCGGACAAGTCAATCATTCATTCTTCAGTAGAACGTGATTAGTTCACGTTAAATATTATATATTATAGTAATAATATAATAATAATAACAATATTGTGTTTGTAGTGTTGGAACAGACATTATCACTTATGATTTCAGCTCTTTCCTGCGTTTCCTTTCTTCCTTTCCAGCTAGGCTAATTACAACTTAGTGTATCCTAGCTGCCTGCATCACATACGATTTTAGTGCCAAGCCACCTACTGCCCTAAGAGTTCATCTAACAGCACAGCAATACAACACAATATCTTCAGTGCACTGCACATTGCCTAACTCCTCCTACCTTTACTCAACAAAGGAAAGCTCAACTAATTTCTACACGAATCGCCCTCATTCCACCCTGAGCAAGCCACTGCAGATCTAGAAGTTGCTGACAAAGTAGACATTATCTCCTTGTTCTCTGCTTGCCGCCCCCCCATCCCCCCTTCCTCCCGCCAAGTTCTACCCGGTAACTCACACAGACATCCCGTGTGTGTCAGCCAATCAGATAACAGAAAGGCCCCCCCCCCGATTCCCAGTCAGGGCCTCGTGACTTTCATCCTGCTCGATAGCATTCCGTCAGCCAGATAGCATCATGTGTGCCCGGCTCACGCTGAACCACCGCGACCGGCGACGGGGGTTGAGGACGAGCGCGAGGGAGGGAAGGCAGGGTGTGAGAGAGAGAGAGAGAGAGAGAGAGAGACAGAGAGAGAGAGAGCATCTAACATCAAGAGAGGGATGAGAGAGGAGAGAAGGGGAGGGAGAGAATGACGCTACTATATAAATCCTGAAGATGGAGAGAAGGCTGCGGAAGAGAGAGAGAGATAAGGGTGTACCGTTTCGACTTGGCATCACTATACTTGTTTAGTAGTTGTGAAATATGTCAGTGGGTTTTAGGTGTACGGAAAGCTATCCCTTCCTCAAATGTCTGAACACCTCTCCCTAGTCAGCGGTAGGAAAATGCTTTTGCGTGTGTGTGTGTGTGTGTGTGTGTGATAGATTTCATGGGTGAGATAAAAGCAGATGGTAATAGAGAGGCATGTCCACACTTCCCCCAGTTTGTCTGCCTGTCTGTCTACCCGTCTCCATGTCTGATGTTTGTACCTGCCAGCAGCAGTTAGTTCCACAAACCCAGAGGATTCTCTCTCCGCAAACAGCTGTGAGATGTAGACAGGTTGTTTGGGAGTCCAGCCCACAACACACAGGCCATTGAATGGGTTTGTTAGCAGGCTTCCAACATCCCATTCATTTGAATCAGGTGTGTTGGAGCAGGGAGAGATCTAAAACATGCACGGCACCGGCCCTCCAGCACCAGTATTGACCACCCCTGGGTTAGTGCAACCAGCATGGGATGCTGGTACACCAGCAAACAGCAAAAGGATGCCGGGGTACCAGCAAACCAGCATTCCATGCTGGTTCCAGCATGCAATACATACCTTATGCTGGTGAAAAGCAATGCTGGATTTCTTAGCAGGGGACACTGCGGTAGTGTGCCCGACAACAAATATAACACTGGTAATATTACTCTCATGGCTTTGTACACACACAGCCCAGTCCATTTGCAGCCATTGCCCTGTGTTTCCCTGAAGACCGCTTCAGCCTTTCCCCGCCTGTGGTCCGGAACACACAAATAAACACACACACACACACACACACACCGCCACCATCAGTGACCCACTACGTTGGCTAATGCTGCAGTTGTGTATTGTCTGCAACTGGCTAAAGCCGCTTATATTCTCCCTATTTGGCTGTAACCCAGATATCCATAGATTTATATTTCGTAGGACTGCGGATGCTGTATGTGTGTTTGTGGTGTTTTATTTTGCACACAGTACACAGACAAAAATAACTACATAGTGTAAGTAACCAGACACATTTGATATCAGGGTTAGACACACGATGTCAGGCTTGTTAGTATAATGGCTGGTAACTCAGGGTTGTATATACAATCTGGCTTGCATCTTGATGTGTATTTTCTTATAGTATTGTCTCTGCTATACAGTATTTGTATACTAAGGAGATGGATCATTTACTGTGTTTGATTTTTGATCCTGATTGGATAATCCTTGTGTGTGTGTGTGTGTGTGTGTGTGTGTGCGTGTGCGCGCGCGCGCATCCCTGCAGTCCCCGCATCTACACAAACACGTGCACACACACACACCCCCCTCCATGGTTTCTACCAAATGGGCTGAGAGAGGCTTGTTATAGACGTGGTGATTTTCCGCCTCGTCTTTGCTCATACGGTTATTTTTATCTCGAGCGCTCCTAAGCAATGTGTGTCTCTCTGTACCTCTATCCCGAGTGACTTCACTCTTCTTTTCAAACCTCTCTCTCTCTCTCTCTCCCCGTGTCTTCCCCCACTTTCTCTCAGTCTATACTCTGCTATTCACCTGGGGCTGCATTACTACAGCTACTGTACACATGCACAGCTCTGAGCACACAGTTTTCATCACACACACACACACACAAGCTTCAACGCTTCTGTAATGCTGTCTTTAACCACAAAACACAAATTGAGGACTGTGCCTTTACTGTGTGTGCCTGATTTACTGAAGGTAAACTTGATATCACGTGCAAATAACGCCTTTAAGCTGATGTACTAAGGCTGTGCACTGTGCACGGAGGATGACGTCTTTCAAAAGTGCAAAGATAGCACGTACTGTTCATTAATGAATATGCAATTTGGGGCGTTACAATGTTAATGTGAAAAGTAATGGGAGGGGAACATGCAAATACATTAATTTACTACACAGCACGCAATGTGATCGATCAAGCCTAGAGGCTATTTTGGGTAATTGCGACAGCATCTATATTATATGCTTTTGAAAGGAAGGTGCAAACCGCCAAGTGGAGTCTGTTTGGGACTGAGATGCATTGTTTTCCTTAGAATAATCATCACCTGCATGAAAAGATTCCCAGCACGTACAGTTTACAATACTGTATAACATCGGGAATAAGTGTGTGTGGGTCTGTGTCTCCGTGTGTGTGTTGTGTTGGATGGGTGGGGGGTGTAGTAGGTGTGTGTTATTGGGGACTAGGGGTGTACGATATTGATCAAATGTGATATTGCGATATTGATCATGAAAATTGCAATATCGATATTAATTTCGATATTTTAAAA
>JAODUK010000019.1:2929415-2983550 GCA_027564635.1 Typhlichthys eigenmanni
TCTCTCTCTCTCTCTCTCTCTCTCTCTCTCTCTCTCTCTCTCTCTCTCTCTCTCTCTCTCTCTCTCTCTCTCTCAACAAATATGTATTACCTGATGCTATTCACTACTTCAGTATTACCTGATGCTATTCACGCTTCTCGTACCACTAACCTCCATCTGTCTGTCCGTCCCTCTGTGTAGGCCGGCCAGACTGCACTCATGCTCGCCGTGAGCCACGGCCGCGTTGCCATGGTGAGGCTGCTGCTGAGCTGCGGCGCCGACGTGAACGCCCAGGACCGGGACGGGTCCACGGCGCTGATGTGCGCGTGCGAGCACGGGCACACGCACATCGCCCACCTGCTGCTGGAGAGTGGTTGCTGTGACGTGAGCCTGACCGATAAGGTGCACATGCTAACTCCTCATTGCTTAGCTAGTCAGTCAAAAATAAATAAGACTGTCCAGATGAAGTACTTGCTGAGTCTGATGTTTTATTTAAGATAACAATAAAACTGTTCTAACAAGTCTGTTGCATGGTACATGGTTAAAAGACTGTGCTTCTCAATAGGCCACACCCTGTAGGCCTCAACCTGAACTTATACAGATGTTCTTATAGTGTAGCCCCTCGTTCATTCTATTCATTCTAACACTGTATGTTTAGACAAGAAACGCAGCAGCACTGTGTTGCGTTGTTGCAGCTTAGATGTGAACCAACACTGCCCCCATCTTGATACAAAGAGTAACTGCGGGGGCATTGCTACAGTACAGCATCTCTCCGGTAAGATGTTGACGTTCCCCCTCTGTTCTCCCTAAGGACGGCCAGACAGCGCTGTCGGCGGCCACAATGGCCTCCCACCAGGACATAACGGACCTCCTGAAGGCCCACGCTGAGTCGACCGTCTCCGGTCCTCCCGACACGCCCCTCCTCTGAGCCAGCCGCCCCTGCGGACTCTCCCAATATAACCCTTTACTCTAGCAGAGATGACCAACGCTCCCCAACCCCCATTCACCCTGAGTGGACATCCAGCCCCTCTCTCCCTCCCGTGGCCCGGGGTCAGGCTCTCAAAAGGGGCATACGGACCTTCAGTGTTCCTGCCAAGCCGACAACATTCCCGGAGGGCTTCAGCTCCTCGCAGAAAACGGCTGCAGCCAAGGATGTGTCATCGCCATAGCGACACTGGCGGGTGATCGACAAAGGACGCGAGGCAGCAGCCCGGAGTGATGGATACAAATAAATAGACCAGTAGCTGCTCTGCGTCATCGAACTCTAAATCTTAAGCACATTATCTACCTTCCAAAAAAACGTCATCGAAATAGTATCTACGGCATTGTTTCTTTTCCATTTTTATAACATCGACCTCGTTCTTTTTTTAAATATTTGGACATAAGCCAAATCATACAATATGTAGAATGTTAGTAGAACAGATTATCGAGTACACAAACTATATTTTGTATTGTACTTTGTTTAACTGTGTCTGTGTGTACAAGTTTTCTCATTGTCCAGTTGAAACTATCTACAATATTTTGTATTAACCACAGTCCCTTGGTCATAAGAAATATATTCCATGGAATATTTATTATCTTTAAAAAGAAAAAAAAATCTTTGTTAGGAATGAACAGTCCATAATAAGGTATCTTCAGTTATGGGGGTTGTACGGCACAGAAGGCACCGCATGCCAATATACACTCCCCCTGCTGGCTGACCTAGCACACTACACCCCGCAGAATAACATCTACAGAATGCATCGAAATGAACCTTAACATAAGTAGCATGCAAATCACGTCTGTCCGGGCCCACACACACTTCATTAGAGCCACCTCAAATGAGAGCAGCATGGAAAATGCAATTGCACGCCACAACAGTAGTTATTTGACCTTGTTGAAAAGTTGACACTGGCATTTTCTCTCAATCTTCATGTCGCCATGGCTGTGATGTGATACATGTAGCAAGAAAAGTATTGTGGCCATTGCCTGTGGAGACATTTCTTTTTTTTTTTTTGACAAATGATTTCATACCGCATAGAGGTTTTCTATAGGACCTAATGTGTTAAAAGACAAATGTACAGTATCTCTTGCCTGACATAAGAATAGCACATAAATATATATTTTTTGTGAGATGCTGACAAAGGATGAGCAATATCATTTGAATACTACCTTGTCAATCAGAAACTGAAGAAGTTAATTTGCTGCGTTGCTAGCATTAATCAGAAAACCTTCCTATACAGTAGGTGCTTTATAAATAAAGGCGGTCTTATTTTTTGGTTTAATAGAAGTGGTCCAAGTTTATAAAGAATCTTGAGTAAGTACTGGTCTAGGACACTACTACTGCTACTCTATCCCAACAACAAAAAGTTAAGCTGTCAGTTTATATAAAAGAAAAAAAAAAATTACCTCAGACAAATTCAAGCCTTATTAGTGGAGTATAGGCCTAGCAGTACATTACATAACATGTTGATATTGTGATAATCATTTAATCTGGTTAACAAAAAACATGTATCATACTGTAGGCCTTCTTGTTTTAACAACTGCCAAACCAGCTCACATTTAGCCTACAATGACAACGTAACTTTAGTTATGTATTTCTGCCAAAGCAAGAAACCAGGTCAATACTGCGTTTTATTCTGTACATTTACACTAGCACAATATTGTGCTTTGAAAGCATTGCAGTGTATAACCTCTAACATATAGTAACTTTGTTTACAATAAGATAGAGCATTGTCCTAGTCTGCTTTGCTCTATGGGACATTTGTGCTTGTGGATTTGATGTTCTCATTGGGAGATGGATCAAATATATCTCCCATATGTCCATGCTATTGTCATGCAGCAAAGTAAGCAGTATGCCTTTTACAGGCTTGCATCGTGTTTTAGATATATTGAGATCCAACCGTTAATCCTTAACCAGTGCTCATTCCAAGACATTTATAAAAAATGGTCCTGACATGAGGCTGGAGAGACTGCCATAACTATATATAAAATACGTATTTTTGTGTGTGACTGCCAGATATAGGCAGACAATGAAACATATTAGTTTCCTCTAAATTCAAACAACCAATAATATAATTGGATATGCCTGCTACGAATTGAACATCTGATAGTTTGTATCTGTGCATGTCATGTGTAGGAAATAATTACACATTTTTCCAACAGAATCAACAATATATCTAATCAAAATGTTTCCCAAAGGTTTAAGATTTTTTCTATTTTGTCTCTGTAAGTCCAGCCAAATATATATTATGTACATAACAGTATTGTGAAAATTATATACCCAATATTGTCTGACAGTTTGCTGTTACATATTAATATTTATTCTAAATGCTATATTTTTTATCATATATATAGAGTATATGTATGCATGGACAGATAATCTAATGTTAAAAGTGAATTTGAGGATCTACAGTATAGCATTTGGAGATGTGTAATACTTTGTGGTCTATTATACAATAGTCATCAGACAGATTTATTGGTTTGTGTTAAAACCTAAATATAATTCTGGACATTATAAAAATTATTCACTACTTGCCTAATCTGGAAGGGAAATCCGCCTATATGAATCTATGTTCAAATATCACAATCTGTGTATGACAGTCAAATGGAAATATTTCTTGTACAATGGGCCTGTATGTTACAAAATCAGAGAAATACTTCGAAATAAATATGAAGCTGTAAAACTCAAACATTTTTTTTTTGTTAGCGGCAAGATAAGAATGTGAATTGTAAATTGAAATACTGTACTATCATGATAGCAGTTCTAGTATGATATGGTACCAGGAGATTCAATACTTTGGGAAACCGACTGTTTTAACACCACTATTTAACTATATCATTTTTAATATGTAGTCATAGGTATTTTACATACATATATTCTAATACAGTAACTATATATTCTATTAACAGTGTCAGTGTGTGTTTCTCTGCTTTATCTCTTGTTATTGGTACTGGCACTGGCCAAGGCCACGTTACACTGACAACGACCACATGACTGAACTACATCATCATTTAGACATACAGGGACTGAGAGAAGCAGAGGAAGATGCGGCCGTAGGTGAAAATACATTAACAGCAATACAGTTTGTGACTGGCTTAAACATCACGTCACCGGTGACTGTTAACATCAAGTTGTATCATGAATATTGAAACCATTTTAAAGAGACATACTAATAACTAAGACTGGAATAAACATCTGGCACTTCCTCCACTGGATTGTCTATAATTTATAAATGAAAGGTAAAGTCAGCTTTTGCAAGATCATTGTATGCAAATACACTTTTTGTTAAATTCAACAAATATCTCCTTGCATTTCGCTAATTTATCGTTCTCTGTGCGCGTTGAAAAAATCTTTGATACTTCTACACAGCCCTGGTTCCATAATAAAAACATAAACAAAGTGGCGAACACCGCTCGTATCAACGTACAGTAGCATCATGCTTTGCTTCACAGTGCATTGACGTGAGATGCCGCCGTGGAGGACCGCGGAGCGATACCGTTTTGTTTTGAGCTCGAAGTTAACAAGAATGACTGAACATACCTTTAACTGTGCCAATCTACAAGGAACAACCTTTAGCATATCTGCCACTACTGTATGTTGTATGTACTGTAGGTTTTACTGGTCACAGATTGATTGACCCTTCAGGGTCCCAAACAACTGTCAAGGGAGGAACGATTGGTCCCATACTAACAACTAAGCTCCATGGTCGATTTCTTGGGTCCATGCAGATTTTTGGCAGTTTAGTTTGAGACGTTATCTGGCTTCTGTTGATAACATTTTGTGCTTCAAACAATTCCAGAGGAGTTAGCTACTGCATATGGAAAACAAATGATGTCATGATATTGCCACATGTTTCATCATAAAGATCTTGACTGACTTAATGAACCATCAAGATCAGGTACGGCAGCTACTATAAAGTGCATGTTCTCCTCAGATGAATATAAATGGAGCACTTATATGTTAACTCTGTACAACTATGTTTAACTTCATTCTGGGAGAGTAATTTCTAATACATATGAAATTTCCCCATAGACAAATATTAAACTTCTGAAATGTTTGAACCAATGTCAATGTCTGAAAATGTTCTCATCCAATCCTCAAACGTTATACTGTATTATAGACCAGTGTACAATGTGTCTACATTATCATGAATAGGTAATGAATTAAACTGACCAACAGATGGCGATATCGGGCTGGATCAGGAAAGTGTAGTGCTGTAAAAACCCTGTGTACACACACGCACACGCACACGCTATAGGCTTTTAAAGATAAAGGGGGAAATTGTGACTGTGACAATGCTGCAGAAAGGGAATTTATAACTTTAAAAATAATACATTTCAAAATATAAATAAAATCTAATCTTACAGGGTTTAAGTGGATTTGCTTAAAAGCCCTATCCACAGTTTTGTCTAGATATTGTACTGTTACAGTGTATGTCTGTCTGTATCTCTGTCTGAGTGTGCACGCGTGTATAGTAAACAAAAAAAAAACAATCTATTTATTTATGTGCGCGCACACAGCAGAGAAATCCACAGTAAGCGAGAGTTGCAATTTATTATTGCTTCCATTCAATTAGAGCTATAAAATATTAAAGACATTTGTTATAGTACACAGAAGATGTGAACTGAATGACTCTTCTGCAGGTGTGAGTGCTTGAGAAAGGACCTATTCAAATTAAAACACATACACATCCTCTGTGTGTGTGTGAAATGTGAAAATAGTATTAATGCTAAATTTGGTTTGCCTACCATCACTTATTGCATCTTAACCATCCTGGAGGGGTGGATTCTTCCCTCTCTGGTCCCTTCCCAAGGTTTCTTCCCTTTTTTCACCCATGTGTTTTTTGGAAGTTTTTCCTTGCCCGGGGGGAGGAGCAGGTTAAGGGGGTGTTGGTTTGCATGTGAAATGTAAGTTGTAAAGCCCTTTGAGACTGCAATGTGATTAAGGGCTATATAAATAAAATTGACTTGACTTGAAATAAAATTGACTGTGCGTTTGGTGATGGGGGGAAATACAACACGCATGTCGTGCGCCGAGTGCACAGCCAGCAGCCACTGCTAATCTGACTTGCAGATGTTTTTCTGTGGCCTGTCTGCCAGCCACAATGAGCCACCCTCTTTAGACTTTCTGCTGTAATTATCCGCTAATGGCACTCAGCCCGTCTAATGCAGCTTCAATCTGGTCCACTAGACACACACACACGCGCTCGCACGCACCCTAAACACCACTGCTATCTTATGTGCCACCCTGCTACCCTGAAGCTAATAGTAACTGTCATTCATGAGGCTAAGGATGGACTGGAAGAGGAAGGGTAAAATAAAGTTATGTTAGGGCGAGAGGGTGCCTGTGTGAGTCTACTGAAGTGTGAAACTAAAGATGTTATGGTGCTGTTGCTATACAAGTAGTACAGTAACATGCCAATGCAAAATAACATCACACGGGGTGACGGAACACACGCACACCTAAAATGTCTTCATATTCCCTAACTGTGTGGTTATAAAATAACACTGGCACTGGCAGGAGGATAACCTGGCTTCCTGGAACTGGTTTAAATAGTCGTGCTTTGAAGATTATTTGCGCTACACCGAGTAGGATACGTGGAGGAATACCTTTCTCAGGCATTTATGGGCCATTTCTCTTCCCATGTATCCACCCAATTTGCAGTTTTCAAAATTGCTGCCTGAGGATTTGAGACACTTTGGTGTTATGTTTCCTTTAAACGACCTGGATCCTTCTACAAAGAAGAAAGATCAGGCAAGGGAGAAGCAAGGACCCAGGTATAGAGCAGGACCTGACGTAAGAGACAGAAACAGGGCTGCAACTGTATGAAATATAATATAGTTTCAATTGGGGAAAATCATAAATTGTAATGAAGTAAATGTGTTCTTAGTACACATGATGCGACAGTCAAACCATATTAACCTGTTGAACACAACAGTACAGCTTTAGATGAGAAAGAGATAAAAAATTAAAGTCAAAAGTGAGAGAATTTAGGATATAGTCTACACACATGCCGTACACACACACACACACACACACACACTCCTATTTGCTATGAACACATGCTCTGCTACTTATCCTTCTGTGTGACAAGTGTCGTGCCGGGAAAACAAAATGGCATATTAATCTTTCATGGACGAAGGCGCTGAGCAGATGAACAAGCTGTTCGCGTTTCCCTCTAGTGCCTCGGCTTGCAATTTAAAAGTAAAAATTGTTTTAGAATTTGGTAGCTTCTCTCAACAGGAGTTAATGTTCAGTTATTTTGTGGACAGTTGTAGATAGGCATCATGGTGTTGGCAAAGAGACAAGATTAAAATAGTTGGTTTTCCAGGAAATTTGGTGTTGGTGCGTGTTGCTATGGGTACACAAAGTTGTGTTCTACATGAGCCCATACATTATAGGTCCCACTGGCCTACATTATAAGGTTTCCTTACTTGTTACATGCAAGTTAGCATATAAAACATGTCACTCATTTGCCCTGAGTGCTTTGAGTGACATGTTTTCTATGCTATCTTGCATGTAACAAAATGCTTAATATACCTACTTAGTGATCTCATAATTGACAAAGAACAGTGTTAGTGGGAATATGTGGCTTTGACAAAACCGTTAAGTTTGCAACATATGTAATCATAGACCGTGGTAGGGCAGAAAATGGAAAACGCAATTTATTTTTATCACAGGGAAAATGGCTTAGACCCAGAATTCCATATATGGGCACGGACACCTCTGAAAATTACTTATGTCAGGCGAGGTACAGTATACTGTACCAGTAATAGGCTACAATTCAACACATGGAGTAGCCTACAGTTTCAGAAAAGCAAAGGTATCTCTAATCTAGTAGTTTCATATTCGTCAAATAGGTCAGGATACTATTAAACATTCTGTAAACACCCTTCAAGAAACTGCATGTGTACAAGAAAATGGCTTTATTTATCTGCATAAAATACTTACTTCAAGAGTGAGGGGGAGAACTATAGTTTGATCCCAGTTGGATTGACCTTATATAGTGTCTCTGGTAATACATTATACACAGGTGCAAATCAGTAAACATACGGTACATACACACAAACCTGGATATGTTGCGCTGGTGACACACACACACACAGTAGTCTACATACTATACTTCCAACATCTTTTTTTTATAGGTCAGGGGAACGGAGATGTAAATTGCTGAGCAACCGGAATTCCTTGCTAACAGGTATAGAGCAACATCGGCTGGTAGAGCAGAGGGTTCAGAGAGAGAGAGGTATCTCCCACATTCTGACAGAGATCTTTTTTTTAATCTGACAGAAATTCCTTCAACTGTCCGTTTTCCTGTTTATAGCCTATGCTGTTTTGTCCAATCTAGTTACAGTAACTAGGTTTGACAGGTCAAAGGGTTCTTTACCTTGTAGGTTAGTGCATCCTGTCACACAACAGCTTTTAGAAAAGGTTGCAGTTTTTAAGTAGAAGTCAGAAATAACGTTATCTTAGCTAAATGCAATGCAAAGTCAATGAACGGCCAAGAACGGACCCCGCTCCCGCCCCCCACACACACTTCCCCGCCCGGTGGGAGTGGTTTTCAGAGTATGACGCGTTGCGCTCTGTCTATATTCCCTTGAACACCACAGTGACCCCCCCCTCTCCATGCCTCATACCACATAGCACATCTGCAGTGGGAGCACGGCGGACAAGCCACAGAGACGTCCTGCTTTTTCTAATACTCAGCAATATGACAGCAGCAGGCGTGGGGCAGCATGCTCAATGAACAGCAACAACGGACAGGGTTGCTGCTTGGCCCACTCATCCATCAAAACATGGACGAACTGTCACGCTCACCTGCTCTCTCCCCTCCCCCCAAAGATGAGGTTGACCCCATACTGGGGTCAACCTCATCTTCTGCCTGGGCTCCCTCTCTCGCTCGCCGTGTCACTTTAAACACTTCATTCTCCCTCTCTATCTGGAGACACAGATGAACTATAAGTGCAGGGGGTTTAGTCTCTCTCAGCCAGTAACAATAAACCAAACTAATATGTTTCCATGGTAACTTCATAATAACGGGTGAAGGGTGTGGCTATCTGGAACCTGGGGAAAAACAACACAGAACAAAAAACATCCACACAAGTTTTTATAAATTTAATATATCAATATATAGAGATATTTATCAACAGTTTGATTTCATAGAAATGTGAGTGAGACCATTTTGGCATACAGTACAGATATTCCATGTAAGAACTGAAGTCGGTACATTTTTAAGCTCCGCCTCCTTCAATCACCTTCAGTGCCAAACTATCCTCCACAACTCCAGTGGACACATAACACACACAAAACAATAAAATAAAAATAACCGTAACTCAGTAAAAGTATACAGAGCACAAAATAACAAGGCACCAATAAATTAAAATAACCCTTCTAAAAAGAAAATACATCTATTTTACAGAATTAAATACTGTATGAACACTAACAATCTCAAATGCCTTACTGTTAAAAGACCAAAAATATTATAATTAAAGAAAAATAAAAACTTTGGCAGATTATTAATTTTTAGTTACAATCAAGTAGTAAAGAAATCCAGTGCTCTTGTTTACAAATAGTCTACACTCCTGACCCCCCAATGGTTTATGTACATTTCTTTTTTTTAGTTTTTACAGAGACATTTAAAACATTATCAAAAGGTTTTCGTTTTATGAAAATGTATTTACAAGTCATGATTCAAAACCATTGAACTGTACTATTTGATCGGCCCAAAGTCGTACGTACTGTACCTCTTTACACAGTGCAGAAGGCTTCTTGAAAAGTTTTGTGCAACAAACAGCGTAGAAAATGCCTGTGACCCATGGCTGTGGAATGGACCGAACTCAGATATTTACTTTTGTTGATGAAAAATCAGCAACATTTCGGCAGACTTTGATTTTATTACACATGTATCTGCAAATGTATCTCACTAAATGTTGCATCTGTGATACCATTCTATTATTACCCCCACCAAAACACCCCAAAGTAGAAGTTACATAGACATGGGATGCACCCCTCCCCCCACCCGCTCGCTCGCTCACATGTCCTTCATTTTTATCATGACTGGTAGAAAATAAAAAAAGTTGGATCCTGAACTTTGTTCTTCAAGTAATTACACATAAGGTAGGTCCGAAATGAACCCAGGAATGGTTTAGCCAGGAGAGGAAGAAGCGCGACAAGTGACAAACTCTCAGACTTACAGTCCAAAAAAACCCACATGGTTGTAGAAGGACCCAGATGGTTAGGGAAAGTCACTATAGGTCTACAAGATTCATGTCATGTAGAGTTAATGAAGGCTCCTTTCCACAGTCCCAAAAGCATATATCCAGGAGGGAACGTTTGTTCACTGCTTAAAGTGGGGAGGGGTTATTCAGCAAACAAGTTCCTTAGTTGGGAGGGGCCATCAGTGATTTCACTCCAGTGTTTAATTCTTCCAGCCAGTTGGTCTGACACGCTACCCATTCAAAGATAAGGACAGCCCTTGCCAAAGCCAAGATGTCATTGATGGAGATGAAGATGTGAGAATGAACAGACGCACTGAGAAAGGCAAAACTAGTGACGCTGCTTTCATTACCCATTGTTCTAGGTAAATCCGCCAAAAACATTTTGAGAACCAAATATACATTGTGATGCTAGTGTTGCCGTTGCTCAGCACATTGTGAGGAATTGTGTTGAAAAGATGTTAGAGATGTAAAATATGTTAGACAGGGTTGAGTAAATGGAAAAAAATCAGCATCAGATACTTATGTTTAAAAAATAAAAATAAAAAGACAACTAGTAGAAAATGCATAGAGAGAAATAGGATGATATTTGATGACCAAACTATTGTCAAGAACAGGGAGCACAAACAAACAACATTAATTAAGGCATATGTCATGTCAATTGTGAAATTACGATTTGGAATTTAGTCTGGTTTGTTAAAGCTAGCCTATGTTAATAGGTATTACGTTTCAAAAACTTTAATTGTATTGCACAAATAAGTAATAAAACACTACAGGAGTTCAATAGATGACAGACATAATGACCATATGGAAAGATATTAGAAAAAATATACATGGCTTATTCTACATGCAGTATGTGGGAGTTACCAATATGTTCAAGTCCAACAAATAAAGTCCAACTCGTCCAAAACTTCAAGCATTCGTCAGACACGGACCTGCACAGCTTAAAATGTACATTGCTGCCTTAATAGCTAGTGTGTTATCTCTTGGAGTAAGATACTGTAACTGTAATGGACTTGTGGACAGACACTCAAAAGAGTGGTTTACTGCCTGCCATTAAACCTTGCGATAACAACTGTCAAAGTGATTTAGAAGTATAGTATAGTGTTTCTACCGTATTGCAACCTCCAAATGGTGCATGTAACCTGTATTTCATCTAGCATACAGGATCACAATGCCCTCTACAGTGTTCTGCAAGAACTACAGTATATGTAATAAATAATGACCACAGAGCTTCTGCTGTTTGTTTTGAGTCTACAAATAGTTTTCTTTCGATGGCAATGACCGTTTTCAAGGTCATTGTCATCGAAGTGAACGGAGAACTCTAGATTAACACTGCAATGCAAACGTTTCTACAAAGCCATGCTCAGTTACCTCCACAAATGAGCAATTCTTTCTTCTAACAAAAACGCTTCGGTGTGTAACTCCATGAAACCTGGCCACTGTAGCGATCTCGCCATTCAATTTATGATGTTGAATTCTCTATTAATATTCACCATTAATATATGTACACTAAAAATCTTGCATTTTATTGTCCCCAGAACTCAAGAGCCAAAGCTCCACAAAACTGCCAAACTGCCAAAACTCCACAAATGTGGCTGTTGGGGGAAGGATAGTGAAAGTTGTGGGCGTCTAGGTACCCTGTGTAAACGAAAATAACACAACTGGTTGGTTTAAACTACTTTAAATTAGACTTTAAGTGGGATGAACTACAAGACAACCACAGTTGTGTTTCTTCTTCAATGTATAACGTAGAGAACATTAACATGAACTGCCTCAAGTCACTACAGATACAAGCACTGCCATTCAGGTGACATGCTGTTCGGTGCCTTTAGCAAAACCCGTCAGTGTTGCGCATCTAATTTCCCTGCATCTGCGGCAAAGGATTTAAGAGGATAATGTGGAATAGTATGTCTCTGTGTTGGCTGTAATTGCTGAACAGCTACCTGTTTGTAGTACCTACATACAGGTAGTATGGAAAATAAATGCTTAGAATATGGAGAACCATGGTCTAAATGCCACCTCACTATAGAACTACCCACAATGCACTGCTTGATGCCAAGTGGAGAAAGATAGTGTCATCCCAGTGAACACAGAGGGAGGAGAATGCCTGGCACATTACCGCTGCATACTGTCACTAGAAGTCCATCAGGATAAATGACCCCCAGTCATCTCACATGCACGACTACAGTAAGTTCCTGGACAGTATGGTGTAATCGTGGATCGTAGCCACTCGTCCCTGCCTTATCGCTCGTCTCCTTATCTTTGTATGTGTCTTACTGTGTGGCCCCGCCCCCGTTTCCCACAGCGAAAAGAGAGGGCTGTGATTGACTTGTCTGACTAATTCATTAAGATCTTTGTCTCGAGTTGTCTTGGTTTACAACGCAGCTCCTTCGCTTTTGCTACAGCAAATGCAGCTTACTTTCATAATCCTATCAACAATAATGCATATTACTATTGTATGCACAATCAGCAACCAATATAATCCAGAAAATATATCCAGTGAGTGAGTGCAATGACCTTTGTTCACCGGTTATAAACCTTTTTTTGACAACGCAGACTAAAATAAAAGTACAGTAGTTTGACTATAATAAAAGTACAGTAGTTTGACTATAATACAGCGTGACAGTGAGTAGATAACCTGTCCAATCCATAGTCCTGTGCCAATACACACTGTTCCATTTTCCATTTGCGTTACTCAAAACATCCTTTACGTGAAAAAGAAGGTTTGTCTTTGTGCTCATTATAGAGGCAAGGAAGAAAACCTCTTTATACTGTAACAGTCAACAACGAAGGACTTCTAGTGCAAGCTTTCTTTCATCCTTCAAACCCTATAAAACACACAAACACACACGCACACAACACATCCGTGTGTATAACAAAAAACAAAACAAAAAAAAAAAAACATGTCCGACGAGGCTGGAAGTGTGTGCTAATTAAAACATACACATGTGCACATCAAGTTTATTATTGAACCACTACATGCCCCTGACGCCGGCAGAGAGGATTATCCATAATCCTTTGCATTTACTCCCTCGGGTTCTCAGTCTAAAAAAACACCCTGTAAAATCACCTCCACCTGTACGCTGCCTGGCTTGCCCTTGGATATATATAGTTACGCCTGCCTCAGGGGGAATTTGAGTGATGATTTCAACACGGACGACAAGTCCCCTTCATAACGGAAAGTTTTAATGCGTCCTTCGTGTTATCTAATGATTTGAGGGGATACTGTATGCCCAGAGGAGTCCACCTAGCTCAACCATCGCTAAACGCTGCGTGTACCGTACATGGAGAAATACTTATCATACATCTGTTTTGTGCATTTACAACAGTAAACATACAAATAAAACAAAAATAAATAAAAGTAAATTGGGAATTAATTAACAATTCGATGGCCCGTTTAGAGTGTACGACGGGGCGCCCGTATTTTATGTTTACAAAGTGCACTGAGACACCCATATGAGGTTAGTTCACACAGCAACAAAAAAAAAAATAAATAAATAAAAAGTTTGAAGCAGCATATTATGCACCACTAGCGCTACGAATAAACGTACGACGAAAAAGACAAAGAGAAGAAGGGAGCAGAGGCTACTAGCCGCTTTACGGCTAGTACTAGCAGGTAGCTCTAGCGGAAGTAGTGGTTAGCTAGCAGTGATAGCGAGAGGAGTGCTAGTCAGAGAGGGAGAGAAAGCGTCACCCTTGTTCTTTAAAAATGACAGCGGGGAGGGAAGGGAGCACCATACAGACCTTCCCACAGCCCCCATTGCCTGTCATCCCCTTTGTCTCCACCAGGGGGATGTAGTGGCCTCGGGCCGTGGCTTAGTGGGGAAGGGGGGGTGCTGGGATGGCATTGAGTGGGTGAGTTGCTTTCCTCCTCCCCCCTCCTACACACACACCGCCCCACTTCAGGGGTAGCCATCATCCTCCAGGCTTAGAGCCACTCGCTGCAAACGGCAGATAAAAACACCGTTACCACACGGACTGCTGGAAAAGTCAAGGAAGAGAGAGAGGGGGAGAGAAAGAGACAGAGAAAGAGAGGTAAAGAGAGAGAGGGGGGGGTGTATAGAGAGAGACAAAGAGGGAGAGAGAGAGTGAAAGAGAAAGGGAAAGAGGTAAAGCGGGAGAGAGCAGAAGAAGAGTGAGCGAAAGGGAGAGAGAAAGCGGAGAAGGGAGGGAGAGAGCGACAGAGACATCGAGAGAGAGAGTCTAGGCTGTGTAACAAAACTGAAACAGCGTGACAGAGCAGTGAGGTAGCAAAGGCCACCCGGGACCTCTCTCCCCCTCTCTCTCCATTGAGCCTTTACCTCCTTTACTACACTCCATCGCCTCCTCTCTGTCCCTCACCCACCCCACCCCCCACACACACACACACCTTAAGGAGATATAAGTGGACGAAGGAGAGGAACCAAAGATGGAACATTAGAAAAGAGAATGAAATGGAGAGTTGTGCTTCTCCTGCTCCCTGATGAATCAGTGCCTGTGACCTTGAATCCTAAAGTGTGTGTGTGTGTAAGTGTGTAAGTGTCTCTGTCGCCTGAACGTGTCCTATATAGAGATCTATTTTCCTCCTATCTCAACACATACAGTTGAAACATGCTGCCATGCCAACCGTCGAGCCATACAACCCCCATTAACCCGCGGGCGCATCATCAACACACGGAACAAATAAATGGCTTTATAGCCCTTTCTCAAACTTCCATCTTCAGGTTTACTATTTTACTGAATCTAAATGATGCTGTAATTCCATAAATGTAGACACCGACTGATTCCGCAAAGGCAATAAAGATAGAATATAAATGTTAAATGTAAATGTTTTAGCTCTAGTCTTATCTGAGTCAAAGTACTGCAGTGCTGAACTGTTTGTTCTTCTTATTCCAAGGGAGACTAATATTGTCCTTTTAAGCAAGCATTTAGGGTAAAGAATAGAATAAACACGATACTCGATACCACTCAATTCAGAATACCATAACTACAGTACCAAACTAGACATAGTTTAGAGTAAGCATATCTAATGTAAAACACATCTAATGTATCATGTTTGAAATACTATACCCTGTACATTACTACCATCCTATACATTACTGGTATATGGAACCTGCTCCTTGACATGCTCTCGAGTCATAAACAAATTGTCTCGGCTGATTCCTTAAACAAAATGCGAGCAAAGCTTCGTCTCCGTCTAAAGATCTCTTTCCGGAAGATGAAAGTGTGTCCTTGTAACCGCCCCCCCACAGCAACACAAACAAGATGAACCCAGACTCACGCGGCGTGAAGAGACAACAGCGAGCGACGATGTCGTGAGGAAAACACAAATATGCGGTGGACATGAATGGCTTTGCGTGCGTGACATACAGTGAACACTGGCTGAAGGGCTCACACGTCTGAATGATGAGTCACCGTAACACCATTGTGCGTGTCGCGACCTGCGCTTTCCGACAGGCCGTTACGGTAACCCCCGAAAACGCCGCACCCACCCTCGTATATTTCCCGAGCCCATCCCACCCAACCCCCCAACCTTCTCATTTGCCGCTGGAGAGCATCGGCGCCCCCGAGTACCAGTGTGAATTGCTGTCTGTGACGCCGCCCCCTAGTGGCAGCGCTATGAAGGGCTGGCTGTGTCCACCACCACCACCACCAACACCACCACTCACGGCAGGGTAGACGTGGCCGACGGCGTCGCTGTGGCGACCGATGTGGATCTCGTCGTCGTCGTCCTCCGTGGTCTTGCGGTACACAGGGTTGTCGAAGTTCATGCTCTTGGTGTTCCTGCGGCGCCAATTGCGCCACACCAGGAACCCGGAGGTGCACAGCAGGCCGACGACCACTGTGGCAAGGATAGGAACTGCATGTGTTTAACACACACACACACACACACACACACGCACACACACGCACGCACGCACAACAGCACACGGGCGGGGTGTTAACACAGCCCGGGGCGACACGGAGCGGCGCTGTAAGCACGCACGAGCAGCAACGCACAACGACACACAGTGACAACGTGCAACAACACAACACCGACTCTAAGACACACACACACACACACACACACACACTGCATGTACAGGTATATATTGTCAGAAATATAACATTTCCGACAAAATCACACGGAGACTATGCAAGTGTACAAGGGGCGATGAATGGGCCGCAATCAAATCAGACACGCACGTGTATTCACATGCACGCACACACACAACCAAATAGACCTTGAATCTATTCCCTGTCTGGATGTTCATGATGCAGCTCGTGCCGTGGTGGGTTTCTGGTAGGTACGGTGGCCCTACAGGGACACTCGACGGCCATCGCACAACTCCATCTCCAACTAGAGAGGAGACTATTGCACCCCTCTGGATTGTAAAATGCTACTGTAGGTACAGGCTATCCCGGATTCCTTGTCTTCTTCTGTGGTGTTTATGATGCGGCTACTGGAGGGAAATGACCGAGGGAGAACTAGAGATAAGCTCCGTCTGTGCTGGGCAGCTCTCCAGGTCCTCATTACCATATCAGCATGACTGGCTGCCATGTGGGCCCATGTATACGTGTGTGTGTGTGTATGTGCGTCTCTTTCCATGCCAAGGCCCCTGTTAAAACCCCATATAAACCCTGAAACATTTCTCCTTAAAAGCCCCATTGGTAAAAATCAGCTATTGTTTTTTTTGAGGATATCCTCTCCAATTGGAGAGCTTCTTTTGCTACACGTACCCTATATGCACTCACATGTGAAATTCCCTTCCCCTTGCAAAACTGTGGGTGGTATGCGAAGAAAATTAGGGTGCCAAAAATGTGGTCTACAAAGACATCCAACTGTAATAAATCCCATAAATCCCCCGAAAATATAGAGCAACAGTGCTCCAATAACCCAATAAAATATGGATAGAGGGGAAAAGGGGAAATGGTTAATAGCCCCCCAGTATTATTTTAATGAGCAGATAATAACAAATGTTTCAATGGGCTACTATAACTTACCATACTATACAAGTTTAGGGATAAAACAGAATGCTACGAGTGCAAATTCATTTATGCACCAATATAAAATGACTTCATGTCTAGTATATTATATATGTATAGACTTGAAAGAACAATATATCCATATAGGCTCCTATTACTGTATTACTGGTGGACAGGGTTGGGAAGTAACTGATTACATGTAATCAATTACTTGTAATCATATTATGAAAAAACAGTAACTGTAATTCATTACAGTTACCACCTAAAATAGTGGAATCAGATTACAGGTAATTAAAACATTTTTTACTTCTAGGACTACTTTCAAATATAAAAAAGGGAAGTTTGCAAAAGAAAATTACATACAAATGCATACAACTGGATGTTCTCTTATAAAACTTTCATTAACGTCAATCAATAATTGAAATAAAGTTCTACATTAATCTCATCTCCTGCGCAACATACAGGATTACACAAATAGAAAGATTTGGCATGCCAATGCCAATCCAAAAATGATTGATGACTGATTTTAGTCTGGTAAACTAGTAACTGTAATGGATTACATTTAAAAAGTAACCTACCCAACCCTGCTGGTGGATTATCTACTGACGATTGGCACATTTCCTCCATAGAAAATGTAGTAATTCATATTTTGTTCTGTTCTTACACAAGTTAATAGTAAAATGTGGCACTAGTATTGTCCATCAAAATCGAATAAATCGATTTCATGAGCACGCATAAACACTGCCTCCATTTACATTATTGCACGCACGCACACACGCACACACACACGTGTGCTCGCGCAGGACTGCAGGCAGATGCGTAAATAGCAAAGAGGGGTAGCTGGGAGGGGGTTGGGGGTGCATACAACACAACGCAACAGAAGCAACAAGCAATACAGGCAACCTATACAGTGTACTCACCAATAGGAATGACAATGCCCAATACTGCCACTGTGATGTTGTTACCTAGGAGGTAGTGCTCATTCCCTGCTGGGACAGACAGACAGAGAGAGAGATTAATTTGGGGCAAAAATCTCTACAAGAAGAGCTTTCTGGACATAAGAAAAGCATCTCTGAAGGACATTTCCCTGTAGAGGTCTGTGAAGGTGTTTGTTAACACTACTGTAGGTGTAAATGAAATGCAGAAAAAATAAAAAAAACATATCTTGATACCATCTGGAGACAATGAGATGCATTTCAATACAGAGGCAGGCAAAATACAATTCCAGGCGGCAATCCCTCAGAATACTGGTCAGCGACATATTCAGTTCGAGGAAGCAATTTATTAAACTACTGGAGAGTACGGTACTGATTGTCATCCCCTCCGAATTAACTTTTGTCATCCAAGGAAATGCATGTTGTTATTTCAAACTGTGTGCGGTGTATCTACAGTATGGACAACAGGATTGTATATACAATTGATTTAAAAAAAAAAAAAGAAATAAAAAAAAAAGAAGTTAACATTTAGTAAAACTAATTATGGCAATTTTATGTTACTGTTCCCAATAACAAATAGAGTACTGTAGAATTTGTGGATTAACATAAGAATTACAGACTATCCACACACCAACAAAATCACGTGAACAAAACACACACGAGACATCCCACAGTAACTATATTCTACTAGACATGTATTCATAAAGCAGGCATGAATACAAACAATATGTTCATCCCATCTATTATAAAGACTAGCAGAGGTCTTACGACCCCCCCCTCTTACCCCCCTGTAGCTGTACCTCCCTTGACTCCCCCTCACGTCCCACCCCAGACATCTGCCGTGGACCTGCAGAGGTCAGTCCTGGCCGCTAGCCGCTCATTAGCCACAGTGTAATCAGCAGGCTATAATGCAGTCTTGTGAGGAAGATTAACAGGAGCGATGATGGCGGTGCAAGTCTTACATAGCGATAAGGAAAGCCCCGGGGTCGTTGATATGCACGGCCACGCGCACTCAAAGACACGCGCACGTTTGTTGTTGGCCGTGGGACGCACAAACAAAGACAATGTGCATGGAATACATGCTATATACAGGGTCGTGAACCGTAAATGCGGACGCGCGCGAACACGCACACACACACAGCCTCTGGCTCTGAGACAGCGAGAGTGAAGAGGGAATGTGGTTATTTCCAAAGCATGAGCGACGTCCAATAGAAACCACAAGGAGGATTAATGGAATCTTATTAAAGCAGCGGTTATGAAAGAGGTCCCCGGAAAGTGAAGTCATGGGGGAGAGGAGAGAGAGAGAGAGAGAGAGAGAGAGAGAGAGAGAGAGAGAGAGAGAGAGACAGCTGTGAGAGTAGCTTCAGTTTCATTATGCTATTATTGCTGCAGGGATTTCAATTTAAAAAAACAATCACTATATCATCTGCTTCTAGAAAACAATACGTTGCTTTATGGCACACAACACACCATTATTCAAATGTGCAAAATATATGTATTATATAAACAAAGAAAATGTAATCAAAAATATGAAAAAAATGCATATTAAGGAATTATATATATTAAGTTGGTCTCTGTTTATTACATTTGAATGTTGCAGAAATTGCAATAAGATATTAAAGCTAATAAAAGTATGAGGCAAGGGCACAATTCAACACTCCTGATTTGAAAATGTAGGGAACTGACATATGCCATGATTCTATTTGAAAATCTTACAGTACAGCAACAATCTTAAAGAAAAAGGTAATGGCTGTATCAAACTAAATTGGCACCATCACTGGTTCAATAAACTGAAGTTATACAGTGTGAGATCTCTCTCTCTCTCTCTCTCTCTCTCTCTCTCTCTCTCTCTCTCTCTCTCTCTCTCTCTCGCTCGCTCAATATATTTATTCTTTGCAGTCAATGATGGGGAACTTGACAAGTTAGAAATCCTAACACCCTGCCTGTGTGGGTTTGAAACTTCGTTCCATTTTCTTCCATGTGTCTGCGTGTTATTGCCATGGTGGGGAGGCTCAATGATGAGATTTCTAGACAAGAGAGAACATGCTCATTCTTCTAAATTCTGTAAAACAAAGCCCCAAAGTGCATGAAAGTATTGTAGACTAGAGCAGTCATTCACACCCAATAACCAACTTTCATCTATTTTGGTTCTACAGTATGTTCCAGCAGGGTAGCCCTCTTTCCATTTTATCACTCCGTTAACATTTGAAGAATCATTTTCATTTCTGGTGCTCTATGCTTTATTCTATATGGTCTTATATTCAAATAAATCAGCCTTTCCTCTTCCACATTCAACCCCTTACAAGGAGCTCACATCCTCCTGCCTCGCTTTCCTGTCCGTCCAATTACTTCCTTAAATTCCTCACTTCCACAACTTTTCACTGGCAGACACCACCTTTCATTTGTCACTTGCCAAATCCCTTCCACCCTTATTTGTCACTATGCCGCATGTCATGTAGCCTTTTAAAGCTAGCTGGAAGCATCCATCAATGTAGGTACCGTCTTTGGCGTTGGAAACAAATGCTGGCTGCTGTTTTGGCTAACAATCTTCTCTTCTCCTCCTACTACATCCCTCATACTCACAACGTTGTGTTCCCTCCCTGTACAACACACACACACACCTTTGTGCAACCGTGTTACACAGCGAGCTGTCATGTAAGGCTCAAATGGAGCATCCGTATCCTTAAACCACCGTATAACACGCAGACAGACAAGCCAACATATGGAACCTTCCGCTTAAGTGAAAGCTACAGATGTCAAAACATGGATTTCAGCTCAACTCCAGGAACACATCGGGGCGTGTGAGCAGTGATTTATCGATGATGCTTGATGTCGACAATATTTCACTACTTATGAGCAGACATGACAGCTTAACACCTCAGTGTTAGTGCTATCATCTATTGTCTTAGCTGCTGTTAGCGCTTGTGCATTTTATAAGGACTAATTATTCTGGCATGCCAATATCAGCGTGATTGGTCCATGAGACACAATGATGCTGGCTGGCTGGGAGAGAGGGAGGGAGGGAGAGAGAGAGATGAGTGATGTGATAGGGAAGGGGAGAGTTGATGGGAGTGTCGTTTGTTAGCGGTGTCAGCTTAGCCACACCCCGCTCATGACTAGAAGCATTACGGTGCATTCACACATGAGCGGCAATGCCGTCGCGGGAAAGCGGAGCCTCTCATGGCAAGCCATGAAAAAAAAAAAAAGGTTTCCCGCTCTGCAAAAATAGAAGACGGCAAAAACAGAACAGGTCCTATTGTTTTTTCTTTTGCAGTCGCGGGAGGCCAATCAGAGCATAACGGCAAACCAATACGAACGCTTGTGGGCGGTACTACAAGCTGAAACGAAGCACATGTTTTTGTTCTAAACTTCAAAGGAGGGGACGAGTTCAAATTTAAGGGTTTAAGCCCTGGGTCATTTTGTACTAGCCCCGGGTCGCGGATTCCAATCGTGCTCGGATCATTTAGCCCGTAACGGCATTGCTGCGTGATGTGACCAAACTCTCTCCGCCCGCGCCCACACACATCCAAAGAACCTGCCAGGTCGGGCTGTTTCCTGTAGCCTGGTGTAACCAGAGCTAAAATTCACTTCATGAATAAGGTCTGGAAAAGCTCCATTGGGAAGGGTTAACTTAAGTCGTTGCGTTGCCGCCCACTGGCCGTAGACCTCTGATTCATTTTGAAACTACTACATAGCATTTAACCAATGGCATTGCTTCCACTGTTTTGATCACTTCATCTAGCTCTACCTAGCCTGGTGTAACCACACCGGCCACGCTCCATTGGAAAGTGTTCGCAGTCGTTTCCTCCTACTTGGCGTTCATTTTGAAACTATTGGACAGCCCTGAACCAATTGGCATTGCTACAACTCTTCTGATTGCCTCATCTTGCTCTACCACTATTTTGAAACATGTTTAACTTCAATGTCATCTCACTTACCCACCCTGATCGGACTGCCAGCAGGGTGGACTGTGAAAATACTAATGCGAACAGGGTTTCCAGACTAATCTTAATGAAAAGAATGTAGCTGAAAGCAATAGTCTGGTGGAGCCAGGCAATGTTTCTTGCCCAATTGGGCAAATATTTTATTATAGTTTGCAAGCAAAAATAGGTTTTGGCTGCTAGGTTTACAGTCCGTGGGTACAGACTGTGTGGTATACCGTCAAAATCTGACAACCCTGCTACCAGATAGAGAGAATGCCTGCATGCCCCGTTATCGTGCAGCATAACTTCTGTCAAGAGTCAGTAGCAGCATAACATATGTAAAGAGTCAGTAGCAATAGAAATAGCAGTATAACATCTGCCAAGAGTCAGTAGCTGTATAACATCTGTCAAGAGACAGTAGCTGTATAACATCTGTCAAGAGTCAGTAGCAGTATAACATCTGTCAAGAGTCAGTAGCAGTATAACATCTGCCAAGAGTCAGTAGCAGTATAACATCTGTCAAGAGACAGTAGCAGTATAACATCTGTCAAGAGTCAGTAGCTGTATAACATCTGCCCAGAGTCAGTAGCTGTATAACATCTGTCAAGAGACAGTAGCAGTATAACATCTGTCAAGGGTCAGTAGCAGTATAACATCTGTCAAGAGTCAGTAGCAGTATAACATCTGTCAAGAGTCAGTAGCTGTATAACATCTGTCAAGATTCAGTAGCACTAGCGCTAGCAGTAGCACTAGCCAGCCCATACCTCTGTGGGAAAGGTTGGCGTTGCCCTCCCTGCTGATGGGCACCAGAGGGCCCATCAGGGGCGTGTGCGTCGACGTGGACAGTGCGATGACTGTGCTCGGCCTGCTGGTGGCAGCTATTGTGGCAGCGGGCGTCCTCCTGCGCCACTGGGGGGGCAGGGAGGTGGAGGTAGCCCTGGTGGTCCGGAGAGCAGACGCTGTGGCGGTGGCTAACGGTCGGGTCAATGGCTCGGGTGTGTGGTCAGCAGTAGACGGAGAAGCTGTAGCTGTGGTGGAGGTGGACGTGCTGGTGGAAGTATGGGCAGGAGTGGTGGTGGTGGTGGTGCTCGGTGGAGGTGTGGTCATTGTGGGAGCAAATGTCGTGGTGGTTTTGGGTCTCACTACACACAAGAGAGACAGAACACCATCAAGGAGGGTGTGCGTTTTCACAGCAGTCCACAGCTTAGAGCAAAGCACGGAGCCCGGTTACAGAAGGTGCAGTGTTTGCATTGTATATTTATTGGATCCATTTTAGATAGTTATTGTACTTATGGTTGCTTTTTAAAGACTTTATAAAAGCTCTGGTACACCAAATGTGCAGCCGGGTTTAAACAGACCAAACATTCACTTTGTGAATAGGGTCTGGGCAGACTCTATTAGGAAGCATATTAGCAGTCATAGACCTCTGGTGATGTTAACTACTGGACAGCGTTTAACCAACTCTAACTCTTAGTGCCTCATCTTGCTCTACAACCATTTTGAAACACGCTTGACTTCATCGTCAGCGCAGGATGGCTGTGAAAATGCTAATGCAAACACAGTTTCCAGACTATAATCTCAGATAAAAAATGTTATCCGAGATCAATAGTCGGGCAGAAGCCGGCTACCAAAATGTGCTGTTGTGAGAAATGTCATTCGGTGTGCTTCTCTAAACACAGAGCAGAACACTGCTAAGAGGCAGATTCTCTCTTTCATGAAACAGAAACAGACAGGAGGCAGCGGGAGGTGAACACAGAACTATAAGCTCTTTTATCTCGCCATAGCAACAGGACTGCCGAAATGGCATTATTGCGCTCTTTGTGTTTGAGTGGGGGTGTTTTTGAGTACCGCTCTCTCTCTCTTCAAATGTATATTTGTAAATGTGCACAATGTACAGTATGTATGCATGTGTATATTTACACTTATTTTTATATTTACAATTGTCTTCCATGCATAGTATGCCTGATTTCCGCCTCCACCTGTTCTACATGAGTCAGCTTCCCTATGCCTTGTAAGAGAAACATCAGCCAGCATGTTTTTTTTTGTGACTACGACATGGCATTGTGCCACATTATGAGGCATGTGTTTAACATGACCACATCATGAGGCTTGTGTTTAACATGACCACATGTATGTGTTTAACATGACCACATCACGAGGCATGTGTTTAACATAACCACATGTATGTGTTTAACAGGACCACATGCATGTATTTAACATGACCACATGTATGTGTTTAACATGACCACATCACGAGGCATGTGTTTAACACGACCACATGAATGTATTTAAAAGGACCACATCACGAGGCATGTGTTTAACATGACCACATGCATGTGTTTAACAGGACCACACCATGAGGCATGTGTTTAACATGATATCTGCAGACAGTGTGATGGGGCTCACCTGCGGCACAGCGCCTCATGTCTGGTCCTAGCTCCATGCCGTCAGGACAGGCGCAGGTGTATTTGGGGGAGTGGTCTGTAATCTGAGGGGCCTTCAGACAGAGGTACTCACAGCCCCCGTTCGGCAGGCTGCCCATGTTGCACGTGTCTGGGGCTACACGCACATACACACACACACACACACAAACACACACAAGCACACAAAATGTGGGATATCAGACAGGGTGTGATAGAAGCTCTCCTATTTGCACATTCTCAAGCACTGCAGAGGGACAAATATCCATGACCACACCTTAAGACGTGTCACAACAAACTACACAGTTCATCTAATGTATCAGCAGTTTACAATATGTTAATAATGATGGTTTGTTTATTGGCATTGTAAATTTAGACTGCCATGTGTTTGGCAGGAACAGCCAACAGATGTCACTTCCTAGGGAAATCTCTGGAGGTCTGTTGAAATCCTCAAACTACCTACTTTCTAGCCCAAATTAACGTGCAACAGCTACAGCAGGGCTTTGTGAACTTTTCCCCCCAACTGTGCCTGCAAATGAATAATTTAGTTTGACAACCAATGAGGTGGAGTCATGGGAATAAATATTGCTGTGCGTGGGGTGGAACAGAATTAGGTCAGGTCACAGCACATTACGAGCCATGAGACAGAGATCATTACTATACATTCTCTTTACTACACATATTCATATTGCAAATAAGTATGTGTGCGAGAGCCTCAGCCTTTTCCGTCCATTAGCACTACATCACATAAGCAATGCTGTGCAGATAGTCTGATATAATAAAATAATAATCTATTTATATAGCACTTTTCATACAGAATTGCAGTTCAAAGTGCTTTACAGAGAGGGAGTACTGTACACTAGTTGGACTTCCCATAAACAAATACAGAGAAAAACATTAATAAAAATAGTTAAATCAGATTAAAAAAAAATTATAAATTAAAGAAAATTTAAAAAAATGTGCATAAAGGAATACAATAAATATACATAACATTATACTGACAAATATTGTTTGTATCACAATATACCTCTGTAAGCTCGACAGCACTATCAGGGAGTTGTGTTGAAGAGTTTCGCTAACTGTTAGCATTGTCACTCATTTAACTATGCATCCGTAATTCAGGTGTGACGCCAGTGAAGTGCTTTATTTTCTACCGTATTTTCTGTATTTCTGTTCATTTTAAGCAGTAACCATAGTCTACTAATTTCACAAATTAACAAGACCTGCAAACAGCCACACATTTGTGGTTAGTTTTCCCCAGAAAATTCCTCAGTATGAGTTTAACTACTGATTTGGTCAGTGAGCTATGTACTTGGTCGTTGTGCATGTCAATCAAAATCCTGCACCTCTGTAGTAGGCGGGTCTTTAGGCGGTAAGGCAGTGCTGTGTTCCAGACTACGCAAGGAAAGGCTGGCTCTGCGAGACTAGTGAGTGTCTAACTGCAATTACCAATTTACGTAAGGTAAGGTATACTTTATTGTCCCATAGGAAAAACTTTTGTGACTTTAGTCAGCCAAAGTTACTAACAACCTATCTTAACCTACCCTAAGAAAGAAAACACCTATTTACTATTCTAGGTTGGAGAGTAGCTGTTTAGGCTTATCTGACAGCAGACCAATTTAATCTGAACCACTCTGGAGGTAAAGTTGAAGCGGATAACGAGAATGGAAATAAAAGCAGAATAGAGGGGGGAGAATGGTGAGGAGAAAGAGCAGGGGAAGGGGAGATGGGGAGAACAACAGTGATGGGATAAAAGTGGGGGAATAGTGATAAAGACCTGAAATGAAAGGAGATGAAAAGAGGAGGCAGGTTGAAGGAGAGACAGAAGAGACGCAGCAGAAAGTGTGGCGAAAGAGGTCAGGAACCATGAAAGAAAAGCACCGCATTCTAATGTCCCGTCAGCGACATTAGGGATTGCCCAATGCCGGCTCATAGCCCGGATGAAAAAGAAAGGCCCGGAAAACAACAAAGGGAAGAAAAGGAAATAAACCCCTTTGTGAAGGGTGTCGGACAGTGATGACATGTTGAATGTTAGTCAGTGTTCTTTTAGAATACATTTTCAAATGCATTCTAGCCGCCGTCAGTAAATGTTATCCTTCCTTCATCTTTGACAAAACAGACGTTATCCGATAGAGAATAAAAGCTATGAATGTTAAATCCAGTGGCAAATAAAATGTGCAGCGCAGGATGACCTTCACGTTTCTCCAGGGAGATAACAGGTGTTCTAAGGTCACCTTATGATACCTTCAGCAGTTCAAAAGTTAATTGAGTGAGTGTTCAGTCTTAGTTTAGCCTAGTTAAGTCTGGCATGTCTTGGCTTCCCTTTGTTGGCCATTTGGAAACAATGTGTAATTATGGGATATCTCTTATTAGCAGAGCTCCTAATATGATAGTGAGAGAATGCAATTAGGTTCTTATCTGGCACTTGAACAAGCCTGTTATGAGCTCTGTCTTATAGAATTAAGTACTAAACAAATGTGTGCCATATGCAAATACCACAAACACATAAGCTATACTTCCATGTTCTACAATATTGTGCTGTTAGTGTACACTAACACATGCTCATAGTGATATGATCATCATACATACCTTAGTAAATAGTAAATGTTATTTTTATAAATAATATCACTAGTAGTGTGTTTTCCAACACACTGGCACTATACTCCTTTTGGATTATACAGAGACACTACAGAGTTAATGTTATAAGAACAGTGTATGATCTTGCACCATAATCTCAGACCCAAACAAACATTGTTCCTCGGGGGGGGGGGGGGTCGAGGCTGTACCTTTGGGCTGTCTCTGCTCATGGAAAACAATTAGGTCCAGAGGGTTGTTCAGGTGCTCCGCTATCTTCAGAACGTCATGCCCAGTCAGGCGGTTGGTACTGTAGATCGCCTCGTCCTCCAGGTCGGTCCAGTACACGCGGTCCTGGGTGAAGGCAGGCAGGGAGGCGGTGAGAATGGTTATGGCTTGGTGGTGGGTGCTTGTGGCAGAGTGTAAACATCTTACCTGAACATACATTTAATTGTCTATTTCCTGTATTAGCACACACAGAATGAAATAGGTGTTATATAGCATATAAGCTGTAGCATCTTGGGCTATTCGAATGTGTTAAGGAGCTGTCAATGGTTACAGTAGTTACACTACTAGTATAAAATAACCGTCCAAGTTTACAAGACTTGTGTGTGGGTTAGTCCTGGGTCGAAACCCCACCCCACCCTCATGGAATGATTTTGAATGGTGCAAACAAAACAGTTGGAATACCACTGCCACATATTTGAACATCACTGCATTTAGAAAGGCAAGATAAAAGTGACAGTGAGCTCTGGCCTTCTGTTCAGCTGAACACATGTTGGCTACCAGCCTGCCAAACTGCTTGGAAAGTGAATCTGGCAACGCTACACTAGTTGTACAGTACTTCGCACCACGACATGACAACATAATTAGCGCAGTGAAGACTGCTACTCTTACTAGTACTTAATTACTTCTGTTCTGAAGTCATAAAACATGCTAAGATTAGATGGAAAGATGCACAGGATTGAGATGCAACAGGAATGGGAATACAATATTTAAAAACACAGCACTAGTAAACCTGTGCGACAAAAGCAAAAAAATAGTGTTGACACGCTGTTAAAGACGATTTTTTTTCTCTAGTAACGCTGTAACCCTGTACACAGGCCCAGTAGTGCTTGCACTTTGTTGTCACGACAACCCTGGATTTGTGTTTCAGCACAGATGGAAGCCAATTAAGAGAAAATTCACAACAAAGAAAAATAATGTGTGTGCGCGCACGCCCGTGTGCATGCATGTGTGTGAGAGAGAAATCACTGAGACATGTTGGCCTGCAGTACAGCCAGTCAGCTAAGTTTTGTTTACAGATTTTTTGTTTTTTTTGGGTCAAGGAACAGTCTGGGTCCCAAAAAAGGCTGTTGTTTGCGAGTGTAGTTGAAGTAGTTGTGTTGCCTTGTCAAGGTTGGGTTATCTGTGGACTCTATTTCCGTCCTCCCCTCTCACCCAACCACAGATTCAGATATGCAACACGAGCGCAAAAAAAAAAAAGGATGCCAAAGTTGACAAAACAAAGTGTCTCTCTTCTGTGGTCAATCTCTCTCTGTGTGCCATTCCATCTTCCTCTTCTCTCCATCCATCTCAACTGTCAAATGTTCAACCTGTTACTTCCGCCGTTAACAGCCAGCCAGCGGGCCACAGCTCACAGCTGCGAGATCAATGGAAGTCTTTTCATGTGCCGAAGCTTTGCCCTAGCCACACACAGCCAGACACTATCTCTCCAGAACACACAGCGCTGCATCGCAGGTTTCACCTGGAGAGGCAGGCACATGAAGTCTTACTTGTCTGAATGTGAGTGTGGAGAGTGGAAGCACACTTGTTTTTCAGTTACAAATAACTACACGTTTCCAGGTTCATCACAATTTGGCCCCGGTGAAGCAGTCACTGACTTTATGAAGGCCAGCCTTGAAGGCAGGTCCATTCTCACGAACGCTTGCTAACTTCGAGCTCAAATCAAAACAATATCCCTAATAGCCCGACACATTGAAACATGTGTAGCAAATCGTAGTACGACGTCTTTTGTTGTGAGCGGTGTTCGCCGCTTTTTTTACATCTCATTTACAGAGCCAGGGCTATGTAGAAGTATCGGATTAAATTTTCAACACGCAGAGAAAATGAGCGAAATGTGAGGAGATATTCTGTGAATTTGACAAAAAGTGTATTAGCTTACAATTAGCTTGCAATAGCTGACTATACCTTTAAGTCCTTCCACTCTATCGCTGAAGGTCTAAATTGTTTTTCCCTCTTCCATGACAGTAATTGAGCCAATTTAAAGTCTGGATGAAATGACTGGCTCTTGACGTTATTTCCTCGTGACACAGGACATTAAGCCTGGATGTAATATAAAGTACAACAGCAGTGGGTGCACATAAGCCACCCACACACCAACTGAATATAGTACACTCCTTAAGATGAGTCATCGGTACTTCCCCAAGGAGCATCTCATAAGATAAAGTAACGCCTGTGTGGAAGTAAGGGCACTTAAATGGGTTGTATTAGACTTGCACAATGTATATGAGCATCCCAAACGTGTGTGTGTGTGTGTGTGTATATATATATATATATATATATATATATATATATATATATATATATATATATTTATCTCCAAGCCTACATCACCAAGTGGTGCAGTGGTGTAAAGCACGCCGCCATTGGACACTAGAGCAATAGAGACGTGTTTGAGTCTGGGTTTGGCGGTTGCCAAGAAAACAGTACTTGCCTGACTGCATTGTGCCAGTAAAGTTTGTTGGAGTGGGGATTATGGTGCGGGGTTGTTTTTCAGGGGTTGGTCTTGACCCCTTAGTTCCAGTGAAAGTAACTGTTAATGCTTCAGCATATAAAGACATTTTGGACAATTTCATGCTCCAATCTTTGTGGAAACAGTTTGGGGATGGCCCCGTCCTGTTCCAACATGACTGCACCAGTGCACAAAGCAAAGTACATAAAGACATAGATGAGTGAGTTTGGTGTGGAGGAACTTGACTGGCCTGCACAGTCCTGACCTCAACAGGCCTTCTTGTTCAACATTTGTGCTTGACCTCACAAAGGCGCTTCTAGAAGAAGGGTCAAAAATTCCCATGAACATACTCTTAAACCTTGTGGACAGCCTTCCCTGAAGAGTTGAAGATGTTATAGCTGCAAAGGGTGGGCCAACTCCATATTAAATCCTACGGATTAAGAATGGGATGTCATAAACATTCATGTTCATGTAAAGGCAGGCGTCCCAAAACTTTTGGCAATACATATACTGTATAAACATACATACGTAGCTTTTCTTCTCCAGAAAAGCTAATATCAGCAGCGCAGGAACATAGTAAAGTCCATGGAACCCCCCCAAGGTGCTATGTCTCGATGTACGTGGAGGTTAGTGTGTCCATGTCAAGTCAGGGCCCCTCCATTTCCATTCCCAACCCCCCATCCCCATCCCCCCCCATCTCCTGCCATCTGCTGCAGACAAGCAGCGGGGCAGACATGAATGTTCTCTGCTTGGCTTTTCCCTCCATATCTCCTAAGGGCCTACTGTCCAGGCAGCGGGTGAGCAGCACAAACGTACTGTGTGTGTGTGTGTGTGTGTGTGTGTGTGTGTGTGTGTCAGGCTTTGATGCACGAGCCTCCACTTACCACAGTGTAATAAATGCAGTGCTCTGATGTGGAGTTTGCGGAGGACTTGTTCTTTTCGTAAATATGGAGATCACCCTTTGTGACTGTGTACGTTATATTTACACTTTGTCATTAAGAAGATGCTTTTATCCAAAGTAGCGTACTATAAGTACATTTGTCAATAATATAATAGGTATACTATACTGTTGTTGCAGGTACCTTGATTTGCTGTATAGCTAGCTGTATAGCTAGCTAATCCTAACAAAAACAATCCTCATATTTAAATGTGTTAAATTAATTGCATGTGTTGCATGGTAGCCTACTGTAAGCATTAAGGTAAGGCAGCATCAATATTATTTTGACATAAGTGACATATTCTTACGATTAACGGAATGCCCCCTTATGACTTCAATATATTTTCACTTTTCTTACACACACAATACAATTTTCAAGAGCATCACAGTTATTTTTACCCTACAGCTACTATACTCAATCCAAAATCAAATAGATTAATCAATAGCTTACTTGTTTTTGCTGAGCAGCCTTAAAACACCCAGGGTAGCCTGCCTGCTGTACTGTAAAAGGTTCAGTAATTTGTTCTGGGCTCTGGCTAGCACACAACACACACCACAAGAGCTATTAATCTGTGTGCCTTCTCTCTCTCTCACCACAAATGTGCACGCACACGCACACACACACACACACACACTATGGTGATATGACCAGAGGAGGGCTATGAGATGGATAATCCATCATGTCCTGCTGTGTGTGAGCGTGTGCGCGTGTGTGAGCGTGTGCGTGTGGGCGTGCGTGTGTGTGTGCGTGGTGCGAGCGTGTGAGTGTGAAAGCAGTGGGAGAGAAGGAAAGAGGGCGCACAGATCAAGAGCAGAATGGTATGTGGCACTTCCCACTGATCCCATTTCTACACTCTTCCTCCTCATCAACCTCCATACTCTTCAGTCTCTCTCATCCACACACACACACACCTAACAGTATGTGTTCAGCAAACAGTACACACACCGCAACTAGAAATATGACCAGATTAATCATCCTGTGTCACACAAGCCTAGCTACTTTATCTAACTACTTTCATTACTTCAATGATATCTTTCTAAAATTCAGGGCCATTGCGTACAGTGCCAGTCAAAAGTTTGGACACACCTTCCTCATTCATGTCTTAAAGTCATGATGGCGTGTGGTTTCTCTTGACTTAGTTTAGTGTTTCTTGCCATAATATTGATTAGAACAGTAGTAGAACAGGGCTGTTCACTTTATAGGACTGTCAAACACATTAGGAAGGCACGCAATGACACTGAATAACTCTTGATAACTTCATAAAGCATATCTGGTCATTGAAAACCATTCCAGGTGACTACCTCATGAAGCTGATTGAGAGAATGCCAAGACCTGCAAAGCTGTCATCAAATCAAAAGGTGGCTACTTTGAAAAATATAAAACATTTGGGTTTATTTCACACCGTTTTGTTTACTAAACAATTCCATGTGTTCCTTCATATTTTTGATGTCTTCAAAAATAATCTACACTGCAGAAAATTATGCAAATAAAGAAAAAACATTGAATGGGAAGGTGTGTCCAAACTTTTGACTGGTAATGTAATACCTTTCCTCCAGAAACATAAATGTGCAACACTCTTCATTTTGTGTTTTCGAAAAGGTACACGCTGGATATTGTCTTTCGAAATACAGTAGTAGAAACTAGCATCAGAATGCTGAGTGGCTTGTAATTCCTCTCTATACCCTCGACTTTCAGTGCTCTTAAGAATGTTAAATCACCTCTGTTGCATTAAGTCATTCATTTCCTAAGGCAACCATTCAGTAAGAGGGAGTGATGGCTGGTGTTGCTATAGAGAACCTCTCCATGTAATTCCTTATGAGGAGTAATCATATAAGAGTAATCATAATAGAACATTCATAACAACATATATAACAACATTTGAATGAATACTACACTTGTTATAGTGTGTTTGAAAATATTACACAAGTTATTATGATAAGTGCATAATAAAAATACATATAAAGTTGTTTTCACAACCCTGCACATGGCACATTTTGCGACCCACTTCACTCCACTTGTGTGGAAATGTGGGAAAAGAAAACAACAACACTGATTGATTGAATCCAGCGAGAGCACAACCTCCTCTCACACCTACAAGGTTCTCATGCTCTCACAGCTCTCTTCCCAAATAAGTTGTCTGCAACTTATTTGGCAAGCTCTGCAGCTTGCCAGCTTGCCGCTTGCCAGCTTGCCAGTCCCACCCCTGACTGGAGGCGCCAGATGTTTGTCTGTTACACACAACCATCTGGGAAGCCGTCCACTCAAAACTGTCCAGAAAAGGGGCGGGCGCTTTCAAAACACACCTGGCAGGTGATTGGTGGAACACGCGGGGCTCGTCTATCAGTCGGATACCATTGCACATAAACTACAGCCGCAACTGTGTCGGCAGCGATTCGGCCCGGAAGTCAACCAGGAACTGACCAGATCTGGATGGTATCGCCGTGGCAACAACCCCCCCCCCCCTTACCTCGAAGACGGTGAGGGCGAAGGGGTGTCCCAGGTGTTGGTGGGAGGACAGCAGGACCTTGCGGTTGTCCCCATTCAGGTCCACGCTGGAGAGCAGGTGCAGCTTGGAGTCCACCCAGTACAGACGCCTGTTGGACAGGTCTGAGAGAGGGGGAGGGGAGGGGGGAGAGGGGGAGAGGTAATGAAAAGAGGGAAGAGAGGGGGATATATGGAGGGAGATGTAGGGAAGGAGGGGGAGAGATGGAAAAAGATGGAGAGAGAGAGGGTAGATAGAGGAGAGAGAAAGGCAGAGATGGAGGGAGAGAGAGGTTGGGACGGAGGGCCGAAATAAAGAGAGAGAAAGCGAGGGAACAAGATAAATGGGAGTGAGAGAGAGATTTGGCAAGAGAGAAAATAGGGAGCCACGCAGGGGGAGAATGAGATGGATGGTGAGAGAGAGAGAGAGAGAGAGAGAGAGAGGTCATTGAAAGAACAGGCTGTGTGAGTGTAATGGGCTGCTAGTTACACCATCAATCTTCTGCGACGTGACAGCTGAAGTCCCAGTGTCAAAAAGAAACAATGATTTTGAACATTGCCTCTTGACTTTCCCCACCAGGGAAAAAATAAATAAATAAATGACAAGGTCAACGTACCCTTGAGCAAGTCAATTAGCCTGGCGGAGTTCATTTCAATATCGGGTTATGGCCAGAAACATTCAATTTTTTGACCCACAACGCAGCACTTTATATTGTTTCGCAACATATATTAATTCACAGCTTGCCGCCTCAGGCAATCAACGGTTCTGCTCTCCGTGAAATCAATGACCAATGGACAATAACACCCCATCTCAGGCTGGCAGAGTTTCACGCACACACATACACACACACACACACACACACTCGCTTGACCTGAACTGGGGATGGGGGGGTTGTTTTCATAGAGATATTATTTTATTCAGTTTTCATCCAGGCTCCTCAATTCCATCTGGAGTGGACAAGGTCCCCACCTGTCGAAAGTGGAAAGGGATTGTTTGGGCGCTTGCGGTGGGGCTCAAAGGGGATGATGGGATGAACGGAGGGCTTATTAATTCAGAGTCGTGTTGACGGATGAGAGGGAGATACGAGCTGAGCTGCAGCAATAAGCCCCTACTCAGGTGTTACAAGAACGCCGCCGCACACTTTTACACCACCATATTTCCATGCCTACGTCTGCTCTGCCTGTTGTCCCTGTCTTTCAAGATGCTGTCAGAAAGGGATAGTTTTTAGCATTAGCAACAAAACTGGGTCGCGCGTCCTTCAGCGCAGATATGTTCCAGTTTGTGGAAACAACACAATGTGGCCGATTGTGTTTTGGCATTTTCATGGTCAGATTAAGTGATTTGTTTATATGTGTGTGTGTGCGTGCGTGCGTGTGTGCGTGTGTGCGTGTCGGGGAAGGTCATTCCTTCGTCTTACCTAGGGTGATTCCATTGGGCCACTCGATGCGTTCTGACACCAGAACTTGGCGGTCGACTCCGTTCATCCCAGCCTTTTCTATTTTGGCCTGACCCCCCCAGTCTGACCAGTACATAAACCTGGAGATGATAGACATACAGCAAACAAGCATTTTAGGACAATAAAGACTTTTACTACTAAATAGGATACTAATAGTAGTAGCTTAGTAATAATTATTGTAGCTCAATCTACACTTCAAAACGAGCAGTATGGCAACAAACTGCTTGTTGTGTGTGTGTTCGGTCTTCCAAGTTGTTTTTATGTCTCTATATGAACCATTACCCTTGGCGCGGGTCCACAGCGATGGCTCGCGGCTCGCTCAGCTCCGTGGCAATCAGCACCTTTCGTTTCCTGCCATCTCCCGTGGCAACAGAGATGCTCTTGCGGCCCGAGTCCGTCCAGTAGATGTTCTTGTGGACCCAGTCGACCGCCAACCCCTCGGGAGAGTGGAGCTCCGAATCGATCAGCGTCAGATGCTGTGAGGAGTCGCTGGCTTTGTTGATGTACGCGCTGAGACAGGAGAATGCCACAAGACACCGGCTACTAAATGGTATACATGGACTGCATATATTCCAACCTACCGGCTATTCAAAGCCCTATATAGGATTGCCTCACATTTACCGATACGCACGCATGCTCACACCGAACCAGTGACTTTCTGATCAGCCTGCTATAACCACTGGGCTGGCGTGGTTGTCCACACGTATATTATATACATTCACACAGAGAAATACAAGACAGACAAATCATCACAATATACCAAGTAGAAAAAAATATTTATGTTAAAGTCTAGTCTAGCTAGTCTTAGCATGTCATTACAGGATGTAGAGGCTTAATATAAACACATACATACTATGAAAATCAACTTCCATTTGAATAGCAAAATATTCCCTATATTTATTTCACTTTCTGTCTGTCCGGCGATTTTCTGGGTGGAGTTAACTCGAGCGTGGGGACGTTGTGCCCCTCCTGGACTATAAAAAGAAAAAGTTTCACGATAAACGGCACTTTGCGTTTAAGTCTGACTGCCTACTGCAGCTCCTGCAGTACATTTTTACTATCTGAATGATACTCTGAACTAATCATTGTGACACAACTTGGATTATACATGGATATTCGGCAGTTTCTTCAGGGGCTTCTGTCTTCTGACTGTTATAAATACACTGTTTTACTGAGCCAATCGCACCTGCTTAAAGACGGGCCATTGCAGCTAGCTAGACGAGTGAGTTGCACCACTATAGCCTAGAGTTGAAATGGGGAGGGGGTATGGGGGGACATTACAACACGCCTATTCAGCCCTGAGCCCTTTGCATGTAGCGTTTTTTGTCATAATGTAAACACACTTAATATTTATTTTTTATTATTATTTATTTGGTTGATGTATATTAAATATATCCCTCTGCAATATATTGGGAATATTTCTGCACCTTGTAACCTCTTTCCTATCTCTGTAATACATAGTGAAACCAAGTCACAAGGTAATAAAAACTGAATAAAGAAATAAATGGCAAGCTTTGAAACAGAAAGATGAGTGTGTGTTTATGGTTATTTAGTATTTATTTCTTAAATCATTTTGTTTTGCTTTGCCACAGTGCTCTCATTATCTTTGACTACTTGTTGTTTGTTTCCCATCTTTCTTTCATTTTGAGAAATGTGCGGGATTAGCCAGCTAGCGATGACGTCACATACGCTACTGAACCATTGATAAAAATACAATACCTCAGATACAGAGATTGGGGAACCTCTGGGGCTGTCGGGATTATCATGACCCAACGCCATGGTAACATCTCAGCTCTCCCACAGAGCACAATGGGCCTGCTGTCTCCTTTCATTAGCAGCATCACAAAGCAATCCTCCCCCCCCCCCCCTTCCCCCTCACTCTTCACCGTACCTCTTCACCTGTCTCCCTCCCTCTTCCCTTCTCTCTCCCTGGCCTCCACCAGAGTGCGTAGCGGCAGAAAAGCCCCCATCTGCACGCTGGCAGGCTTTAAGGCAACACAGTACGAGGCAGCCCGGATGGAGAAGGACGCAATGCCACAATTAACACCCCACCACGCTGCACATTGGGAAGGTGTTCTACAAAAGGTGGGAATGCCAATAAATAAGTTTTCCAAGGCGCTTGCAGTGAGGGATGAGACAGATAGATGAATACGGCGTCCGGGGAAGCCCGATGTACTGTTAAAGGGACACGCCTCAATTATATGCAATAAATATTTCTGCATAGGAAGGAGACGACAGACAGATTGGTCCTGTGTTGTAGTTTCATATCGATCTTCAAGCATGCAATGAAGCAGACATGTCCGCGACCCATAATTACAACATTTATTGGTAGCAATTAGCGTGGGGAAGGAGAGCGGCAAGATGCGTTCACTGGCAAATATGTGTCACCACATTTGAAGCAGGTCTAACTAAAAGACAGACGGTATCCTGAGAAAGATCGGAAGGTGGACGAGAAGCTTTAAGAGAGGCAATTGAACACATACAGTGCTTGTCAACTGGCTGGTGGACAAAGTTGAGTTTCTCTAGAAGGTGATTGGAGGTCATTGCAAAGCTAAGGGTATTGATGTTGTGAGCAGTGTTCGGATGCCACTCCTGTCAGCTAAGAACAGGAAATTGGGGCTACAAACGGAAGTCCAACTGGTACTATTAGCAAGGCATACCTAACAAAGTGGCCGGTGAGTGTATATAGTTGCAGGTTAATAATTATTTTTATTTGGCCTCCACAAATTAACTGTAAAATAAGATGCGTACATGGAGACAACAGGGCTATCTGAGAAACGTGCACTGTGCATATAGATGTGTGTGTGTGCGTGCGTGCACCAGTGTGCCCCCCACCCCCACTGCAAAAGTTAATAATTGAAAATGCATTTCTCCTGTCTGTTACAATCCCTGTAGGTGTCCGTGCAGATGCCCGTGTTGCTGAGTGTGTAGTGTGTACGTACAGTATGCACACGCGTCTGTTTGATAAAGACATGGATAATGACGTTGATTCCTGAGGCAGTAAATTTAGAAACGAGCGTATGGCTCCAATGGGAAGATGAAAAGCTCCACCCGCTGCCTGCCAGTCATCAAGGCGACACACACAAATATGTTTGTGTGTACAGTATGCGCGCGCTTGTGTATCGTCACGCAGTATCTGTAATTCTGCATGTAGTGCTTATCTTAATGTGTGAGCCTGTGTGTGTGTGTGTGTATGCTTGAAGGGCAAACAAGAAGTCAACCTTCCACCGCTTGACAAATGATGCCGTCTTTGCAGGTGCGACTAAAACACCCAAGCCTCCCAGCTGTGTCTTGTTAACAGATGGCGTGACAAGTGGAGGCAGTCAGGATGGATACAGACAGAGATGGAACTATATACAGTCCTGTAATACCCACCTTTCATATCATCTAGTTAAAAAGGTATTGTCCGCTATTGTAAGCTAATTGTAAGCTAATACACATTTTGTCAAATTCACCAAATATCTCCTTGCATTTCGCCATTTTACCGTTCTCTGTGCATGCTAAAAAAAAAAATCTGATACTTCTACACAGCCCTGGCTCCGTAAATAGGAACATAAACAACATGGCGAACACAGCTCACAACGACAATACCCTTGGCTTCGCAATGCGTTTCAGTGTGTGGTGCAGAGCTTCTAAGGGAGTTTGTTTTGATTCGAGCTCGAAGTTAGCATGCATTCTCGAGAATGACCCTTTTGTTTAATGAATGTTGGCTTCATTAGCCTTTGCAAGATGGCCGTACCTGTAGATTTTCTGGTGGAAGAGGTCACACCAGAACATCTTGTTGGTGGACACGTCTACGTCAAGGGCGACGGCGTTCTTCAGCTTCGGGACCACCTGTGTGTATTCGCTCTTCAGCAGGTCGATGCGACGAATCTCATGGCGGTTGGTGAACATCAGGTATGGACTTTTACCTGGTGGGAACGACAGTCCACATCAGGCTACTGTCAAGTTAGGTGTTGTAATGCAAGTTCTGAGGAGCTTTAACCTTTAACTGTAATGCATGACCAGAAATATGAGACAGAAATAAATTAATAATACACGTTCTAAACACGACAAAACAAGAAATATATGCATTGAGTTGTTTCCACAAGATAAGACATAATATATTGGCAGATACAATATCAATCCAAACCTACAGTAGAGATTGTACAGGGGCAAACCTCTACCCCCACCCAACAACAAAAAAATAACTTTGGGCATCTATAACAAAGAAGTAATGCTGGAGCAGCTATTTGTGAAGTGGAAGTGGCAGAAGTAAAAAAAAAAATAAAAAAAAAAAAAAAAAAAAAGATGGCAAGACATTTAAAGGTGAACAAAGGAATAGGCTTCTTTTAACAGGGAACAAGCGAGCAACCGCTCTCAGCATGTCTTCTTGGCCTGTGTCTTTGTCTGCTGTTGTTTCCACTATGCAAGCAAAGTTGCTTTCTTTCAAGAGGAGATATTTCACCGTAAAACAGACATGCACTTTCCCCTACAGTTTTCGTACATACACCGGAATAGATAAGTCTTTCCTTACATCTTCTCCAATGTTTTTTTTCACAATTTTTTTTTTTCCCCTCAACCCTCCCATTAATGTATGGAAAAAGTGGCACTTGACATTCTGCGCTCCTGATGCAGAACGCGGCATTAGCCATATGACGTCGATTATTACATACCATGCCGTTATGGAGCACACTGCAACATAATTACACTCAGTACATCTGCCCCCCGAAGGTGTGCGAGCTGTATGTAAAAATGGTGTGATGTTGAAGAAAGCAGTGCTTATGTCTTCTGATTTGAGAGCAGCAGCTGAATTGGGAAATCAGCCATGTACGCGTTATGATTAATGCATATATCACCATTGTCCCTGTGCCATAGAATATTCACACTGACTTAATATACAGCATAGCAAGTATTACCATGTGGTGCTATTAAGGTATTGTATCAAGCAAGTGCATTCAATGACCTCTGAGAAGATCACCAAATAACAAATCAATACTGGCTCGGAGGCTACGCGATCTCGTTCCTGTGACCTTCATATCCTATTCCGGTCTGAACAAGGGCAAATCTCCCATGACATTACACAAAAACTGTAAATAAGATAACTTTCCCAGGCTGGAATAATTGTTCTGTTACTATTGGGAACCCTGATAATAATGTGCAGTGCACTCAGAATATACATTTTTGTGAGAATAGTTCCTTTGATAATATGTCATACTTTACATATTGCTACAAACATGGATTAAATTGTAGAATGTGAAATGTACACATGGTCTGGTGGAACTGGAAATTCCCAGCCTGACCAGGCTAAGATAACTTTCTCCTGGTTTCTCCTGGCTAAGTTAATGCTAGCTGTCATTAACAGCCAAAACCAATTACATTTGAGTTAGCTAGTTGTTTGTTTGTTTCTTAACCAAACTAATTCATCACACCACACGCTGGCATGTAATGCTGTGTTGAAACACATGGGTACTTTCTACTGTAGATCCACTCTTAAGGCTGTTGCCTATATTTGTTTCTGCGTGTGTGCATTTTCCAGTGTCTAAAATAGACTAGTGCAGGTGGATAAAGTAGCCCAGGGACTCATTTCAACACTGCCCTATTTTTAAGGCAGGGACGAGTCACAAGTGTGTTTCAGGGTTCTTTCTGCCCTGTGCTCTGCTTTGGCACAGTTACATTACCTAAGGCTGAAGTGGACATGACTCGCATCTATGAGCCTACACAATTACACAGACATACACACACACAAACACTACTGTCTTGGTACTGTATAGCACATGTTACTGATACTACTGTAGGACAACAGCTACTCATACTAATACTATTACAGCTACAGTACTACAACTTATTTTCAACAGTTGGATTGCCAAGTGATTGACACATGCCCCTATACTCCTCACCCCGACTGTTAGTTAATTGTTTTATTTACTAAGCTAATACAGTACACTTTCATCAAATACATTATACTGCAAAAAATGGCTCTTCAAAAATAAGTAAAATATTTGCTCATAATAAGTAAATAAATCTGTCAATGGAACAAGTGAATATTTGCTTGGTAAGATTTCTTGAAATAAGACATTATGTCTGACTAGATCTTGATAGGTAATTGTGTCTTATATTAAGTGTAGTTAGATATTTTTACTGGAAATTAGACAAATATACTTGGTAAGATATAGATTTTTTGTAGTGTAACTCACTGTTTGCTAGTAGGGCTGGAACAGAATATTTGACTATTCGGGTATTCGTTGATGTGTAGGTATTTGAGTCTTCATTTTGGGATTTGAATATTCTATTATAATAGTAATTTTAGCATTTTGCATGAAAAAAAAAAATATGTGTGTTTGTTTTTCCATTGGTTAAGCCTACACACTGACAGGTTGTTGACCAGTCCAACTATGTGGGATGGGGTGTAGCTTCAACACGGACTGCCATTGGCTATTGAAGATTTAGCAGGGCTCCTATTCGTTCAATTAAATTGTCAATCAGAATGCAGTGGTTATTTTCATGTCCCAACAAGCCCTGCTAACATGCAAATGAGTGACAGAATTGAAGGATAGTCTGCAGGTTAATATGAAATTACTGCAACAGCAGTCAGTGCAGACAAAATGTATTAATCTAATAATGCGTTTTAGACTAAATATTTGACTGGATTGGACATTTGCCAATGTAACAGGATTGTTTTGGACCGTTATCGAATGGTGGATTAAGTGGTGGATAGATACGCAAAGTGTGTGTCTGAATGGGAGCTCATGCGACACATGAAGCCGACTAGCAATGTTCCCAGCATTTAACCATTTAACCAACTAATCGCGCGCATCCCTAATAGCAACCTGACATTTGATGTTTCTGTGAAGCTTGTATGTTGGATAATGGAGGTGTAGTTAGGTGAGAAGAATTTGAATAATTACGAGTAAGAAGAAAGTGAGCTGGCCCACAAAAAGGACGTACAATAAAGATATTGTACGTGTCCTCATTAACGCATTTGGTGTGAGCATGATCGGTAATGTGAGTGTACAATACGCATGCAAACACATAAAAAAGTTCCTTTCAACTGAGCAATTGGAGGTAAAACAATAACTCTGTTAAGAATGCGGCTGTTTACCTTCCTACGCCTTTGGCTTTTCTGCCGTTCCTTTCTTCTGGGGACTATGTACAACTGTCAAAATGAAAATTGCAACTAGAATGGAATTTTAGCAGTTTATTGAGTCAAAAAACATCCTGAGTGACTACATTTAAATTTTAGTATGTAAAAGCATACTGAAGATACGTAATTAAGCCACAGAAAAATGTCAAAATGTCTGTATGGCTTTAACAACCAATCACTTTTAGAGCATCTCCTCCACTCATGGCTGTCCTCATTTCCCTACTCTCTAGACCCTCTCTTTGTTTTGTCCATTCAGCTCCCACACAAACAAAATGAAGGCGATGCTTTTTCTGAGTGGCACTGCATCCACTAGGACTAGGTTGTAAACACCCAAATTAATTAACTCTTACGTAGTGTAGAACAACGCTTTATTCAGGGAACGCTAAAAATGCTACAATGTACTAAAAACGAAAATAAGACACACACACACACAGACGCAAACACACGCACGCACACGCAGTATATACCGCTTTGAACACTGAATGAAACGTTATTTCAACCTTGGATTTTTACGTGGCATCGTTGGCTCCACAACTGTGAGTTAGCTTGAAATATGAATCCACAGAGCCTCAAACTACACTTGTTACAGCTACAATAAAACTTTAAAGAGAGCAGAAGTGTTAAACCACTTCGTTTTCAGTCAGCTGACATTTATCCCCCAATTCTCAACCAGCACTAACCAGCAGAAAACTGAGAAACCGATAAAAGAATAGAGCTATATATGGCCTTGTGTTCATAATGTTATCTAACAACAGGAATCCTAAAGGGCAAATTAAACATGGAAATACCCTGGCCTGGTTGGAATATATCTTAGCAAAAAAGGTACTGTTCGCATGAACCATAAGCTGTCACTTCTCATTGTAAACGGGACAACTAAGCTGACCAATCACAAGGCATTTTTGAGGATGATGGGTGATGTTGCATCAGCATTTGTGCAGGGATGCATTTGTTTGCGTGTGTGTGTGTGTGTGTGTGTGTGCGTGCATGCATATAAAAAGGGACATGGGATTCAACCACAAATATTGATTCATTAAATTCACATTACCGTAGGCTCACAAAGCAGACAAAACATTATTTACGATCCTGTCCTGTTTTAAGGCTCTGAGTAAATAAACGGCAGTGTTAATAATAATAATAATAATAATCCCCCTTCTTATTTTATTCCTCACCATTTGTATTTCTGCTGCAGCATGAGCAACAATATATCTCCATCACTTAAACAGGCATAAAGTTATTCTTTAGCACACCACCATGCCCTCTAATAAATGTCTCTGCTCCTGACTGGGCCTATTCGCTATGTCTCAGTAATAAAGATTCACACAGAGGACGACGGAGCAATCAATGATGTTTTTTACGCCACTTAACTTAAGCACCTTTCTCCCTGCTTTAAACTCATTCATTACCCACCAGTTTGCCCCGTAATGACTAAACCTAGACATTATATGGTGCTAATCACGCTAATCACTGCAAACACCTCTCCTGTCTGCCTCTCTATGTGGGGTGGTGGCAGTTGTCGCTAAAGTTACCAGGAACCAGTAGCTTGATATTCATTCACACCCATGCTTTGAGTGTTTACCCAGGGAAAGTACAGAGCATGAACCCTACATTTGTTTCTACAGTGACCTGCCAGCTCTTCTCTCTATCCTCAAGCTCCCCCACCTCCAACCCCCCACCCCCCAACCCCCTGGTACAGAGGAAGAGGGACAGCTGACTGAGGTTTTCATCAACGAGGGCTACAGAAAGAAGTTGGCAAATATGTACCTTTGTACAGATTGCTGCGCAGCGTATGCATACAAAGGGAGCCTAATCCTTTCACATGGACCCATGGGTGGGTGGAAGGGGGTGACTACACAAAGCTGCTGCATGGCCAAGTAATATCGTTTGTGTGCGTGTGTGTACGTGCACGACAAACCACTTACCCACGGCCTTGCAGGTTCTGGAGACTGGGTCCATCTCGTAGCCTTCGTAGCACTCACACTTAAAGTCACCTTTGTAGTTGATGCAGATCTGACTACAGGTGTCTGGGTTCTCACACTCATCTATGTCTGGGGACATGGCACGCACGCACGCACGCACGCACGCACGCACGCACGCACGCACGCACGCACGCACGCACACACACACGTAAGCAACACAGCCTACGCCCAAACCCAGCCATCAATGTGTAAATAATAGTCCTCAAATACAGTTTGTTTGTTGGCCTGTTAGGTCGAATACGACATAGTTGTTTAGACTGAGTGTTATGCCAACAATGACCATCTCCTTAATACTTAATTACGCAGTTGTACTTCCTGTAAATCACTTTGGATCAAGCTGCTAAATGACCTAGAGAAATAGTAAGTGAGTGGATTCTTGCATGAGGGGGACATGGACATAAACACACCACTCCAATTTTCATGGCCCTCTCCGCATTAGGAATGAACACTTAATTTGTTAGAACAAATCTATTTCTATTTCTTGACAGTGTTGCCAGTGCTGCACAGTGTGCTAGGGTAACCCCCCAAAAGGATCCCACCTATCAACAATACAAACATATCCCACATAATTGAGAGTTGAACCCAGGGCTAGAACACCATAAGGTGACTGCATTTACAGTATTATAAACTCCCCAATAATGCTTTTTTCCCCCCCTCACCTCCGCATGTCTTTTTGTCCAGGAGTTTGTACCCGAGGGGACAGTCACACTCGTAACCGATCCTCTGGTCCCTGCAGATATGGGAACAGCCGCCATTGTTGTCCACACACTCATTCACACCTGTCGAGAGAAGGAAGAGAGGAGAGATGAAGGACACAGGGCAGGAGGGAGGAGAGAATAGAGATGAATATTAATGAAACATCTCCCAGCGGGATACTAGACAGAACAATGCATTCTGGGTAAACCACAAAGAGCAAATGCTCCAAAAATAAAAAAATAAAAAACACATTATAAATATGTGTATTCCCAGTATGTTTCCCCTGAAAGAAAGGTTTGTGACAACTTAAGGAGCAAATAAGGAGGTAAAGCAAAGTCATATTTTGTGCGTCTGTGTGTGTGTCTACAGCTTGTAGGCATTATCTTGGCTAAACCCACCTGGAGCCAATCCTTTGTACAGCGGGGTGCCACTCTGGTCTCTTAGCTACAGTTGTGTTGAAGTCACCTTTACCTTACTCACACCTTCTCAACATTACTTGTGTCTGTATATCATGAGAACAGATGGCACACCCCTCCCGTCCTCTCAATATCTCTCCTTCCACTTACTCCCTTGTCGTCAATGGGGGCGAGGAATGGCACTGCGAGCTAAAGCTGGCCCTTCATTACCGGTTTGCATTAAAGATTTAAGCCACAGGGAGACTGTGATATATATATATATATATAGAGAGAGAGAGAGAGAGAGAGAGAGAGAGAGAGAGAGAGAGAGAGAGAGTTAGAGAAAGAGATAGAGAGATTGAAAATATACCAAATGCAAATATACTAAATTATAAAAAAATATAAAAAACAGGCTTTGCAGTTCTCTGTGTAACACAAAATCCTCTACGAAAACATGTGACCCCCACAAATAAACTAAAATAAAATAACAGGTATCCCTGGAAAGTGGCAGACAATAGCAACACATGTTTGTTGTTCATGAAAATATACATTCAATTAAGGGAGCTAAAACATTAAAAAAAAGAGCCAGTGGAGATTATTGCAGAACATAAAATGAAATATAAACTACTGTTTTGCAGTAACGGCAGGGCTTTTAAAGAGAACCTCGCCACAGCTCATTCCCATGCAACGTCGCACACTACATTGATGCTGGCTGACGTTGCCTCGGGCAACTGAGGGAGCATCATGTCAAAAACCCATCTGTCTTCTTCTATAAAGCCATCATAGCGAAGCACTCTAGCATACTCTCACACTGGTGTGGGAGCACACACAGCAAGGACACTGAGGCTTGTGACCAAAGCCTCCAACATCACTGTGTGACCTTCCCCCTGTCAGCTCACTGTACATGAAGCACACCGTCATCTGGGCAGTTAAAATACCCTCCCACACCGAGGACCCTCCCACCCGGGGACCCTCCCACACCAGGGACCCTCCCACCCGGGGACCCTCCCACACCGAGAACCCTCCCGCACCAGGGACCCTCCCACACCAGGGACCCTCCCACCTAGACCACCTCTTCCAGCCTTTCCCCTCAGTAAAAAAGCAGTACAGGTCCAGACCAAAACCACTTAATTCACCACTTCCCCCAACACAAGCCCATCTTCCACAATATCCCATATTGTGACCTCAGTGCAATGTATGCGCTGGACTGATCTCTGGGCAGGACCTGCTTTGCACTCGTACGGTACATCAATCATAATACTTTCTCTGTTGTGCTACTAGACATGGTCAGGCACTGAACTGTATAAATACAGTTCACTATATTCTCACTTCCATGTCTTTCCATCTTGTGTGTTGCTGTAATGGTGTACAGAGTATGTAGCCTTGTTTTGAACAGTTCCACTACGGATTAAGCTCAAATCTCTGTTCCTCGTGTCCGGGCAGAATTTGGCAAACCATGTTTTAATGTTGCTGCCCCTACCACAAGTACTTCAAAACTCTTTGAAAGTGACTTTGTTCCTTTAAGGTCGTTTTTATTATATCATAAAGGATATGGAGCATATATCAAAGGATATGGAGCTACTACTTTTCAATTCATGTGTTTTACTTTGCTGTATGTTTAATGACACTTGTATGTGTTGTATGATACTTCTTGGCCAGGTCTCTCCTGAAAAAGAGATTTTAATCTCAGTGAGGTTGCCTGGTTAAGTAAAGGTTGAATTCAAATAAAATGCCCTCCAGTAGATACACCTGCTTTCTGCCTCACCACCATCATTGAGCACCAGATGTGCCTCTAAATATTTCTGCAGCTACAGTTAACAAACATGTCTGCTGAAGGAACAAACAAGATGACCATCATTTTCATGTTGTCAATATGCAGATTTATTTGTGACTGAAGTGTACTAACAGCCATTAGTCACTGGTGCATGGATAATTCGAGCAAAGTTGAGCTTTCTGGGTAATGTAGTCCAGTCACGTTTCCCTGGCCCTAGAGGGCAGAGGCAGCCAGTATGCTTTGATCATAAAATAAAGACACAGTTGAGGATTGTTTCTGATCTACCCTGCCTTGATCAAATGTAGCTCTTATTACTGAACAGAACGTCCAACCGCATCTGAGGTAACGATGTGTGTGTGTATTACACACATCAGCTTTAGACATTTCCAGAAGAATACCAGTACACACACACACACACACACGCACACACACACACACACACACACACACACACACAGACAGAAGGAAGGAAGATTCTCTTACCACACTCCTTAATTGGTTCATCAGACCAGTCCTTGCAGTCCTTTACGTTGTCACACACCTTGCCGCTGTCAATACACTCTCCATTCTTACAGCGGAATCTTCTGGGCCCTTCACATTTTGTAGCTATATTAATGGCAAACACCATAAAGACGGATTAGGTTAGCATTCTTAGACTTCCCTGGGTTTCATGCAACTTCCACTGACCTTTCTTGAGAATTGTACAAAATAGAAGCACACAAGGTTGCCTCCCCAGGCCTAGAAAGGTGACTAATGGACTTTGCCAAACATTTCGTCCGGGAATCGAGGGAGAGGTGCAACTGAAATGGGCCATTAGCTGCACTACGCACAAAAAGTGGAACATCTATAATGTTATTCCTGGCAGTGCAACAACCCCAGAGCTCAGCGCGGCAGCTCAGCGTTGGCATGTACTGCGCTAGCCTACACTGTAAGGACCTTGTTTACTAATGCTACTACATTCTTCCATGTAGTAGCACTCCCGCTTCACTAGAGCTAGAGACAGTAGTAACGGAATAGCCGGCCTAGTAATCTGTAAATACTTCAAATAAGATCTGCGTGCACAAACTATAGCCTAGTTGGCAGCGTTGTTCATGAAGCTATTTATTTTTATCTTCACAGCTAACACACTCCCTCGCACATCATGCAGTAAACACCAGTAAACACCAGCAAGGAAGACCCTGTGCATTATTATGAAAACAGAAAAATGTCCAACTACAAGAACAGAAGCAAATACATGTTCGTGTAGTAAAAAAAAAAAAAGTATGGGCAGGTCAGCTATACACACACACTGATAAAGAAAGAAAAAATAACACTACTGAGTTGTCGACCTACAAGCTGTACAGATACAGGAGTGGAATTATGTTAGCTGGGCCCCATGTTACACCTGACGCTAAGTGGAAACGCAAGTGTGTTTGCTAGACACATTTCCCGTCAAACGCACACGTTTAAATAGCAAATGCCCATTTGAGTGCCCGTGGGTGAGTTGGTCTAGCGCATGAAGCAGCTGAACGTGATTGCACGGTTGAACAATAAAAAACCTGGTCTAAAGTCAGCTGCGCAGAGAATTAGCAATATTTAAAAAAAGCTGTAAAATTTGTAGACTACGGTTACTGATTAAAATACATATAACATTTTAAATAAGTAAATAAAGCACTGCGCTATCTTTGCGGCGGAAATTACGCAAACATACCTTTGAGTGACAATGCTAACAGCAAATGGTTATCGACAGTATTACTTCCCGAAAGTCTGAGAGTAAAGTGTCGAGCTTACAAGGGTGTATGGCATCACACGTTCAGCACAGAGTTGCCTATGTGACGCACGCGGTGTGTCTGTTCACGGTGGGCATGGCTCACCGTTGATGCAGCCGGCCTCGTCGCTGTAGTCGAGACAGTCATGCACCCGGTTGCACTGCTTGGTGCCATGGATACAGGACCCATCGCCACACTGGAACTCATCTGGCCGGCACGTCAGCAGGGCTGAGACACAAACACACAAGTTTCAAATGTTTTCTTGATAATAATAATAATTATAAATAATACACTATATTGTGTTACTAAAATCTAATAACCTAATCAAATGTATACGCCATTTTATTATGCGTTATGTTTCACAGTGTCTCCTCATCACGTGTGCAAACATGTTTATGCTCTAGCGTTTATAACATGACATGAGCTAGCATTTTAGCATAATCTACTAATCCGCAAGCATGCTACTGTATAAACACATCACACACATCTATAAATATCTACACGCACACACACGTGCGCGCGCATACGTGCAGATGCCAGAAAGTAATGTTCTCTGTGGAACCTCCACAGGGTTAGATCTCCAGAGGAAGGAGAAGTGAAGTGATGTCCTGAATTAACACCTACGCCTGCGCGTGTGTGTGTGTGTGCGCGAGCGAGCGTTTGTGTGCGTATTCGCGCAGCCCTTATATGTGTGAAAGGCTGTGGCTTTTTACACCGTGATCGGAACCGCTGTATGTGCGTTCCAATCCAACAGCAATCACTCATACAGCTCTGCTTCACACTGCACCGCAAGAAAAGCCCCGGTGGAAATGAAAAAGAGTTAGGTGTTCACTCACTGTCTGAACAAAACACATATCCACAGCCTTACGCGGTTGAAGTGCACGTGTCACCCTGTGTGTGTGTGTGTGTGTGTGTGTGTGGGCGTGCGCGCGTCAGCCCCCGACTGACGTGCTTGTATGTGCTTGCTCTGGAGGCAGGGGGGGCGGCTTATTTAGCTCATTCGTCTTCTTAACTGGCTGTTTAATTATTCATGCGCTGTGCTTCGACCTGCTCTGCCAAGACAAGGCAGGCGGATATGAACAATTGCTCCAGCAGCCCACAAAAGGTGCACGCCGCTGTACTATAACACAACAAGGCGTACAATGTGTAACCCGGCAGCCAGTCGCCAGCACACAAACACATGCACACAAACGCATACTGTACGTGTACACACACACACACACACAGGCTGTACAGGAAACACCTGAAAACCTAAAAGAAAGTTACCCAAAGGTGCAAAACTGTCACACACACTCATTCAATGTCAAGTATGCACACTTGTTCAAGAAACGTTCCTTTGCTCGCTCGCGCACACCCACACACAGGTAGAAATGCTATATTCAGCAGCGATACGCCCTAATCCTGAGGCATCAAAAATAGCTGCTGATTTCATCAGCCCAATGATTGGAATCTGAGCTCGGCTAATTATGATACATCTCCAGGATGAATAGCAATAATATCCCACCGCCATCTGCAGACATTCTGCCATATGGGGATTGGGAATGGGGGGGGGGGGGCGACTACAGCAATAATTTGACTATTTCTCACTCACATTAACCTCGTTCTCATCTCCTCCCACTCTCAGCCTGCCCCATCGCTTGTCTGAATGCAACTCACATCGTCGCAAGCCTTATTGAGACAGATGTTTCTAACGAGACAGCGGGAGATAATGACCTCTGATGTGTGGGTGTGGGTGTTTGTGTGCATTGGAACTAATGCCGTCACTTGAAATAACAGCAAGGAGGAGGAGTTTTGGGCGGAAGGCAAGATGTGATCTTGTGTTCTGGGTCTTCAGCTCGCGAGTTCGGAGTTGGCCTTCCTGTAAGCGTCCTTGACCAACATGCCTAAACCCTATCTTGTAATACTAGTAAGTGACTTACAATAAAATAAGCACATTTTCAATAGCTTAACAGGTTGGTTATTGGTCATTGGTTGTTGTAAGTCATTAACATTCTGTTAGAATTATAGCGATAACTTATATTCTTTAGATAAGTTACCTATACATTACCTATCATTTCCTTCAAATCTTCTAACTATCTGGTAAAAGCCTAAATACCAGCAAAGTAATGTTCTACGACCTGATCTACCAGAGCAGGAGAGAGAAAGATTATGTTTTAAAGGTTTTTAAATAAGGGATAAAGACCAAAAGGATCATAATAGAGTGTGATGATGTAGAGTGGTTGGTGTTGATGATGTAGAGTGGTTGGTGCTTGCTCAAAGCAAAACCAAATCCACTGCTCAGACCGCACTTTGACGTCCCGCGCAACAGGCACACAACCTTCCAGAGCTAATGTAAAGTGAGTTTTCTTCTAATGGTAAATAGGCGCATTTATATAGCGCTTTTACCCAAAGCGCTTTACAGTATTTTGCCTGACATTCACCCAATCACACACATTCATACACCGATGGTGATCGCTGCCATGCAAGGCGAGACAAACCACTGGGAGCAGTTATGGGTTAAGCATCTTGCTCAAGGATGCTTACAGGTAGGTCAACACCGGGGTTCGAACCCACGACCTTTCGGCTAGAAGCTCAACACCCAGACCACTAGACCATCCCGTCCCCTATATGTTGTGCTGATCTTTAACGCATTGTGCTAATAAGTAGAATCAAGAAAGGCCGCTTAATGTGAGGCTGCTTTTAAATACATCCACACGGTTCTGTAAAATCATTCACCAATGTGTATTGCACGTTAATGTAAGAGTCAGTGCATTACATATAGTGTGTATAGTATAAGTGTGTGTGCGGCCAAATTGGTTTCTGCCATAATGTCTATGAGCGTTGTGTCGAAACATAAATGTGATGGCCTAGCTCAACAAGACCTCGCCTTTCACTCACACATGCACATGTACACGAACGAACATACACACACACACACACACCTTGTGAAGTTCACAAAAAGAAATCCATTAATGAACCGCTATGGGAAATAGAATGGAAATTAACACACACAGCCTCACGACAGCAAGCTGTGTCAGCTCTCCGTGTCAGGATATAAAGTATTGTGTTGCCTCACAGCAAGCCATGTCAGACAGTAAAAACAACCTTCCCTCTTCTGCTGAAGCAGACACACAAACTCACATCAAGTTGTATCAGGAAATAACCCTTCCATCTGCAGAGGCAGACACACAGACCCACATCAAGCTGTGTTGAGAAATACAAACACTCATTCATTCGGTTGTTTTAGCATTAGGGCGGGGTTTAGATGCCCTATAAATGGTATCTTCTTCAGAGGTGAAGGTTGGTTCCCTGACCTGGAGAATACAGCTTGCTGTGAGGCTCTGTTATTTGAGTCACATTGTGTGTTTTGATAATGGCTCATTAAATGACCGCTGTTTTAGCTAAAGACCTCCAAAGTCTGGTGACCATTACTTTCCGTTAACGTTACACGCCTAGAAAAATTACACGTTGGCATGGCAACACACTCACACACTACATTATATGACTGCTGGCTAGGCGCCATTACAGTGCTGTTGTAGTAGTTCCCAATAAAACTGGAACCGAAGTGAAACCAAATGGATTTAGAAGTGGGTTTTTCCATTGCGCGGCCACCGACTGCTCCTAAATGGATTGGACGGGGAAAATCAAGAGGATACTTCAAACAAACAAACAATCAACCAACCAACCAACCAATAAAGGATTACACCTGAACTAGTTACAATCGTCATTCAGCAGCTCTTCTATGTATCCATTTTGAGTTCCTATATCGAGTGCAATTACAACTAAAGCATTAATGAGGAGGTAGGAGTTGCGCATTTTGCAGAAAGACGCTTAAATTCAATCATCCATCAATCCATCCACTCACCCACACATCCCCATTGCAGGCAGCATCATCATAGTTGCATCTCCATCCACCCACCTCCACACATTAACCCCCCATTCCCCCCCCCTCCACAGAGGTGACTTACGGCAGCCGGCCTCGTCCGACCGGTCCTTGCAGTCTGCGTCTCCGTCGCACCTCCAGGCCAGGCGTACACACTCCCCGCTGCCGCATGGCAGCTCCCCGGCGGGGCAGTGGGGCCTGGTGCTGGGCTCCGCCCGCCGGCCGCAGCGCTCCGCCGCTTCGTCCGACCGGTCCTTGCAGTCGGCGTCTCCATCGCAGCTCCAGAGCGCCGGGACGCACTCCGAGTCGTCGCAGCGGAACTTGTGAGGCCCGCAGGGGGCGCTGGCGCCGGTGGACGGCACCGCCGGGCAGCGCTCCTCGTCGCTGGCGTCACCACAGTCGTCTTCGCCGTCACACACGAAGGCCGGCGCCACGCACTTGCCGTTGCGACACTGGAAGTCCTGGCTGGGGCAGGCCTTGCCATCTGAGAGGGGGTGGGGCGGACAAGAGAGAGGAGGTCAGGGTCTGGGGACTGGGGTGGGGGTCTGGTCTGATGGGGTCTGGGGTCCAGTCTAATCTGGTGGGGTCTGGGGTCTAGTCTGGGGGATTGGGTCTGGGGTCTCGTCTGGAGGGAATATGGGGTCTAGTCTGGGAGATTGGGTCTGGGGTCTGGTCTGGGTGGGGACTTTCACTATGCAGACAATGTAGTCTATCACTACAGTTTTATTGAATTCTAAAATCATGAGATAGCTTGTATTGTGACAGATTGTGTAAGGATAAGTCAATTACATAAAAGAAGGCTTAATATATGTACGGTAACATACAATATAACATAAATGGAAAGACAACATTAAAGGCATGATACATGATATGTAATAATCATGACAAAGTGAATAATATGCAACAGTGATGAACTAAAACAATAATAGAATAGAATCTGCCTTTCTTCTGTAGCACGGTCAATATATAATATGCCTGTTTATGTCCGTGGATGTTAGCAGTAATAAAGCCAGATGAGAATTATTTAAATAGATTATAGATGACAGGCCAGATGGTTTAACAGTCCAGGAGACATCTCTCAACAAACACAAGGCACATCTACTGTATGTGTACTGTGCACCCAAATCATTTCTAATGTAACAAAAATAACAACTTTTTTGAGGAACAAGCAAACAAGCGTGCGCACCCTAATTGTTCTTTAAGTTGCTTTAGATAAATGTGTTCAATTTCACAATGTCATCTTTGTTTGAGTGGCTAGAGGTGTTATGTGGTGCTACCACAGACCATTTCTTTTTTGAGTGAAGGAGTAACCACTTATTCCTCTGAAAACCACCACATTGTGCACGCACACGCACACACACACACACACAGAGCACAGAGGGGACTCATTATGATAATAGCTAATTCCCTGCTAGCTATTACTGGTAGCATGCTAATAGTCTCCACTCAGATCTTTTAATTTAATTAAGACAAGCACATAAACACCGTTTACTGCGTCCTCATGGAAGCTCAGGTGTTTTGCGGTGTCATCTCATGTTTAGACAGTTGGGAAACATGATTAAATGTTTCTATACTTCTATTTAAACAACAGATGATTTGCTACTTGACGAAATCTTTGTTGGTGTAGTATATATAGCTAGCCCTTTCTTTTGTTATGTTGACTAAACATACTGTATCTTCGAGATGAAAATCTGTATAATTTCCGTTGGGAAACCAAGCCAAAACTTCAATGAATAAGCAGTTACAGTGTTACTGAAGTATACCCAATAAGAATACAGTATGGTACATTTACAACAGCCGTTTCATATTGTTGAATCAGAATTGTGCTTATTACCCAGACCTAGTGTATGGAAGTCCATAGAGGACTAAATTCAAATGAAAATGCAATCCCAAATAGTATTTTCATTTTCAAACAATTCCACGCTTTAGAGTGGACTTAATTCAAATGAAAATGCAATCCCAAAATTGCATTTTC
>JAODUK010000019.1:2983650-3000223 GCA_027564635.1 Typhlichthys eigenmanni
TATATATATATAAAACAGTACATTTGCAATGCTGATTTTTCATTTGAAAATAGTCAGGCTGGATGCGTAACAGGCGAGGGAAACCTTTTATAAGGAACCTCGTAGCGCAGAAAGATTGCTTTGCTATGGAAAGATAGTGAGAAAAGCCGAACGAAGAATGTCTCCAGTAGCGACACAATCTCCGAGTCCACGCAGGGGAGAGAGCATAACATTCCTCTCCCCCTCCCCGCAGCTAAGTCAGAGGGCCGGCCGTGCGAGTACAACAGCCGGATCTACCAGAACGGCGAGAGCTTCCAGCCCAACTGCAAGCACCAGTGCACTTGCATCGACGGCGCGGTGGGCTGCGTGCCGCTCTGCCCGCAGGAGCTGTCGCTGCCCGACCTGGGCTGCGCCAACCCGCGGCTGGTCAAGGTGGCAGGCCACTGCTGCGAGGAATGGTCCTGCGACGGCGGCAAGGCGGGCGTCGGCGCCGACCAGATCACGGAGAAGTGGTTCGACAAGGAGCTGCCGACGGACGACTCCGAGAGGGAGCTCACGCACAGGAACGAGCTCATCGCCGTCATCAAGGAGGGCACGCTCAAGTCTCTACCCGGTAAGTGGGGCGGCCACTTCACTACACTGAAAGTTTTGAATTATGCTGATTACTATGATGAATATTGTTATTATTATTGATGATGGTGATGAAACCGTCTAACGTTCCGTTTCCCGTCCACTCTCCTCCGTTGCCGTGGCAGCGTTCAGGGCTCAGCCAGTGGGCCAGATGTTCGACAGCCAGATGTGCGTGGTCCAGACGACGGCGTGGTCGCAGTGCTCCAAGACGTGCGGCACAGGCATGTCCACGCGCGTAACCAACGACAACAGCGAGTGTAAGCTGGCTAAGGAGACGCGGCTGTGCGAAGTACGGCCGTGCACCCAGTCGACCTACTCCAGCCTAAAGGTGACACTGCGTGTGTTGTGTGTGTGCAGGTGGTGTTTCCATGTGTGTACATTGTGTAGCAACGTAGACGATTACACACACACACACACACACACACACACACACTGTGTACTGCTGCATACTGCATATGGCTGAACGCTTCTTCTTCTGCAGAAAGGGAAGAAATGCAGCCGGACCAAGAGGACCAGTCAGCCCGTGCGCTTCAGCTACGCCGGCTGCCCCAGCGTGAAGAAGCACCGGCCCCGGTACTGCGGCGCATGCGTGGACGGCCGCTGCTGCGTGCCGCACGATACGCGGACGGTGCGCGTCAAGTTCCGCTGCGAGGACGGCGACACCTTCCACAAGAACGTCATGGCCATCGAGTCCTGCCGCTGCACAAACAGCTGCCCCCGCGCCTCCGACGCCTCCTACCCCTTCTACCGCCTCTCCAACGACATCCACAAGTTCAGGGACTGAGGCGGCGACGGTGACGGCGTGTCGACCGCCGTCTCCGCGGTAATAGATTCCCAAGGAATCGTACGGGCGTACAGTATACGTCACGAGGACTCAGAAGCACTGCGAGGTGTGAGCACATCGGTTCCCCTGACTCTCTTAAACCGCTTCATATTACTGGAGCATTCTGGGTAGCTTCGTCACGGAGCATGGTGTAATTAATGTTTTGTACATGTGGTGTCCTTGTATGCAAGTCTGTATCAGTTTGCTGTGTATATTTTGACCTTCTGACATCAGACGCGACCCGAAGCTGTAGACGTGTGTCGCACACACAGGGGCAACAGCCTGTAACCTGTGAGAACAAGACAATCCAATATGGCTCCACACCTGATCTGGAGGCGCACGATTACGCTCTTTGACGTGGGCATTGGTGCTCATGTTTTTGGCAGCTATTGAACTAATCCCAGAAAGACAAAGCGAAACATGGCAACGGATGAATTAATGTTTTTATTAGATTATTATTATTGTTGTTATTATTATTTATCAAAGAATTAGTTACGTTATTTGGATATTATGTGTAATACTGGAATACATTGTAAAATGATCTAATTTTATATATTACAAAATAAAACTGATTTATTTATGAAATACAACACACATCTGGTGTCCTTTGGGTGAAACTAGTGTCATCATTCTATTGTGTATCTGTTGTGCACCACAACACAACTGCGCTTGTAAGGTTATTTAAAAACACATGTTATAGATTCATGTTGAATACCAATCTCCACAGAGGCCTTGAGCAAGTTTGGTCTTATGTAATAGGACCTGGAGATACAGCCTCCTGCTTCCTTGGATCTTCACCAACAAGGAGCTTGCCATCACCTGATTGGCTAAGCCATGCACTTGACAAGTTCTTAGCAGAAAAGAAAAAATATTAGATTGAAGAGCAGCAACATGGGTGTGTGTGTGTGTGTGTGTGTGTGTGTGTGTGTGTGTGTGTGGTGGGGATGCCAAGAATCTCAAGTGCTGCCCTTAGTATCCATGGATTAAACCATATGACGAGGCGTTTTATTATACACAATAGATTTGATACTGTATGCAAAGTAACGTATTCAGGGGGAGAGTTTTGGTGCCTCCACAGTCTACACAGCTTCCGACCAACACCCATTGTACCCAGTTCGACCTTTGCCTTTTGTTTATTTACTTTGCATGCGTTTCCTCTAGCTGTTATAAAAAGGGTAGCGGTTAAGCAACCTAAAAATGGTTGGCGGTAGGCTACAAGTTTTATTTTCAGGTAATGTTTATTTTAATATGTTTATAATCCTTTGCACGCTCACTGAAAGGTTATATCATACCGCAACATAATACCGTAACACAAAACAGCATGAATAGGCTATCAATTCCAGTAGCCATTTATTTTAAGAAGGATGTGTGCTCAGGGGCAACGACGGAAGGCTTTCTTGAAATGCAGGTAAAGTAAGAAGCTGTGGAATGCAACAATGGCTCGAGAGCAGACGCACTGATGGGCAGCAGATGTTGGAAAATATTCCAGAGCGTGTTCATTTTAGCAGAGACATTATAGGCTTTCGCACAAACACACCCAAGCGCTAAATTAAACATGCGAGCATGCAAGTCTAGTTACATCTTGTCAAATGCTTTTATTTAGCCATTGCGTTCTCTCTCTTTTACAAGGGGATTGCAGTTAAATGTCTGATTGATTATCTCTCCATGGGCCAAATAATGTCGCCTGCGGTAAAGTTTGAACAACTGTAAATGTCCTTAACGGTGATGCAGAAACTATAGGCTATAGATCTGCGTCTCAGAATGCATGAAAGATTTGGCAGATTAAACATAAAACTGTATTAGGCAGGTAATCAAGAAACTGTTCATGACGACACTCCAAAACATAACGGACAGACAGACCTGCACACACGAAAAAGATTAACCAGGTATAGTCGACCTGCAGGTAGCCTAACCATGGAAACCCCAGGCAAACTAAAGACACACCCGCAGACACAGCGTCATATTAGACGAGACACCAACCAAAATGTATGGCGACCCGTGTGGACGGTATAGGCTCACCTATGAGACCACAAGGCGCCTTTTCACAACTTTGTCGCACAGCAGTGGTAGCCTACAAAACATCAAACCACATCTTAATCATTATGTGTATTTAATAGTGGAACAGGTATTTGATAGAGCTGCACACCGCAGAGGTTAGCCTATACCCACTGAGAATTTACATACACTAATGCTCACATCACATGAAAGGCTTATTATAAATGCGTGTGGTTGCCTCTATCAGGCTTGATTTACAGTAAAAACACTTTCAGGGAGCTGCCCTTTCTCCTAATAGGCATATACAGTATTTTTGCTAGTGTATAATGCTTCAGTGTAAACTGCAGATGGTCATTAATTAACACGATGCACATAAATGGTGTTGCCTAAGCTTAATGCAGGAATGCAAAGCAATATGTGGCCTGATTTTCCAATTTGTCACATTAGGCTACTAATATTTAACCAACAGCAGATAAAATAACATAACTCTCAGACACACCAGTAAACAGGACTCGCACACAGGCGCCCCTAAAATTAAACCATTCAGCGACTACCTCATTCGCTGAGCAGGAGCGTGTTTATGTGACAAAGATATTGCATTTAGGCTTCATTACGTAATGCGGTTCATCCAGAAGTTAACAGGATCGCGAGTTGCAATTACAGTATCCTGGAAGCCGTTAAGCAATGATGTAAGCTATTTTATGACCCCCTTGCCTTGTCTATAGCCTATACCCACAGGTTAATATTAATTTACGAGGGGGGCGCAATCCCCAAAAGGCCAACGGGCCACCTGCTGGTCGTAACAGCAAACTGCATGACTGCACTGCAGGATGTTCTGTAATATGTAAGGAAGGACTGACTGACTGACTAAACAAACATCTGGATAAACGTTGAACATCGTATCAATTTACGTTTATGCAATTTATGCCATGATAAAAAGCAAATAAGCATTTTAATCACCAGTACAAATTAAAGCTATTAAAAATCCTGTATTGTGAGGAGCAGGTTAAGGGGGTGTTGTTTGTTTCCATGTGAAATGTAGGTTGTAAAGCCCTTTGAGACTGCAATGTGATTAAGGGCTATATAAATAAAATTGACTTGACTTGACTGTATTCGCTATAGACTAAAGAAAATATGGTGACTTATCACAAGAGAAATGACAATGACGCAGGTCCATTGAAAACATCCACGTCAGATTGGCCAGAAGCAATTAGGCTAGAAAAAAACTAAGGCTGAGTCCATCGGGGAGGAGAGGGACGACTCGGTTTGGACCCAATAGTCGGCCACGTTGTTGGCCTCCGACAACCACCTGATCACGGAGATGCTGGCTACCCGGCCGAGATGATTTGGTGGAGCATGAACTGGGAGGCATATAGCGCCGCGAGACGCCGTTGAACAGAAGTGGGGAAAATGAAGATGAGAACACTGAACACAACTAACTGGCTTGAGTTCATATTGTAAAGGACAATAGTGGAATACATGGGACATAATATTCAAGCTTAGGTCTGTTTCAGTTTAGTAGTTTATAAACATCTTATCCCATAGCCAGCCTATAGCCTAAAAGATCAACAGTGTGTGCTGAATAGATCATACCACGACCATCACAGGAGAATAGGCTACATTTCTCAGAACAGAACTGACGAGTTTCATTAGAATATCTTTTGGTCTGTAGGCCTCAGAAATGCTCGAGATAAGCTACTAAAGACTATCAGGCTGACATTAGAGTCAGACAGGTTTATTGCTTCTTTATCAGCACTGTTTTCAGATGTGCCAACAAAATTGCAGTAAGGATTTGCCTTTTGTATTACATGATCAACATGTATTTGCCAACATGCACTGGAAGAGCAGTTATGGTTGCTTAACAAGGGCCTCGGTATGACTGTGGAGATATACAGTACCATTAAAATCTATCCAGCTATATTAGTCATTAAGTGAAGTCAAATCAGCTTTATTTATAGAGCACATTTAAAAGCAACCAGGCTGACCAAAGGTCAGCGACAGGACGGACCCACAAAGCAATAACGCCAGGAGGCAAAACACACAAGCAAAAAGGAATAAACCGTTTACACATCGTAGTCGGGACACAGGCAAAGGTCGGTAACAGGTAAACAACAGCGGTGGTAGGGTACAGAGAGGGAACTGGCTGCAAAGCGTCTGAACGTACATGCAGGCCGTATGGTTCAGCATCAGGACATCAGTAGACATGAGGAAGCACGAGTACAAGGACACAAAGTGGGGTAGCATTTCCAATGTTTCAGAGCAGCCGCTGGAAAAGCTCCATCACCTTTCAGATTGAGCCTGGGAGGGACTGACCATTACACAATTTAAAGGCAGGGTCTGTCATTCTTGCTAACTTCAAGATCATGCATCAGAACAAGAAGATAGCCAAATACGAGAAGACATTTGGTGAATTAGATTTTTTTGTATTCAATATATAATACCTGGCTTTCCACAGCACTCTAGCCTTACATGATGCACAAGTAAATTACGTAAATATCAGTCTGACACCTCAAGGACGGGCTCTAGCGACAGACGCTAGAACCTTTGGGCATTAGGAGCTTAAGAGGTGTCTGCCTCTTAATCTGGGGGAACCTGGGTTCACGTCCCGGTCAGGACGGACCTGTTATACAGACACACACACACACACACACACACTTAAAGCCACCAGAAAAACTGTCAACTAGTGTGTCTCATAAAAGACAAGTTAGGCACAATTGAAGCCTAACCGCCAAATAAAGGCGAAATAAACGCAAACAGAAAAGGATCATTTTGCAAATTCTGAGGCATTATTTCCAATGCCTCATGTTCCCAACAGACTAAAAACAGTCCTGATTTAAATTTTTACAGAGGACATTAAAAAGGATTGTGCTTTTGTGTGGTTGCAATCAAGTGGATATATTGAGCTAGAAAAATGACAGGATTGCTCAAATAAGAGAAGGTGGTAATTTAATCCAGGCCAAGTAAGTATGCGAGACGGGAGATATTTCACTATAATGTGCATTGGTTAATCTGTCCTATTGTTGCAGTAGGCTAAATGGTCCTTTGTTATCACTGTAATCTTTCATATGCATGTTATGCAACTGTTCCATTCCTGGAGCAGTCAGGCTGCTACCCACAACTCTCCTGCCTTCCCTGGGGAGATGAGCTGCTCTACCACTTTACCTCTTTGGCACTTCCAGAAAAAGTCCTCAACTGCCACTGATCAATGTGGATTTGGCAGTGTGCATGAACCGCATAGCTGGTGAGGATTCCTAGCACAGCAGGTAACCGGGGGGCCGTGTACAGATAAACAGGAAGTTTTGGTGCAGACAAACAAGAATGTTTCAGTGCACACGTAATTATTCATATCAGCCACATAATCTCAAGCAGATACCATAATGGATCTATTTCACACGATAAGGGCTTTTGGCAACAATACCCAAATCCTCCACCAAGTCAAATGTACATGTTTAAAAATATATTTAAACAACAGGGAAACTGAAATACTATAAAATAAAACTGAAACAGAAAACTGCAGGCAGATTCTATTAGCACAGAGATATCAGTAAGCAACAATGCTATTTGCACCAAGAGTGGATAACCAATGTGTCCATTTGCACCAGGGGTGGATTGTTGGGTGAAAATAGCCACCTGGCAACTATTCATACCCAAAATATACATAAACTGTGTTGTATGCATGGATGATGTAAGTCAATAGCTAACCCTAACCACTGACGGTTAACTAAACCCTAAACAAACCCTTAAACCTAACCTTTAATTATAACCACTGACGGTTAACTAACCCCTAAACAAACCCTTAAACCTAACCATTAATTATAACCACTGACGGTTAACTAATACTCAACTACTAAGCCTAACCATTGAGACAAAACCAAACAAAACCAAAAACTGATATTCCAAAAACTGATATTCCAAATGTTTATACTTTATTGAGAAAACATGTTATAAATGATAAGAAACAAAAAACATTTGGATGTAAGTTACATTACACAGTAATGCAACAATGAAATTAATACTAGCTGCATAAAACAGTATTAAAAAAAAGAAAAAACACATGAAACCTCAACTTGCCAATACCACGACAGGCCTACAACGCATTCCCACAACAGATGACATCAAGGCAGTCCTTGGTTCACCTTATCAGCATTGATTCCAATCTAGAAACATACACACTGTCAGAGACACACACGCACAGATTTCAGTATTTGTGAACTCAGTCCTGGTGTGGCTTGTATAAGTTTGTTTGACAATGTCCCAATGACCTGGGAAACCCCCTGGCTTCAGATAGAGCTGGCATCGGCTATTTTAGCTTCAGCCAGCGCAGAATCGACTATTTTAGCTTCAGCCAGCTTTGCTTCAGCCAGCGATGCTTCAGCCAGCGCAGAATCGGCTATCTTAGCTTCAGACAGCGCAGAATCGGCTATCTTAGCTTCAGACAGCGCAGAATCGGCTATCTTTGCTTCAGCCAGCTTTGCTTCAGCCAGTGCGTCATTGGCTAGCTTAACTTCAACTACCGTAGCATCAGCTAGTTTAGCTTCAATTAGTGTGGCATTGGCTATCTTAGCTTCAGCCAGCTCTGCTTTAGCTAGCGGTCCATCGGCTAGCTTAGCTTCAACTAGTGCGGCATCGACTAGCTTAGCGTCCACTAGTGCGGCATCGAATAGCTTAGCTTCGGTATACTTAGCTTCAGCCAGCATTGCTTCAGCTGGCGCTCCATTGCCTATCTTAGCTACAACTACTGCAGCATCAGCTATCTTACATTCAGCTAGAGTAGTGTCGGCTATCTTAACTTCAGCTATTTTAGCTTCAGCTAACTTAGCTTCAGCTAGCGCGGCATCAGCTAAAACGGCTTTGGCTAACGCGGCTTCGGCTTCAGCTTCCATCGCGTCACCTAGACAGCCCACGGGACTCCGGCGATCCTCTGCGGCGTCTTCACTGCTGTCCGTGAGCTCTCCCTCCTCGGGTTCTTCGTCCTCCTCCCTCTTTGCTCGCTTCTGCACCGGAGGGCTTACGGCATCGCCGGCAGCGACCCCCTGGAGCCCCTCCCAACAACGGGGAAGGTTTCCCGACGGGGCACGCCCCAGCTCCGCCCCGTTTTGTAGCCGACTGGGCGACAAGGCCTCTGTTGGAATGACACAGTGCTGGTTACTAGAGCTGGGGTGGGCTCCACGCAACACCACGTGCACACAGGGAGATGGAGGGAGAGTGCTGGGCAGGGGAACTACTTTCTAACATGAGTGTTGGGCAGGGGAACTACTTTCTAACATGAGTGTTGGGAAAGGGAACTACTTTCCACTACGAGGTGTGTTGTTAAGCCAGAAGCTGTGCAACTCAGTAGAGCACATTTGAAAGCAGGCCAAGGAAAATGCACAGACTGTGGAATGTGAAATGTCAATTAGAGGCAATTATCCTGAGTTATGATGCGCTGAGTTATGCTATATATGTGACAAGACCCGTAGAGTAAATCTAAGGTAAAATGTGCCTAAGTTCCTAAAATCACTGCTTTGGATGACCACACACAGTGGATGCTCTGTAATACTGTGTGAGCCTATGATACAAGTTATAATCACTTCAGTCTGAGGTCATCGTGATGTTCCAATCTCAGTCTTTAGGTTTATCTTTACTCAGTGTGGGAACTCACAATTGAAACCTGTTTGTCAACCGGTTACAGAACAACCTCCCAAAGCTAATCTGACGTGCCAGATGGGTTGTTGCACAGAACCATCGGGGAAACAATCCATTGAAACAGTTTAGAAAAGGGCAGGCACTTTAATAGGTGTTTGGATGAACTGGGCTACACTGTGGCCCAGTGGATAGCACTGTGGCCTCACAGCAAGAAGGTCCCGGGTTCGAACCCCAATCGTCCCGGCCTTTCTGTGTGGAGCTTGCATGTTCTCCCCGTGTCTGCGTGGGTTTCCTCCGGGTGCTCCGGTTTCCCCCACTATCAAAAATATGTTACGTTCACCCTCCAGTCAGTGCTGTTGATCAGAGACACTGGCCTAAATCTGGAGTTAAATGCAGAGAAAAAATCTCGCTATTTGTATGTTACAATAAAAAGCACCTTTACCTTTTAACGTCACACGTAAGCTACGCCCGTATGCAGTATTGATTGGTCAGAACAACAGTGGTTCGGACTGCAGAGCAACTATTTCAAGCCTGTCCAGACTGATATTTATTTATTTATTTACTTGCAGCAAAGTCAAACTGGAGCTTGCACGATCAACGCGGGTTACCAAACCTATATATATATATATAGTCAGCTATAGCAAGCTAAATGTAAGCTAATAAACTACTGGCATTTCGCTAGCTTACCGTTCTCTGTGCGTGTTGAAAAAATGATCTGATACGTCTACACAGCCCTGGCTCCGTAAATGTGACCGAACAAAGGGTCGAACACTGCTCGTATCAACAAAGCCGTAGCACTACGCTTTGCTTCACAATGTGTTTCAACGTGTGAGGTGGCGGCGCATGGGACTGCGGGGCAATACCATTTTTATTTGAGCTCAAAGTTAGCAAGAATGACTGACCCTGCCTTTAACCCTGGTTACACTACAATTTTTTTTAAATCTTACAAGTATATTTGTCTAATTTCTAGCAAAAATTATCTAACTACTCATAAGACACAATTAGCTAACAAGAGCTCCTCTATCCAGATATGTCTTATTTTAAGAAATCTTACAAGCAAATTTTCACTTGTTTCATTGGCAGATTTATTTATTCATTATGAGCAAATATGACCATGTATTCATAATTTAATTATTTTTGACAAGCCATTTTTTGCAGTGTATCTATTATTTGTCCCTGTAGTACAAACGACCCACTCCCTTTGAGTAGATGGCCAGCGGTTACACCATCAATCCCCTATTTATCACATCCTGCCTGGCTGCGCTGGCCCATGTGGAGGCAAGGAAACTTCTGCTGCTAACAGCCCGGCGCTAAGGCCTTATCACTGAAAACACATATGCACTCAAACAGGCTTAATATAACCTCCTCCGTCACCCGCCTGACAGCCTAGCAATGCGATGTTTGTGTGGTCGTCGGCGGTGACAACACTGTTGGAGAGGGCCCAAACACGCCTCATGCTTCTATAATGATAAGTGGCACTACTGGGCAGGAAATGACATCAGTGTGGACCAACTGGCTCAAAACAGCTGCAGGATGATGACCACGTGTTGTGCCCAGAAAGACTAAGTATGACGCAGCTTGTTTACACTTAAGGTATGGTCGGCTATTGCAAGCTAGTTGTAAACTAATACACTTTTTGTCAAATTCACAAAATGTCTCCTCGCATTTCGCTATCTTACCGTTCTCTGTGCGTGCTGAAAGAATAATTTGATTCTTCTACACAGCCCTGGCTTCTGTAAATAGGACCATAAACAAAGTCCTAGTTCTACCAGGGTACTACGTTGCGATAACCTGACATGCCAAAAGAATTGTTGTCCATCTGGGGAGCCGTACATTAAAACTGTTTGCGAATGGCTGTACTTTCAAAGAAATACTTTGCAGGTGATTGGATGAACCATCTGGTTGTTTTCGCTGTCTGCACCATGGTCGGCACACCTAAACCATGCCTATATAGCTATAAACACAACGCTGATTCTATAACCAGGCCCGTATAGCTATAAACACAACGCTGATTAGAAAGTTCAGCTGTTACTCTGACCCATTCAAAATGATTCCGAAGCTTTTCAGACTGAATCTCACGGCGAAATTCAACTGAAGCTCACGACATCAGGATTGTCTCGCGAGGCTAGCGTTGCGGAAGGATATTGTTTGTAGTTGAGCTTGAAGTTAGCAAGCGTTCACTTGAATGACTAATCCTGCCTTTAAACAAGAGCGTGTCCATCACCTTATGGCAACTGCACAACAGCTAGTCTAGTGGTCTGGGAGTTGGTGTTCCCAGCCGGAAGGTTGAGGGTTCAAGCCCCAGAGATGGCCTACCTGTAAGCGCCCTTGAGTAAGATGGCCAAACCCTGTTGTAAGTAGTCATAGTTCATTTGCTTTGAGTAAAAGTGACTGCTAAACAACCTAATATAAATGTGTAGAGGTCCAGAAAAGTAAATTCCATAAGTAGAATACTAGAGTTAATACATTATTTATTAATGCATTCATTAGTAGGTTATTGTTTAAAGTGGCGTTCACACTACCGGTGGCAATAGCTGTGCCCACCGCGGTAGGTTGGACCCACCCACTTTTGGGCGTACCTCCGTGGTACAAAATTCCACTGAGGTACGCGCAAAAGTAAGTGGAAGTCGATAAACGTTGCTATGGGCGATATGTAGACAGTGTTTTGTTTAAACTTTGTTTTATGAAGATTAGCAGCGAGGAAAAGGAGGATATGAGGAAATAATAGGCTATTTTTATATATGCGGGTTATGTTTGCATGCTATCAACAGAAATCAAGTGCTTCCATTTTCTTCCCGATCAACTGCCTCATTGCTGCGCTGACTGTCCACCAGCACAGCAAGCTAGGCTACATGAAGCCCAGCTAAAACAATGCATCGAGTGTTCTAGCGCTATAAGCATACAACATTTTTTCAAGTTTTACCAGTATTATGCTTGACAAACCATTTGTTCCAATATCAAAAGTATTTATAAGATATCTAATTTTGTATTTTCCCTATTGCCAATCAAATGCCTTCCTCCAAACATATTTGTAAACGGGAACATGCCTTGTATTTCTTTCGGGTGCAGCTTGCTCCTGCCGCGGCACCAACACAAATAAATAGGATTTAATGACGTCATGCCGCAGGTAGTGTGAATGACCCTTAAGAGTTATCGCCCCCCTCCCATTATTAATAAAGCAATGCTTAATAAAAATAATAATAATAATAGAAAAAAAAAAGTAATGGAAAGGGGTAGTGATGGTACCTGCTTCTTTCAGGGGATAGTTGTGGAAATGACCTGGCAGGACAACGTGCAGCACTGGGTACTCAAACACTGTTTTGAAGGACAGGTTCTCCCTGAGGCTCTTATCCAGGGCCAGCTCATCGTACCTGTTGTGGGCCAAACACAAGATTACCAGACCGCCAGAGAAGGTTAGCCTGGCTCTTGATTGCAGATCAATCCGAGTACAGTCTAGAAACCCTGTTCGCTTTGCACAACCACCCTGGACGGCAGACCAAACGGCAACCAGTAGCAGTGGCAAACTGAGATGGCATTGAAGCATGTGTTTTGAAGGTAGAGCTATCTTAAAATGTATAGTCAGCAAGCTAAATGTAAGCTAATACATTTCTTGTCAAATTCAACAACTATCTCCTCACATTTCGCTATCTTACCGTTCTCTGTGCGTGTTGAAAAAATGATCTGATACTTCTACACAGCCCTGGCTCCATAAATAGGAGCATGAACAAAATGGCAAACACTGCTCTTATCAACAAAGCCATAGCACTACGCTTTGCTTCACAATGCATTCCGACGTGACGGAGGACCGCGGAGCGATACTGTTTTGATTTGAGGTCGAAGTTAGCAAGAATGACCCTGCCTTTAAGTGATCCATCTAGCAATGCCGATGGGTTAAAGGGTGCTCCAAAAGTTTCAAAATGAGCCCCAGGTCTACACCCATTAGGATGTTAAGACTGTAAAGAGAAAGTATACTCTAATTTATTAAAGTAAAATTTGTTTTTACCTTATTAGTTTAAATTTTTTAGTTTTTTTTTTTAGCTGTAAATGAAGTAATAGAATTGATCTGTGATGAGACACATCAATGCTGGTGTTATATGTTTTATAAATATTGACAAAATCACTATTTTTATAAAAATATGCATTTTATGGCCTTAAAACTACATGAAAATCACCAAAGGTCCTGGCTGGTTTTCAACGATACACTTGGTACGCTCATACGTCAAATTCAAAAGTCAACGCTAATAGGGGTCCCCCTCTCAGCCCCTCCCCTCTCATCACTCAGTTCCTTGACACATTTTTCAGTTGTAGTTGTAGTGGGTGGCGTCAGGCTCAGCGCTGCGGTACAGTTACAATTTATGGACTCTAGTCTAGTGTAAAAATGTAGTTCCACGGTTATTATATATTAGGAGAGACCCTGCTCGTCTTGTCCTGTTTCAGAGCGTACACAATTGTTATCTAATGCAGCCTTCGCCCCCCTCATCCACCCCGAAATTACAATGGCTTAGCCATTAGTCGTATACCGACTTCACCGACCCAAGCAGGCAGCAGTTAGTTAGGCATCCAACTGTTGCCTGCCTGCCTGGCAGAGTGGGATCACAAGATCTACAGTTTTATTTTATTTTTTGCAGGCAAAGCCGAATGTCCCAAAAATGTAAGAAAACACCCACTCAATGAGCCAATCAAATCACTTGATGCCACCGATTTACGGCTTTTACAGCGAGCACTGAGCTGCTGCATGAGGGGATTCTCTAGGGTGGGCCATGGCTCACGTCAGTAAACACCATAAGTCAACAGCAATATCTGTTGGCGTTTCCCACAGGGCAGAGGAGCAGAACAGCACCCCCAGCAGTCCCCCAAAGATACTGCTGCAGCCACGGTTGCTGTGCACATATGTCATATTATGACGAAGAACCTTTTTGTTGATACGCAGGGAGATGGTTGTTTTCATATAATTGGACATGAACATAGTTGGCAACATCACAGCCAATAGTCCAAAAACGATATACACAAAAAGGTTTGTTAACAAACGACACAATCTACAAAATAACTGTTGACTATTGGGGAATATGAATGAGAGCAGCAGAATACAAGAGTGTTCTTGTCACAAGAGTCGTCCCAATGTCCATTAGCAGAGATCTAGTGAAGGGGAACGAGGTATTGGTAACCAAGCAACACAGGAGGACTGACAGTGGGCCAAGACCACACACACACACACATCTGTTCCTTATAGTGACTGGGCGTGTCTGAGAGCAAGGGAGTGTCTCTCCAGGAGGAGACGATTGTTTTCTCCTCTGTGGCTTGCATCTCCCGTCACTGAGGAGAGCGTAAAGCTAGAACGACACCGCAGCGACTTTCGCTCGTGCGTGTGGGAGCGACTGCTTATAAACAGAAATGGCCAGGTCGCTTGTTGACTCTTTAGTGTAGCCGCTGGACCGACCACTCCCATCAACTGGAACCCGACGCTCTATCAACGTCTTCTAGCGATTCACATTTTGAATCGGCAGCGAGAGGTGAAGGAAACGCTAGCGTGTCCACAATCAGAAACTAAGTACAGGCTTTCTCGCAGACTATCAATATATAAAAAAAAACAAAAAACACTAATAACAGTTCAAAAACAAGTAAACTGTTTATTGTTTGCATTTCAACATACCTCCAAATCACAGCACATGTATGGATATGCGTCGTGTTGCTCGCCTGTTTGTTATTTATGACTCCTTTGTCTTCTCTCCATTTTATTTTGAATGAACAAAAGTATAGAACGGCCTATATTTGATAATGCAAGCACTAAGCTACTAGATATTGGTGTCAGTGTTGTGGTTCGCTCTTTACTACCTGTCAGTAGTCCCGCAATTTTCTTGTCGCTGTTTTCTGGGTTGTCCGCGCAGACTCAGAAGGTAGCTGAAAGAGCGGCAGCGTGGGACACGCACAATCGCAACAACAGAAATGGTAAATAGGCGGTCGCTAGAAGACACCCAGTCGCTAATCCACAGTGCATAGACGTGGACAGGTACAAACCATTACTGTAGTGCAGCTGTGGTTTTGTTGCCATTAAAACCCAGACAGCTCATAAATAATAACTTAATTAGCTACATATTGCAGCCTGCAAACAAGTCTGGCTAAACAATAGGGTCATTCAGTCATTCTTGCCATCTTCGAGCTCAAATCAAAACAGTTCGCTCCGCGGTCCTCCATGGCGGTGCCTCACGCATCAACATGCATTGTGGGTAGTACTACGACGTTGTTGATGTGAGAGGTGTTGACCTCTCTGTTTATGTTGCTACTTACATGGCCAGGGCTGTGTAGAAGTAATTATTTTTTCAACACAGCACAGAGAACGTTAAGGTAGTGAAATGCAATGAGACATTTAATCAAATTCAACAAAAGTGTGTTAGCTTACATTTAGCTTGAAATAGCTGACTATACCTTTAAGCTGTGAGCGCCGGGAGAGCAGATTTAGCGACATTAGAAAGAGAGTATTCCACAAATATGTATGAAAGTGCAGCGTTGGGAGCAAAAAGAACAGGGGTTCAGATGGTTGGTTAGGGCTTGAACACACAAAGCAGTCTCTCTTCGTGTCAAAAGTTAAAGAGCAGCAGCCCTTGCCCCGACACAAACAGAATTGCCTATGAATAAATATATATAAAAATTTGACCGTTGGACATCATGGAGAGGAAGGAATCCTCTGGCAGTAGTGGAATGAATCATGAATAAATTAAGTAGAAAATAACAACAAACAAACACTGAGCCTGGTGTGAAAGGGCTCTTGATGCTAATGGACACTTTCCACTGAGAGGATGTGGACTGTGTACTCAGCTAAGTTTAGTATCGCACAAGGGCTTCTTTATTGAACAAGCACGGAATTTCAGAAGATTCCGGGGCTGTTTATCTTTAGTGTAAACGGGTAAACATGATTATATTTTTAAGTGAATCATTAAAAGCAACAAACAAAGACCGTGTTTCAGAGATAAAGAAACAATAATGTTGACAGACAGTGCGCAATAATGAAGTAACACTGAAATCATCTTACAGCTATGGCTTATAGTCCTGTTATGCAACCGTACCAAACCGATATGAAGCAATGCTGTCTTGGCCGCACATCATACTCTAATACCTGGGAGTTGTTGTGTTTACTTAAGAATGAAACGGCTTCATAGTAGCCCATTACTGAAGCAAACCATTAAGAAGAGACTTGAGTCTTTTGGGCCGAGCAACACAAGTAATGGAGGTCTGTCCCTTAGTCCAGATGTGAGATCTCTGGTTCCAACCTTTGCGTCTTTGTGAGACAACAAGAAGGTGAACAGGTTCTCTGCATTGGGGCTTTTCCACGAGTTTTGTATTTACATTAATTAAACCTGGACTATTTTATGCATTTCTCTTAATTAGGCGTTACCGTTTGTTTTCTTTTTTTTGAAGATCGGTCTGATATCCGGGATAGCGGGAGCGATATTGCAATCGCTTTACCGCACCGTGGTGACGAAAAGAGAGCTGAGCCGGAAGGCAAAGCTCTCGATCTACCGGGCA
>JAODUK010000019.1:3013405-3029654 GCA_027564635.1 Typhlichthys eigenmanni
CCCCCCCCCCCCCCCCCCCCCCCCCCCCCCCCCCCCCCCCCCCCCCCCCCCCCCCCCCCCCCCCCCCCCCCAGCACAAACACATACAGGTTCACTGTGGTTACAAAACATCAAAAGGCAACGGCAGCCCCCATGCAACGAGACAAGCGTGGGGGGGAAATCCCCACCTTGCAACCAGAGGGAATGGAGTTCTCTCCCCTTTACATATGTGAATGTCGACGCCCCACCTGCTTGGGACAGCCCTGGTTGCACAACGAGCACGCCCTCAACGTTACAGCCTTCTTCACAGAAGCACACTTCAACTTCAGGGGCCAGTAGGAAAAAGACTGCAGGAGATACGGAACGCAGCAAAAAACACGACAGTCATTCTTACACGCACCATGTGCCAACAGCACCCTCTTCAGTTTGAGGGCGTGGTCCCTTGGCTGTAGGAGCGCGACGGGTCAGACGCCATTGGTGGAAATGACCCAGGGTGAGAGCGCTTCACGTTGGGTCGTCTCCCCGGCGACCTCGGCCTCCTCTCGGTTTGGCCCGACCGGCCGCAGTAGCGCTGGGCTAATAATGTCCAACTCCGCTACAGCGAGGCTAAGTCAAGCAGCTACGGTTCACAATATATACGAGAGATAGATGCATTTATAACAGGATGTACATATCCTTTACATATTGTAATATTGTAAATATTGTAAATATGCAGTGTTTCCCCCACTTCCAGTGATCGAGCATGTTACAGAGTACTGGGCATATATTCCCCTCACATAAGGCAGTATCATAGCATTAAGGCTAAATGTGGCTTCCCTCAATTGTTACTTTCATCACTCTTCACCTCCTCCAAAGGCAAGAGGGAGGGGTGATGACCAGGGGGTGGGGTAGGGGTGTGCGGGGAAGCAGAAGAGGAGAAAGAGGAGAGATGGACAGGTGTATTAGAAGGATAGTTACAATGATAGTTACTACTGTATCATTTCAGATATGGGAGAATAAAGTTGATGGCCTGGTGAAACACCGTCAACGGTCCAATGCCAATTATTTGACTGACGCCTGTTGTTGGTACCACGTTTTAAGACGTATTTAAATGACTTTGAATGAAGAGTTTCCAGATTTAAAAGCAGAGTGAAATAAATAATGGATCTGGCTATGTCAGCACGGTATAGGACAGAAAGTTCAGGTTGTTTTTTCCTTCCTACACCCAAGCAGGCACAACAGACTGAGGCCAAGGTCCTAAAAAAGTCCACTGAGCAAGCTGGCTTTGTGCACTTTTGAGACAATCCAATTGGATTATTGTGCCAAACTAAAATCAAATAAACCTGAGGTCAGTTCTTATCTAAATAAATAAACAAACAAATTCATAAATAAATTGCATTTAACTGTCAATTGACACAAACTGAATACAGTATCTCACAAAAGTGAGTACACCCCTCACATATTTGCAAATATGTGAGCAATCTTTTCATGTGACAACAATGAAGAACTCACTTTTGTTGCCAGCGGTTTAGACATTAATGGCTGTGTGTTGTGTTATTTTGAGGGGACAGCAAATTTACACTGTTCTACAAGCTGTACAATCACTACTTTACATTGCAAAAAAGTGTAATTTCTTCATCATTGTTGTCACATGAAAAGATATGCTCACATATTTGCAAATATGTGAGCGGTGTACTCACTTTTGTGAGATATTGTATATCTGCACATTTCATACAAAGGAAACGACTCCTAAGCAAACCACGTTGGCACATGCAACAGGCTGAATCAAAGTTGAAGGTGGACTCCTAAGCAGGTGATTTTGTAACGTGTGCTACTGATATACGAGTGACAGACCTCTGACCCTAATAACGGTGCATACCTTCTTTGGACGCCATGCTGTCAATACCCATACACACATACGTACGCATGCTTGCTCCCGAGTCAGGGCAAGGCATGCTGGGAGATTCACGAAAGAAGAATGCAACATCTTCATTATTGAACACGATCAATATTGGGTGCCCCAAATGTGTTTTCTCCAAAAGCGGCTGGTCAGCAATGGGGTCAGGTAATCGATAACCCCTAGAGTCTAGGGATTCACGTGTTGGATAGTGCGACACAGCGATGCTGACACAGCGGAAGAGAAGCCGGGCCTCGGAGGGGCTGTGGCAGAAACACAGATGGAAACAACGGACAAGTCTCATCTGTCTTGGAGAGGCCAGGTGCTTGGGGAGAACTCAGGCCATCAGCTGATAGGATAGCATGCCAAACCAAACAACCTACAAAAATTGATCTGTTTAAACGATCAGTGAAATTGACAATGCGCGCGCACACACACACACACACACAGAGAAAGAGATGAACCGTTACGGCCGGCCATTAACCAACCCGCTCTCTAGTCCAGATGCCCCAGGACATCAATATAATACACATCCTGATAACCTATCTGCTGGAGTGTATTGGCTTGCCCTGCAACGGCAGACAGCACATTTGGCCATTTGAACATCTACATCTAGAGAGATGAAAAAAGAAGACAATTGAGGGAAGCGCGCAGAGGAAGGCGAGACACATTGCTGCGTCCACAGACAGACAGACAGACAGACAGACAGACAGACAGACACGCGTGGAAACGTGGGCAGACTAAACGACACAGGGATTGGCAGCCTCTTCAGCGTAACAAAAACACACAGACCAATAGCCACAATAGACAACACGTGGCCCTTAAACACACACACGGCCATCCACATTCCTTTCTCTTAAGGGAGGAAGAAATGCCCCCAGGTGTCTTCTTCACCCTGAAATTAAGTCTGGTGTGGCGAATACATGAACTTGGGACCCCTGGTCTCCCCCTCCCTCCCTCTACACACAAGCCCAGAACACTGCAGCTTACAGTACGCTGCTACTCTGGGTTTTACAGCGAGGTTCTTTGCGGACATCTGAACTCTCTCCGGAGAAGCCCGGAGGAGCAGCAAGGTAAGAGGTGGCGGCGGGAAGGTTAAAAGGTTGTCACTGTGGTCTCCCCCACCCCCACCTGTTGAGGCTGGCGCTGTGGCAATGGTTGCTGGCGGCATGGCCTCGCCACCGGCCCCTCACTCGCTCCAGCAGGCCTGCCAGGCGGGCACATCCGCTCTGGCCATGGTGGTAGCAGCACAGGGACTCCATGCAGCTGAGGGTGTCCGCTTGGGAGGATGGTAGAGACTAGGGAGAGAGAGAGATACGGCGTCAGTGGCATGTCTGAGATACACAGGCACACTGGACTTGGGACTTGAGATGGGGGGGGGTAACATGGAACACTGACAGAGGAAATACGGCCCGTGCAGGGGAATGCAAATTAATACATATTAGCAGCAGACGCACTGAAGAATGGGCAAGAGAAAAATAAAAAGGTGCATTTATACAGTGACTAATATCGATTGACTGGATTGTCCTTGGCCTTGTGATATTACTTCTATCAGCTTACAGTCCCACTGACACAATACTTCCAGTCTTAACAACACCCGTTTTACACTAAAGTTAGTCAGTGCTGCAATTATTTCCCAAAAATTGGAAATGTATTGGATCTGATATTGATTAAAAGAACATAAACATTAAACACTAGCAACAAAAAATAAATAAATAGTTTAAACCAAAAAGCTATTCTATATTTCCTCAGAGTATACCATACTGTATTTGGAGACTTATATGAGGTTTTAATAATAATATGTCAATGATGGTTACTCTAGTGGTCTGGGTGTCGAACGCTGGCAATGTAAGCACCACCAGTAAGCACCCCTGAACAAGCTAAGCACTGTTGCAGTCACTTTAGTGCTAGATCACCAGCTCAGCATATTGTGCAGAACTGTCATCACCAAACAAATACACCCAGCGAACCACACAAGCAAAGGCCACACACGGACCTTGCATCACATCCCACGCAGGGGAAAAAAAAAGACAAGCCTTCACCACAGCAACATCACCAGCTCACACAAGAGCTTAGCTCTTACTGATGGGACAGATTGTGTTGTTGCGTTGAGAGTGGCTCTAGGATGAATGACTGTGTAGGCCCGCGTGGAGGCTCACTGCAGGGAGATCAGGTTTCTGAGTCTCACTGAGTCAGCACCAGAGAGGGTATGATGCCAGGGAGAGAACAAAAGAAGAGGAAAGAGGAGAGATACCACAGCCACGGGGAAGGGGGGGGTGTTGCACTCTACTTTCTATCTGGACCTTTACTCTCTCACTCTCTCTCTCTGTTTGTACAGAAGACAAGCAGGAGGCTATGCTTGATTAAATATGATACATTGTTACTAGGCGTTAGCATGGCAACTTGATTAGACACTAGGCATTAGCTGCTAGCTTCTCACTGACTTCCAGTAACCTTTCACCTTTTATTCACAAGTCTGGCCCTGTGGGTGGCACCTCTTGTCATTGGATGATGTTGCCAATATAATATCCGACTGGAAGACACCCAGGTAACCAGTTTGTTTGTGATTAGTGCTCACTAAAGTAGCCTAAATTGTCTGAATATACCTCTGTGCTTAACGCTTGAATGCCTAGCAATCCCAGACTGTTTGGCAAGCAGAGAGACACTAACACAGCAAGTAGCTAGGGCCAAGTTGCCAAACAGGCTGGCACACTGTCTACAATAGCATTGCTCTAGAGCAGGGCAATTTAATTCCAGTCCTGGAGGGCCGCTGCCCTGCATGTTTAAGATGTCTCCCTGCTCCAACACACCACGACCCATTCATTTGAATCAGGTGTGTTGGAGCTGGGAGACATCTAAAACATGCAGGGCAGCGGTCCTCCAGGACTGGAATTGAATAGCCCTGCTCTAGATTGTAGAGTGTGGAGAGTAGTCCAGGTTTCTCCGTAATAACAGACGTTATGGTGTCTATAGTGGTTGAGAGCTTGGTGTGTGAATGGCTTAATCCACCGCAGTAATGCAACTTTTCCAGTGTTTGCTTCTGCTTGAGAAACACCTCTGTCTATGAAACCTGGATTTCAGACTGGATACAAATATAAACACACTCCGGTATCCTTAATAGAAATGTTCCATTTTAAATGGTTAATGCTTAAATACTGCGGTCCAAATCATTTCGGACCATCAAGCCTAAAGACCCAGGTTACTGACAACCAGGGTAAAGGCCTATACATTACAGCCTAGTGCTGATTAAACACAAAGGTGTCCTTGAATTATCTGCGCTCAACACATGGGCTGTTGGCATATTGCATACACCATAAGCCCACCAATCATAATTACACGACAAGTGATCTACGGTAGCCAGATCTACAAGACCAATCTTTCCACAGATGACATTGTCACTGGGCACCTAGACCATCACTGTTCTTTTCAGTTACCTCTACAGTATTAACCATGTCTCATGACCAAATGTAAGAAAATAATTTAAATTCAACCTTGAATTTTACACTAGTGCGGCTATTTTCCCACATATTTACAATCATATCTAATTCATTACTTTTTTGACTAACTAGACACGGGTTCAGTAAAAACTCTACTTTTTTTAATATGAGTGGTACAGTGTAAATAACACAGCACCAAGTTTAAAAATATCAAAATGACCTAAAACACAGCCAGACAATATATATCGATTCAAATCAACTTAGGACAGAACGTTTGCATCACTAAAGCAAAAGGGTATATTAATGAAGAGATCTAAAACACGTGATGACACACAAACACAGCAAAGCCAAGGGATTTGGACAACAGCAATCTCCTGACTCCAGCAGCAGTGAAAACCCCATTACTGGGCATGGGCATGGAGATGGTAGTTCAAACACAGCATGCTGATAGTACCGGGAACTGACTCCCAGATGGAGGGGAGGGGGTTGGGGTTCATTGAGGGCGGTGGGGAAGAGGCAGAGGGGTGGATAATACATGATGGAGGCAGAACGGGGCTCATATTTGAGCACAGGGCGGTGGTAACAGTTAAGGGGTGAGGTGGGGGGGAGGGCTGAGGTTTGATGTAATGTGGCCTGACCAATGGTGCAGCCATTAGGGAAGATGGGGCCGGTGAACCAGGGTCTGTCCTCCGTACAGATATGGGAGGAGGCTGCTACTACCTAGCGGGGAGGGGGGTGCAGGGGTCTGGGCCGGGGACTGCAGGGGGGGGGGATAAGCAGCTAGCAGGTGCCAATTGTCCTCCCCTGGGCTCCGCTGGGCTTTAACAGGGTCATATTCTGGGCAGACTGACACTTCATCCTCTTCCATCTGAAGGGCACAAGATGCTAGCTGCAGTTAGCCAGTGTGTCAGATCGGTGGTCACACATACAAACACGTATGTAAAGGCTAGCTCGGCAACTCAGTTCATCAGCCTGCTAGCAGTCATTTGGTCTCAGACGTCAAGTCAGTTGATGTTTACAGTTTACGCTCTCACCCACACGCATGCCAGATAATACAAACGCTACATCACTCTCTTCTCAAGCCCTTCTCTACTGACCTCACTAACCTTTTATGTAAACATTAGAGTTACAAGCAATTGCTCACCTCGCAAGGGAAAACGGGAATCACAGCTAATTCTTGCCATTTGACACAATGTACTGTCAAGTATTTCCCTTCCCTACAAATATCCTTCCGCCACATCCCAAATTACTATTAATTATATTAGGACATGGGGAAAGATAACCGTAAATCACAGTTGAAAGAAATATTTTCAAAAGTCTTAACGGGCTAATCAGGTCACTGGAGAGAGACTTTAACTCCACACAGGAACAGAGAAGTGAAAACTTAAGGCATGCCGAGAAACGTCTGTAAACGGCAGACTCTAGAGTAGTCGTGAGGGTTTGAGAGAAGAACAAATAAGTGTGCAAACCAATTAAGCTGCTGCTAAATCTATTAGACCTCCAGAGTAGACACAACAGAGGTAAACTTAGAGAAAACCTAATTCCATCTTTTCTCCTTATTACCATACCCTAATTTAATTATAATAAATGCTATTCTGTTACAGGAATAGTACTCAATACATTACCATGAATGGATGCTTTCATTTGGGGCCCAGAAGGAAAATGCCATGTAGATTATATGGCTCACGCAGTTGTTACAGCTAGTAATTTTTCAACCATCTCCCATCACAGACACAGACAGAACCGTACATGATCAGAGCCAGAAGGTAAACAAGAGATTTTATATGCAATGTGTTCATGCTATGTGGATCAATTCACCCTGCATTATTAAAAGCCCACATAAAACCCCAAACAAGTAAATCATAGGGCTATTTTATCATTACATTAGGCTCGATTAAGGCCACTGCAGGTACAGTGAATACTAGGAAAGCTAATGGTCACAGCTTTTCTCAACAGAACAATCATAAAGAACAGGTTTTAGCATCATACATAAAAGCCTTTTATATGGCCTTAATATCCATTCAAACTGTTCATTTGGTCTACTCTCATAAATAAATGTATTTCAAAAGGGATTTATGGAAAATGTATCAAAGCAAGGTCTTATAAATGACAAATATGCAACCTGGTTTTGGGTGGTTTTCTGCTTAAAGGTGGGGTCATTGATGCTGGAGCAAGATTGTTGATATTTGAAGAACTCGATCAAAACAATAACACCTCTCCCATTCAATGCTCAGAAGCTCCACCCCCCAAATTGTACATGCAATGCCAAGTCTGGGATAGTGTCTGCACCACTGTGTTGCCATTTACAGAGCCAGGGCTGCGTAGAAACACCTGATTATTTTCCGTGAGGAAACATTAGCTGAATTTGACAAAAAGTGTGTTCCCTTAGAGTCGCTGACTCCACCTTTAAATCTAAGAGAAACAGCTGGCTATATTCAGGCTGATCATTGCTATTCATCATCGTCATTCAGTCACCAGTAGCGGCCGGTACACAGGCAAGTAAGTTGTCATGCTGGACCGTACCATGCTGCCTCGCGCTGCGGGGAGTTCTATCAGTCCAACAACCTTCCATGCAATAGTAGTGCCACAGCGGTCTGGCGTTGTGGGACTGTACCATGATGCGGGTGGGCGGGGTGAACCAAGGTGAGAGGGGTGATCAAGAGGACTTGACTGTGTGACTACAAATGGCTAGGCCTGTGCCAAGAGGGCTGCATCATGCCGATAGGTTGGGAGAAGGGGGGCTGCACCATCCAACAGTACCATGTCAGAGAAGGGTGACGTGTTGACCTGAAACATGCTGCAGTGTGAGGGACACTGGGCTAGCATCAGGGAGATAGCATCAGGGAGCTAGCATCATGGAGCTAGCATCAGGGAGTGGCTAATGATACCTGCTCTGATTGGGGTGTGGATGCAGGATGGTAAGGCAGTGTAACGCAGAGTTAAGGGTCAGGAGTCACAGAACGGGATGCCGGTTCTGTTTGGGTGTGTGGGGGCTGGGGGATATGATTGACAGGACAGATACTTTGTTTTGATAATCAGCCTCTAGGACTGAATTAATTAGGGTTCCCTATCAAACTTCATTCCAATGATTGGCTCATTCATTCATTGATATGATCTTGATGCGTGGAGGGAGAGGATTGGGGGGGGGGGGGGGGTGATAGGATGACATCATGCTGCACCAGACTGGAAGGACAGACATGCGGCGGCTGACAAGGTGTCACAGCCTGCTCCACGGTCTCTGGTTAGGACCCAAACCAAACCAGCTCTTTCTCCGGCCCCCACCCCCCACAGAACGCCGGTTGGTTTGTCCCAGGCATGCAGCACAGACAAGACTGGCACAACTCCAAGACTGCTGACATCACACACACATTTACAGTGTTCCGTTCTCTCAGTCCATGCCAAACCGAAGGGCTTTTTAAAGTATTATCCAGAAACAATAGGAGCGCTTGGTGTGTAAACCCCAAACCAATTTCATGAGAAAAATGTCGTTCACAAATAAAGAAAAAAGGTAATATTATGTTAGTATTAAGTTAGATTTGATCGCGTAATGACTCAAAAGCTCTCTCTACAAACATTTATAAACGTTAACTGACAATTTATTTAGATATGCAATCCCTTCCAAACAACGGACGTAAATGGCAAATTAACATAATTGAGTTTATGGTTCAGGGTCATCTATCACAAAAGAGCTTAATTCATGGCGAAAGAGGCCTTGAGTCGGAGGTTAAACGTGTACAGGTATTGTGTAAACTCCAAATTGAAAGGCTCAGTAAGAGCAACATAATTCATTGTAAAATATGTCAGTTGAAGACAGCGCTCTTGTTGTGCCTCTACAGTCAGGGGGTAGGGGAAGTACTAAGCCCAGGACTGGTCCAGTCTCTCTACCTAATCTTTCCCAGCTGGCTCTTGGCTCTGGACAGAGGCTGCAGAGCGATGAAGTCATCACCTATCACCACGTGGTTGGAATACATCTACACCCAGGACCACACCCCGCCCACACAAAGGAGAAAGAATACACACACAGACACAAGTTGGTTAGAAGTCACTCATATATACAGACAGACAGACAGACAGACGGAAAAACACTGGAGAGATTAGAGCAGAAACAACCACATACATATTGGAAAGAGAAGCAGTTCATTCTAGAATGTGAGAAATTGATGCTGCAACACTGGGGGGTTCGGAAGGAAACAGACTTGCAGAATCATTCTGTGGTGAACCATGCAGTGTGTGTGTGACTGAACACCAAACGCTATCTGCAAATGAAAAGGCTATTTGTGAGTGCGGCTGCTCAGAGTGTGGCTAAAGTAAACACAGTAGCCGTTTTGAATGGCATTTAAAAAACGACATCTTTTTTTTTGTTGATTTCATAGTCTCAGTCAGATTCGTGTCCTGGGCATATTTTAAATGCCTTTCAAATAAAACAAATGTAATATATACATTTTATTTTCTATAATACTTAAAGGCAGGGTTAATACGTCTCGAGAATGCTGTGCTAACTTCCAGCTCAAATCAAAACAGTATCCCTCCGCAGCACTGACTCAGATGTTGAAACGCATTGAGAAGCAAAACGCAGTGCTACGGCTTTGTTGGTGTTCGACCGCTTTGTTTATGTTCCCATTTACGGAGCCAGGGCTGTGTATATGTACCAGGTCATTTTGTCAGCACACACAAAATGGTAAGCTAGCAAAATGAAAGGAGACATTTGGTAAATTTGACAAAAAGTGCATTAGCTTACAATTAGCTTGCAATAGCTGAACACATGTGGCTAACACTAGAATAAGGGCCGCTGATCTTTAATCCTTTCCTTAGTCTTCAACCCTTACACATGCATCTTCCTACCTGGCTCTTCTGGGTGCTGGTGGGCTGCAGGTGCCTGTAAAAGACCTTCTTCAACACGTCAGGAAAGAGGCAGGTGATTACGATGATGATGATGGCGAACCAGGCGGAGCCACTTGACAGGAGCTGGACGAAGACGAAGTACATGTCCTGCGTGTGGAGGAACGGCCTGCGACAGGGACAGACTGTGGTTGGTCAAAATGCATTGCGTGGGCCACAAATGTTTTGACGTTTAAACGCGATCAAAAACAAAAACACCCCTCCCTTCAATGTCATAGGGTGCTCAATCAGAAGCTGCGCCCCCTCCCACCTCCCCCCATTGTACATGCATTGCCGAGGCTGGGATATTTGGTGCGCACACGCACACATAACAGGTGGCTAGCTGCCTGTGAGTAGATGTGTATTAGCTTACGATCGCTGAGCCCACCTTTAAAGAAATAAAATGCATGTCAAAAGTATGTGTGTTCCACCCACTACCACCATGCCATTGGAGCCTTATGTTAGCCAACACTAACACTGTGTGAGGGAGTCCCTCACCAGATGATGCCTCCGTAGAAGAGAGAGAAGATGAAATAGAAGGCTATGGAGCCCCAGGTCACAAAGTGGTTCATCCACGTCCAGAAATGTGTTTCCAAAGCCAGCTGTCATTTAAGAGCGCACGCACACACATGCACAGTTGAGGAGAAAAAAAACACAAAACAAGACTGGGGTTCAGAAACATCCATAATGTGCTACTCTCCAGTAAAACATGACCTCGCCCACAACATGTGACAAATGTAATGCCTGCTCAAGCTCATGGCTGCTGACATATGGCTAATCTTTCATATCTGGACTGCTACAGTTCATTCAGCATTCACAACAGTGAAGTATTTTTTATTTATATATATATATATATATATATATATACACACACACACACAGTGTGTGTGTATACCCATATATACAGCAAGTATACATATATACAGTGTGTCACACACACCGATCAGCCATAACATTGCGTAGGTCCACCTTTTGCCACAAAACATCAACTTATTGTACTTAAAATTGCATTGCAAAGTGTGCATATTGCAAACTTCACTCATATTCCTTAGACTGTAATTGTTTTATCCATTGTTAAATGCATAAATCATTTTAAACATATCTTTGTCAAATGGCAGAAACAAAGTTTTCAGTTTTTTTGTGTCATACACAGGCAGAAAATATCTGTTCTATCAACAACCAGAGGAATTGACATTGGTTTCACTGGTGCTTGGGAAGACCAACTACAAAGCTCTATGGCAAGTATACCTTTAACGTGACAGTGATAACCATGACTGTAAAGACCAGCGTTCCAAACGTCCAGTTCCCGAACATCTGCAAAAGCGCGCGCGCACACACACACACACACACACACACCAATAGATGAGCTACAGTTTTACATTGTGTAAAAAAAAAAAAATACATTGGCAGGAACTACATAACAATGACAAGGCAACAATGTCACCTTATTGTGAGATATAAATTCACAGCACACATGCTGTATAAAGAAGATCTTATTGCCGTGTGTGTGTGTGTTTGTGTGTGTGTGTGTAAAAGAAACAGGAGCGATATATCTCCCATCACATACGTGTGCAAGTACAACATAATCTGTAGGAGAAATGCAGAGGCAAGCAGAAACTGGAAGCTAAATCAATGCGATCCTAACAAATACCCAACCCTACAGCCACACACCCTCCTTACCAGCTGCCTGTTAGCTCGCAAGATCTGTAGACATGCACCGCGTGAAGAGAGGAGGAGAAAGATCGCCCGACGGAGGAGGAAAAGATAAGCGAGAGAGAGAGCAACAAGAAGTGTGAGCGCTTCCCCAAAACTGTCACAGGCAGAGAGACACACAGCAGGTACGGGAGCTCAGAAGAGAAGATGGGATTAGTGGTTAAGACACTCAACGGGAGGTGAGACAGTAAGAAACAAAAGGTTACACCACAGTAACAAAGCGGTTGTGGACGGGCGGACAGACAGACAGACAGTGGCACAGTCAGACAGAAAAGATGAGACGAGGGGAGAGGAAGAGAGAGTAACTACCGTAGAACTGCAGAGTGCGTTCATAACTAAACAAACATCATACTTGTGTTGTTGTTAGGCTTGTGAGGACGTGCTGTCATTGTGACATTAGCGTCGTGTTTTCACCTGTCCGTTGCCCATAAGGGTGGTGTCTTCTCCCATAAGTATATATGAACCAAAGAAGAAGACAAAGGCGTGACAGAAGCCCAGCAGCGTCCAGTAGAGAAACGTCCGGAAGGACAACAGAGAGTTCCTACTGATATCCCTGTGGGATGCACAAAAACACACACACAGCAGATTATAATAGCTTCGTTAAATGTCATTTCATTATAAAAGGGCAAATTAAAGTTAAACCTTGCACCTGCTTTTTTTTTTTTTTATAGAATACCGATCGGTGGAAGAAATAAGGATCCTATAGGCGTCCTCAAAATGTACTGTACTGCATTGGTCAGGGACATGAGCAAACTAATTTCCCTTTGTTTCCAATTGCTCACAGGCTGTCAAGTCTAAACCGCTGCAGCCCTCACCCTGAGCCCTACGCAGCCTAGCTGCTGTGTTGGCGTACAGACGACACCTACCTGTACAAGACAGGTTTGCTCTGCAGCACGTGCGGATGGACCAGCTGTTCAATAAGACTGTACACCAGGATGGGCAGGGAGGTGAAGCAGATGTTGTACAGCGTGAGGTACACGCTGTTGTACAGGGTCTAAGAGATGACGGAACGATTAAAAGATGTACGTTACATAATTTAACACAATAGAAAGCATTAAGTAAATACAAGTCAAAACTAAGCCTCAATCTAAACCAACACAAATAAGGACCTGAATGACATGAACACAATGTGTCACCAAACACACAGAGACACTTACTTGTTGTGAAAACAGACAGAAGAACTGGTATAAAAACTGGGGTGTGATAAAACAGACATTCTAGAAAAGAAACAGAGACACATTAAAACCACACGGAGATAGAGAGATGCTGAGGAAAAATGGCCACACAAACATACAATTAAATGAATTAAACAATTCTAAGAGAGTAGTAAAATTAAAATGTGTGCCCACGGCACACAAATCCACATTTAGATAGTTTCCCAGAGCAGTCATCACATCATTCTGGAAAATCAATTTCGCTTGAAGAAGTGAAGATTAATGTGCAATGAAACTAGCAAAACCATTTTTAATATGGCTTTTCCCTGATAAAAATACAGTATGTCCAAATAAGGTGGATATAAACACACTATTGCAGAAGTAGTTTTATCAATGCAGTAAATGCAGTTACATAACTACACTATTACGAAGTGTGTTTAACTGTCACCCTATACAACTAAGAATTTAAAGACGTCAGTGATGCTAGTTAAAAGATAGTTGATATTTGAACTTGATCAAAACAAAAACACCTCTCCTTTACAAGCTCAACCCCCCAAACTAGAGTTAGTGGTGCAGTCTGCAGCACTTTGTTTATCTTCCCATTCAAGCAGCCAGGGCTGTGTAGAGACAGCCGATAATTATTCCAACGCACTCACCGGGTAAATAATAACACAAAGCAGCAAAACACTGCTCACGCCAACAATGCCGCTTGGCTTCGCAATGCATTTCAATTTGTGGGGCGGAGCTTCTGAGGGTTTGTTTTTGGTTTGAGCTTGAAGCTAGCAAGCACTCTGGATAACGACCAACCCTGCCTACTAAGTTGGTACGGTACGAAGGGATAGCGCAGAACAAGCGTCCTGCGTTAGCTCAAGGTGTACCTTGTAGAAAAAGTACTGTACAAGCGTGGCTATGCGTATGTAGTAGAAGTGGCCGTGGACCAGCAGTAGCTTGGCCAGGAACTTAAACCTGGCGATTGCATAGTCGCTGTTTCTCACAGCCTGGCGGCCTTCTTTCCCCATGATACCTGCAGAAGGAAGACACACACACACACTTTTAGCTTCACCAGGCACAAAGTCATATTCAGCTATATAACCCATGTGGACTGTGCCTTTACCTATTCCCACATGGGCCTCCTGTATCATACTGACATCATTGGCTCCGTCTCCAATAGCCAGGGTGATGGGTTTCTCTGGTAGAGTTTTTATAAGACGCACCACCTGAGCAGAAGAGGGAAAATTAAGATGCAGATGTTTACGGGAAGCACCCCCCCTCTGACCGCTAGTGAGGCGGCAGCAGACACCCACCTTGGCCTTCTGCAGCGGGGCCATGCGGCAACACAGCACCGCGGAGCAGTTCTTACACACGTCCAGGAAGAGCTTCTCGTGCTCCCGCAGCGCTAGAGACAGGCTGGCCCCGTCGACAACCAAGCCGTGCTGAATAACGCGGTCGTCTTTGATCCTGAGAGAGAGAGAGAAATACCATGCTCAGGTGAAATCAAATCTACAGTTTGCACAACTGTCACTGTGCAAGCTGTTCTTAACACAGGTAATGAACAAACACCTGCCAACTTTACCCCTCGATCAGACAGCAGGTGTGCACAAGGCAAGAAAGAACAGGAATGTGGGCTAACGACATATTCGACTTATAGCACCTTGAGGCAGCGCGATTGAGGCAACTACCAATGGGAGCCAAAGATATGAATGATTGACAGATGAAGGAAAACATTTTGGGTGGGAAATATATTCAAGATGGATATTAAGCCAACAAGAGAGACCAGCTTGCAGCTCCAAAGCGATGGCCGACGGGTGTTATCGTATTACGCTTTGAGAGGGCCCCGCCTCCCCCTGCACAGAGATATTAGATCCTGCATTACATCGGTGGTATTAAATGGTTCCAAATGGTCTCTTAAGTGGGCGTGGTCGCCTTGCCTCTCAACACAAGAAAAGCAGAGGGTCATGCATTGCCCTGATGAGTTTTATTAAATTTAGTTTTAACTGCTGACGTTACACACGTTATAGTGTGGTCTCAAAGCCCCTCTTCTTAAATGTGCCATTTTAGTGTCAGAATGTTAGGTGTGGGCTTGTTTACAATTGTTCAACAAAAAACATTAACTTTCGTTTGAACTGCTGCGTGTTATAGAGTGTGTTGCTGAGACAGAATGTGGTCTCAAAGCTCCTCTTCTTAAAGGTGCCATTTTAGTGTCGGAATGTTACGTGTGGGCTTGTTTACAATGGTTCAACATTTACTGCAGTTGCCATGGGGCTGCCTGTCCACATTCACCTCTCGCATTGGAATCAACAGACACTGGGCCTGCAACTGGCCTCCTACAGAAAGGGGAAGCGGCAGTGGCGTAAATCACGCGACACACACGGGGGGAAGGGAAGCCAATCCCCGTTGCTACGGCAACGGCCTGTGTTCTCCGCACCTTCTGGCCAGCCGGCGCAGCTGCTCGGCACACTCGTTGTCGGAGCGCTGCTGCAGGAGCTCCAGGATGATCATGTTGCGGTGGAAGTGTCCGCAGGACAGGCTCACGCTCACCGCCGTCTCGTGCTTGTCGCCCGTTAGCACCCACACCTTGATGCCCGCCAGGCGCAGGGCGTCGATGGTCTCCTGGACCTTGTCCTGGAGCCTGTGGTGGAGGCACGGAGGTGGACAGAGGGTTACGGTCAGTGGCAGGCACTGTGAAGGGCTGGGATTTGATTGTGCAGTCAGTAATCACAGTTTATCACTGCCTGTGTGCATCTCATGCTTCATTTACCTCTTCAGGTTGCTTGTCACCACTTGGTCTCAAACAACAGACTAGTGCTTAATCTACATGTATTGCCCACTGCATCACACTCAGCAGTGGTCCCAGATAAGACTGGCTGGCTTCATTGTATTCCCCATACCCAGTTGTGTCTGCAGCTAGGCAGCTAAAGGATGCGCTCTCATTAAACACAACCAAATGATCATTTGATGGTTCCCCTTTGTTATCTTCCCTGCGTTGTCCTGTGACTTACTATAAAAGCACCAGACTGTCCTTTGTTCATCAGAGATGTGTGGTGGAGCACATCACTTGTGAAACAATACGTTTGTTCCTTGCTGTGCACCATTGTATTATTAAAGCCTGCTTTAATGATTCAACATCGACTGGTCTACGTTTTTAATTATATAAATGATTCCTGTCAGCACAGGATGTAGACAAAAGATTTATAAAATAGTGTGCGCATATAT
>JAODUK010000019.1:3029754-3032254 GCA_027564635.1 Typhlichthys eigenmanni
ACACACATATACACACACACACCCTCTCTCTCTCTCTCTCTCTCTCTCTCTCTCTCTCTCTCTCTCTCACACACACACACACACACACACACACACATGCAGAGGTGCCTATAGAACCAAGGTTTGACTTTGTTGCTTTTCAGATGTCCTGAATGAAATACAGTGTGTGGGACCTTCTCCAATTAATCTTTTTTAGGCAACGGGGGCTCAATGTCAGTTCAAGTCAGTCCATGGCCTTAGGGGATGTGCTTATCTGTCCACGGTCCCCAAAGATACATTGTTTTACACTGGAGGACCATTAACCATCTACTGCATGCTGCAGTTGTCATATTGACAAGTAATTTACAGTGCTACAGTCAATGTTATCTAGAATAATTACAATTTGTTGCAATGTAAATTGTCTTACAGAGGATAGGTTAGGTGTTTTTCCACTTAATTTATGGGTGATTTATGGCAACTTTTGATGGCTTAATCTACTTATAAACCAATGAAAGTGTGAGCTGAGCTAATAAAAGTCTCAGTACACACAACTAAGATGAGAAATTACATTTTCTGGGTTGACAAATACACAACATATGCTTTAAAGGGGTATGGAACAGTATATTGATATATAGACACAACAATACAGATGGGGCATGCCCACCCAAGTATCTAAATTGAGTTCAATATAAGTAGTTCCTCTTAAAGGAAAATGCAGCGACTCACAAATTACCCAACATACAATATGATGAAAAACACAAATTGTTGACAGGCGTAAAAATTGTTGACTGGGTCCATTGCAGGTCCACATGTAAATACTGTTTTCGTGTGCTAGGATGTAGAGTTAAAGCAATGTCTAAGCATTATGAACGCCCAGGTTTGCAGTCTTGCGACCAACTTGGCTACAGAATATTTTGTGTAAACTAAACAAAAACCAAAATGTTCAATCAATTAAGGTAAAGTCATTCTGAAGAAAGGTTGTTAATATTTGATCAAAACAAAAGCAACTCTCCCTTCAATGCTATAGGGTGCTCTCTCAGAAGCTCCGCCCCACAAATTGGAAACACATGGCCAAGGCTGTGATATTGTAGTGAGGTGCGGTCTGCACTACTTTGAGCTTGTAGGAAGAGGAAGTGCCACTCTCAGTGTTTATATGGGACAACAGTGGCGTAGTGGGTAGAGCGGGGTGACAGGTGATCCAGAACCTGGTTCCATCCCAGCTAACTCCTCACCGCAAGACACCTAACCCTAACTGCTCCTGGTGGTTGGTCGCGCCTTGCAGCAATGAATGTGTGTGTGGGAAATAAAACGCTATATAAATGTAGTCCATTTAGAGATGACGTCTGCTGCCTGGCATGGGGGTTGTCCACCCATCAGTAATGACACAAGGTTACCATACTCCACTTTTAATGGAAACCACTTGTTGGGGTGTCACTCGATTGACATGGCAACACGCCAAACACTCCCTGCGGGTTTCCGTTTCTCCGTAGCCAACCAGGCTCAAACCTACGGAAGATTTAAAGCATTTTCAAATTAGCCCCAGTTCAGAAATAGACCCTCTAAATCTGTCATGCTCTAACGCGGTGTTACATTCACTAAGATTACCATCATTACAGTAATTAAAGCTTTAATTTCTGGTGATAGTTTGAAATGAAACGCAAAGTGCTGTGATTTTAATGTAATATGGGACTAATGTAGCATGGAACATTTGGTAATCTGGCTCCCGCGTGATCTTCTTGCTGCAAAAAATAGACGGTGTTTTATCTGCCTGAAACAATGAGCCACAGTTGGTTAAGGGGACATTAACTTTGTGCATGGAAAAAAAAAAATCATAATTTATATGACATCAGTAGTAAGTGAACAAGTGAGGGCAAGATTAAATATATAGGAGTAGGAGAGAGGTTAATGGATAAGGAGAGAAAAAATATATAGTTTAAATCCACATCGAATGATGATCAGTTTGTAATATGTAAACGTCTCTCCCAGAGCCATGGAAATAAGAGTTACGCCAACTGAGATTCAAAATTGTCAATGGTCACATGGTTCATGGAGAGACAAAACCTATGGCAAAATAGTTCCCGGAAGTGCTCGGTGTGCAATTTGAATATATATATATATATATATATATATATATATATATACACACCGATATATAACTTAATTTTTTGGTAATTAGTAGTCAATACATGCACCGATTTACATTTGAAATAGAATTTATAGTGTACTTTTAGAATTTATAGTGTACTTTTAGTATTTAGACTAACTTTCGGGAACTATTTTAATGTTTCGTTGCTGTGAAAAAACGGCCCATTGTAGTGAACGGAGATGACGCAACTCTCTCTTTACATGGCTTTGGTCTCTCCATGCTGAAATCTAATTCTGTGCTACATACTGGTAATGCAAATCTACATGTAAAATGAATAATAATAAAATGTGGTGGAGAAATAACACAATTAAAATGTATACTTGTGCATATAGCCGTGTGGAATATTTCACACATATTGCCAAACATATGCTTATG
>JAODUK010000019.1:3034754-3042254 GCA_027564635.1 Typhlichthys eigenmanni
GAGCAAGGGGGTAGGGAGGGATATTATGTGGTGTGTGTGTGTGTGTGTGTGTGTGTGTGTGTGTGTGTGTGTGTGTGTGCGTGCGTGCGTAAGAGAAAGAGAGAGGGAGAGAGAGAGAGATGGCATGGTGGGTGTTTTGTGTTCTCAGTTCCCAGAGAATCCGTTCCCAAAGACTATGTCTTTCTTTTGTATCTTTCTTTTATTTTTATTTTTAAATGTATTGTATTACAATATGACAACATGAAACATGTGTATTTGGTGTAGGTGTAATACTGCATTTTTTATTTTTTTTTGGTATTTAAAGTTGATAAAAGTTTTAATCTGCTATTGGCTGAGACGCATTTGGACAAACATTTTTTTCGACAGCTATATTAATTTATCTTGATCATTATCAATATTTTTATCAATATTATATCTTATCATTCACTCCACAAAGAGGCAAGATGACATTGCATTTTATTGATATTTTTTCAATCTGCACAACTAGAAACCGCAGAAACAAAAGGTGTTGATTTCACTGCAGTCCTTTTGTACAAACATTTATAGTGGTTGAAGACTTTAGGAAACATGTATGCTTGCTTAGTCAATTTACTGTAATTTATTGTTCCATATTAATCTACTTCTGTATATGTTTGTTTAGAAAAATGACGCCACACATATCGCTGGACACTTGCCTTTGTATTTCAAAGAACATTACAGAAATGTGCAGTATTGCATTGCTACTGATCATCACTCAAGTCTTTTGAAATACTCAGTTTGATCGAAGTGCTACAGATCAACTCCATAACAATGACTTCAGGAGACCAGTAAATGTGCAAGATTTCCAGTTAAAGTTATTTTATTTTATTTATTTCATGTCCTGTCCGGTTGTGAAATATCTCTCTTAATGTAATCTCTCGTCATGATAATTTCCTTTTCAATCAGGTTATTCAAACATACAGATATATAAGTGAATACACAGACCCACCCACCCACACCCCACACACACACGCACGCACACACACACGCACACACACACCCCACACACACACACACACCTCCTGCAGTGTTGTGCTTGGTGATAACCAGTGTTGGGTATAGACAGGTGAGAGGGTCATATAGCAGCAGTGGGAAAGGCTGTTATCAACCTACCCTGTTCCCACACGCACACACGCACACACGCACACACGCACGCACACACACACGCACACACGCACACACACACACACACACAGGTTTATCACCCTCTACCGTTCCCACACACTCACCTTACATCATTACCTGGCTACTAGAGCCAATCAGCCAATCACGTCTTGAGGCCACGGTCAGGTGACCTGAACATGGAAACCCTAGCATGGAGATGAGGTTACATGCAGCCCTCCTCTGATAACAGCTCTCTGTCTATCCCTCTCTCCCTCTCACCTTATCCCTCTCTCTCTCTCTCTCTCTCTCTCTCTCTCTCTCTTTCGCTCTCTCTTTCCCTTTTCCTTGCGCTGCAATTTACAGATTCAGTTTCACCTTTGCTTTCATGCTAAGCTGTTGGATCCCAAAGGTTGATGAGTCTGTGTGTGTGTGTGTGTGTGTGTGCATGCGCGTGTGTGTGTGCGTGTGCGCTGTGTTCCGTGAACTCATGTGTGTTGGGGTTAAACATTTAATCATACTGAAACCACTTCTTAGAACAAGCTACTAAATCAGACCAATTAACATTTAATCAGTAATTTTCCTCATTAATGTTCTAATTTGTTTACCATCTGGAGCCTTAAGTATAAATACAGTTGTTTTCTATTTGTTTTTAATGAAATGCAAAATGTGGAATGATGCTTTGACACAAACTACTGTACCAGAAGGCAATTAAATGACTTGGCTGTTAAGGACAACCCTCAGGCCATTAACAAGGACATGTAACTATATAGAAAGTTTAAGGTCAGGTCGCCTGTTCAATGTCCTTCAACAACAAAATGAAGAATAAGTAAATAAGTAAGTAAAGTTATTTATATCGCGCTTTACTCAGACAATTGTCGCAAAGTGCTTCACAATTGCAATATAGAAAACAGTGGAGAAACATATCCAACGGGCAAAAAGAAAAGGTTCAATAATACACAATATAATACATAATAATAAAATAAATACTTAAAGGACACAATAAAACAGATTAGCCATGCTTCTTTAAAAAAAAAAACTTGCATTAAGCTGTCAGATCTACAGGTATATCAATGAAGACTTTAGAGGACATTAAGATACTGCTAAGGTTTGTGTAATGTTGTTGTTCTGATTTGAATTACTTTAGAATGCTGCGCTAGTTCCACTGAGGAACATGTTATATACAGTACAACTACAGTAATAGCATTTACCGGAATGTAATCTGGCCTATGTCGTTTGATATTAGTTCACCTAAAATAACAAGCTTCTTCTAGATTATCTAGAATACCAGCTAACACCAGAGGGAGACAGAGATTTGGCATTGTGGACTATTTGTTATGGAGTCTGCTACTTGTCGGCAGCATAATTGATGTGTTAGGCACTGACTAATGTCACACCATTGACATACAACGCATACAACACAATACTACTGTACATCAAGCCACAGTGCAACAGCTGTACACATAATACTTATTTGTTACAGTATAGTACTTTAATTACTTTGAAATTAAGCTAACCTTTGTTAAAAATTGGTTTTAAATATTTTCCATACAGCTGTACTGGACATGCACTTAGATTTTCTGATTTTCCCTGTATCAATCTGATATGTCATGTGCCATACCACAAATAGTGGCTGTTACGTTTTTGTAATAGAGGCTATAAAAGCTGCATATTCCTACTTCATATGCAAGTGCCCTTGTGTATTTAGCAGTAATTAGGCACAATGTATTTGAATACTATGTGGTTATTTTAATATAACCTGGTTCCCCAAGAACCTGAATAAAACAAAGATGTCTTATCATAAGTCAATGGTCAAGGGACAACTTGGTATCTCAATATTGCTGAAATACTTGTGTATGAATGGACAGATCTGCTGCACGCAGAGGTCTCATTGCAGTTGAGGTGACGGTGACAGCTCAGTGCTGTGATCTGCTGACAGTGAGTGACAAGAGTCCTCTCCTGTCTCCTCTTATGTAACATGACCCCTGTACCGCTACCTAGCTCTGACCCAACGACCTCTGACCCCACCTGCCAGGTCATTCTCATGCCACCCTGACATACCTTGAAATCAGAGAGAACCATGGGAAACTGAAAGCTTGCCATCAAACAAGCCTGGGGGTCTCATTTATTCCTTCGAAACATTAATTTGATCAAGTTGGGACACGTCTGGACAAGTTCATTTTTAATACAGTGGCAAGTTCTTAGAAAGTTTGACCATTATACAATGCATGTTATAGATAGTGTGGCCAATTATATTTAAAAGAAATATCTAGAATTGTATCCCTGAACATGAAGCTTGTTTTTATACAGGTCGTGGTTCATCGATCTCACATTTGCAGATCCATGAAGAATTGTTAATTTGAATAAAGAGAGGGAGAAGTATATGTATTTGACCAAATTCCTAATGGCTGTAAATCTAACATTGGCATCCTCAAGGCAAATTAATCTCTTTGTGAGAAGGTCGACCTACAGTACGCACCAAATTTCATGTCATAACTGGGGTAAGCAACATGGCCTTTCAAATATTTATATTTAAATTGATTACACTGTATAGCATTGACTCTCTATAAACTTATCAATATGTCTTGGCATAATTTATGAGGTAAAATAAAAATGTAAGGAAAGAAAAGGGAGACAGGAATATCATATTTGCTGAATATGTGTCAGCTGACACATTGTGTTAGCGTAACGAATGACACAGCCCACCTTCATCAAGGCTACATGTCTACATGTTTATCCAGGCAGCAAGCCGCCACTGAATGCAACTGTTGCCTTGATACTCAATGGCGTCCGAGAGAGAGGGCACTTTCTCTACATCATTTCAGTGAAAGTAGAGCCTGAGGCTTGCACTTCATGCGTGCACGTACGTGCGTGTGCGTGTGCCTGTGTGTACATGCGTGGGTAAGATAGAAAGCGATCTTTCAAGGATTTTCTCTCTTAAGGCTTACAACCTTGATTGCGAAAGTTCCTAAAAGTTTAATTAGCACTGACAGACTGTCTTGACAAAAACACATGTACACACACATACACACACAAAGTTTTCCATAGCTTTTCTATTTCCAAACGTTTCTCTATCAATGTGGCATGGCATAAAATCATTATTTTAACATAAATAAAAAAGCTGAATAATCAGTGTTTCAGTGTATATTGTAGATAATACAGCAACACAAACTACTGTAGAATAAAAAAGAAAACATTAATTTATATAAACATGTTTTAACAGTGTGTGTATAACAAAACAGAACTAGCAGTATTCATACAAAGTATATACGTATACAAGTATTCATACAAATCTTGCACATAGCTACTAGCTAGCTACGACTAACTAGCTACTGCAGGATAAGTACTTTATCTTGCGTTTGTGCCTGTTGTACAGTAGCCTCGCGAGACCATCCTGATCTTTCCAGCTTCAGTTTGACTTTGTTTGGAAAGCTTGGAAATCATTGTTACACCTAGTGTGTTGCCAGTCAGCGTCGTACTGTTACGTAGTTACGGCCGTGGTTTAGGTGTGACGAAAGGGACTTACAGAGGGTAATAACATAGTAGCCTAGATGATCATATAGCATCAGTTTTATTAGAATTTATTAGAAGAGCCTGAAACTTTTCTCAATGGAAAATATATTTTCACTCTTCTCCCGCCTTTTCTACTGCAAGAGTAGATAACAACAGACTGTGCTGGTTCACAGGTTCGTCCAGTTACATGCCAAGTATTTTTTTTAAACAGTTTTTAAAACAGTTTAAATGGATGGCTCCCCAGATGGATGTGCCTTTACAGACACATATCTGGCATGTCATTTTAGCTGCACAGTGGCTTGGCTTGGTACTCGTCTGGTCTGGTCGGGCCTAGCCTGTTTAGGTCCCTACAGGATTGTTAAAATGGGACAGGAACTAGACAAGACGAGAGCTCACCTCCCATCAGGCCCATCTCTCTCTTTCTCTCTCCCTCTCTCTTTCTCTCACTCTCTTTCCTGGAGCTGGTGGAACAGGAGTAGAAGGCAATGGAAAAGGAGGTGACGTTTTTAGGCTGTTGTCATGACACAAGTTTCAAGTCTGTTCTTATTTCTGTCTCCTGGGGTTGGGTGGAGGAGGGTAGGTAGACCTAACACACTTCTGCTCTTTCCTCTGGGAGAGTCAGGGAGGATGGGGGCCTTACAGAGATGAGGTTATGGTTTTCGAGGAAACTGTAACTGTGCACCTGTTAGAAGTCAATACACACCTGTGGAGTAGCAAATGGAAATGTGTGTACGCGTGCGTTTGTGGTTCGGGGCAAATTCAAAAGGTCAATCTTTACTGTACCACTATCACAAAAACATTAGAGGAGGACTGTGTGTGCGTGTGTGTGTGTGTGTGTTTCTGTCTGTGACACGCCACAAGGGTGTTCCTGTTCCAACGAACCCATGCAGTGGAAGAATACCTTGGTGTTAACATGGCTGCTTCTCTCTCTCGCTCTCTCTCTCTCTCTCTCTCTCTCTCTCTCTCTCCCTCTCTCTCTCTATCCCTCTCTCTGTCCCATGGCTTCCGTTTGTCCCATCCTCCTTTTGTCCCTCTGTAACTAATATGACACATAAAAGGCCGGGGACAATAGGAATCGCTGCTAACGCCGAACCAGTCTACAACCTGATCCCCAGGCATTACCCATGTGGCTTTGGGTGTGTGTGTGTGTGGAGGTTTTTTAGTGGGTCGGGGATGGGGGTGGTTTTAGGGAGGGAATGAGAGGTGAGAAGGGAGGAGGTAATCACGACGTATTTATCGCTTCATGTGGTTTTCAGCCCTTTCTTCAGAAGCTATTGGCCTCCGTCACCACTAGCTTTGTGTGATTGTTGTTCCCTATTGTACTTTGAATAGTCAGACCCCTGCAGGTAATAATTGGTTTGACCTCACTGATAAACCTGTGTGTATTACAGTGCGTGTGTATATTGTATTGTATAGTGTGTGCATGTGCGTGTGTGTGTGCGCGCGCGCGTGTGTGTATACACGCGGTACGTTAATTGTTAGAACAGGTCTACTGTACGCATGCTTTTTTTGACCCATATTATTCTGTTCTTGCATTGCTTGATATTAATATTATCATTAAGGTTAAATGTTGTTAAATAGGCAGTTTTGTAAGCCTGGGATAAGCACATTGAGGGTGCCGTCAGTCAAAGATGCAACTATATTAATCCTCATGTTTGAGGTATGCTTTAAGGAAGATAGCTGCTGTTTCAGGCGGAGAGGATGTTCTAGAATATGAAATCGTTGACATGGGGATATGGAGGTGAGTGAGAATAGTTTGCAAGCACATGGTTCACACTAGTGAACACAAGTGCTGTAATCATTTTACAATGGATTTTACACATCACAATGAATGTGTAAATGTGTGAAAGTACAGGCCAGTAACTATACATACATAATATACATTATATGTACTGTTATCATCTGATACTTACCCAGCACACTGTGTGAAGGCAAATCACCACGTGTTATTGTTTTTTAACAGCTACTGTAAAACTGCACTCATTGTAGACGTTATTGAAGGTAAACAATGCGGTATATATACTGTATTTTACTTTTCTCTACACAGATATTTCAGTAATAACAGTTCTTTTTCTTAGCATGCAAAACCACTTACAATACATTAACATGTTATATTATGTTACTGATATTAATGTAAAAATACTGACAATTATGAATGTTATTAATAAAAGCATCCGCTTTTTATTTGAGGGTAAGCATCCATGTACAGTATCCAGGTTCCGCAATACCAGGGTTTAAACACACATGCACACACACATGCGCATGCACGCACACACACGCACACACACACGCGCACACACACGCACACACACACACACACATACACAAACCGTAAGACATGTCTCACAGTTAGCCAAATAAAGTTTATTGTTGTTTGTCATGACACCAACAACATTAAACATTAAACATTAATGTGGTTCCAAGAAAAAAAGTCACTGTGTGTGTGTGTGCATGTATGCGTGTGGATGTGTGTGTGTGTGTGTGTGCGTCACTGACATTGAGTTGGAGCGCAGAATCCTGTCCAATGGTGATAAGGCTTTTGATGACAGTGCTGAATTAACCTACCTGACACACACACACGCGCACACACACACACACGCACACGCACACAAACATACAGGGGAGGGACAGGAGTGTGTGTGAACAAGCGTTAAGAGGCCTAGACTGTACGTGTGACACTAAATCCCATTCACGGCAGCAAACACATTGGCTGTGATGTTAGTGGAGGCGCCCACACACACACACACACGCACACACACACGTGCGGGGAGAGAGGAGGAGCAGGGATGAGGAGGAGACGATGGGCGAAGGAGGAAGAGACTGAATGTCTGCGGTGACATGTGTGTGTGTGTGCGCGTGTGTGTGTGT
>JAODUK010000019.1:3047254-3049961 GCA_027564635.1 Typhlichthys eigenmanni
AACACAAGTAAACAACCGGCACAGAGTCACAATACAGTAGCCTAAGCATTACTGACATCATTGGCAAGGAGAATACCTGCTTATGTGTGTGCCACTCGAGGGGACAACACATTACAGGAAAATACTGCAAGCAATTATGGAGTTTTACAGGTAAATTAAAGCTAAAGTAGCAGTTCCTCTTTTCATTTTTAGTGACCCGGCCCCCTATTTTAACACTGAAAAGGCCAAAGAAGCAATCATCAGTACAGGTGATCAGATCCATAAACATTTTACATGCAGTTTACATTCCTTATATAAAGTGTGCATAGAAATGTATTGTACAATTCAGTAGCTTATTGTTTGGGTGAAGCAACATTATTATGGTTATGAAGTTAGTCAATAGTAGTCTACAATGCAGCACTACAACCAAACGCAATAAAATATAACTACCCAGGAGACGGTGAGAGCAAAAGGACATGGGCTGACCACAGTGTGTATTGTGTTAGCAGCAAACAGTAGCCACAACACACTGCAATATGTCTCAGTGGTTTCTGCCACCTGATAGCTGGCCTACGAACACACACACACACACACACACCTGATGTTTGCACGTATAGGGTGCATTAATTTTCTCTCTCTCTTACACAAAACTTGGTACACAATTGGGAAAGCTAGTAATCGTTTTTATAATGCTCGGAACATTGTTGACCGTTGACCTATTGCTATAGAACTTTTTGCTAAAATAGTTTATACTCTTACTGAAGAAAATGAAATCCATGTCTAAACAGTTAATTATGTCCATAATTAGTAGCATGAACTGTCGATGTGGAACTGCAGGCCATGGGTATGTGCAGAAATATAATGTATTTTTATGTCTATTGTAAACAACGTTCCATTCGCGGTAATCAAGCAGAGTAACTTGCCTCCTTTATGTAAAGCAGCCTATATCTCTGCTGTGTTATTTGTTATTCTCCCTCCATTCACACACCCCCCCCCCTCTCTCTCTCTCTATTCCCTTAATTCTTCCATCTTTCGTCCTCCACTAGTCTCCCTGCTAGCATACATATTTTCTCTGTCATGTTCCCTCACTCCGCATGCTGATTAGAACACAACCTGTTGTTGTCCTCACCCTTTCTTGATTACCTGCCGCTATTTTCTTATCCCTGCATCTTCCTCCTCCACCTCATCCTCCTCCTCTCTCTCTCTCTCTCTCTCTCTCTCTCTCTCTCTCTCTCTGGCCTAGCTGCTCGCTCAGCCGCTCTGTGTGTGCGTTATGTGAAAGGTTATGTGTGTGTGTGTGTGTGTGTGTGTGTGTGCATGTGTAGCGGTGCAGAGCAGCCTAACGAGTTTGATAGCTGTCACCTGATCTTGGTGATGAGGGTTGCTCTAGTAGCAGGAGTACCAGGAGCGAGAGGAGAGTTAGGTTTCTCCGCTGTAATTAGTTTTCCCAGCCTCTAATTATACCAGACGGAATTACAAGCCTGATTGACTGTCATTTAAGCATTTTAATTCATGGAATTACCCTTTTTCTCTTTCAAAAAAAGAGGGAGAGTTGTTGTTATGACAGACGGGCGTTTTGGGATGGATTCGGCGCTACGCTGCACCGCACGGAGGAACTTATCCACACGCACTGTCAGTTTTGACAGAGCCCGAGTGAGACACTTGCCGGAGTGAAAAACACGTTCCAGTGAGTTAAGGGAAATTATCCTAAACTGGTAAACACACACACACACACACACATGCAAGTGCATTCTGCAGCCTCATTCAGGACGTGATCTTGAGAGAAGCGATGAGAAGAGATGTATGTAGCTCAGGTGTTCTTACATGAAATCACCTCTCCTCTCCTCTCAGCCTTGGTAGTTGTTTTAACCCTTATCAATAAATCATCCGGACCAAGCAGTGTTCAGGTTATGGGGGCAAAATACATTTGTATTACTCATTAGATGTATTTTATACTGTACATAAATATACAGGTATATTTTTAAATGGTGACACTGCTGTACTGACACAAGTGCATTTGTGAATTTTCATTACCTGTGGTGAATGGTTTTGGAATTATATAATCTTTAAATGAACTCAGATTAAGTTAAGGTGACCTCTCACAAGGTCAAAGAGGTCATCTTAACCTGTTAAACACTTGATGGTGGCAACAACTTTGCTTCTGAAATCACAGATATACCTTTAATGGAACATGCATGTATTTGTAATACTTTGTGTTACTTTCTGTGCTGCAATTGAATGCACTATTGCCGTAGCAACATAATGGTCATCATTATTGTGTCAAGCAGAACCCAACATGTTCTGTGGGGGTTCTCTCACATATTCACTATTCCTATTTACCTTCTCTTTTCTTCCCTTCCCCCCTTCTCTGTCTTGCTCTTACTCCAGACCCCAGAGAGCGAAGAAGCCGATTAACTCTGCAATCCCATAATAAGAATCTCATTCACTCTATCCCTCCATCCCTCCCCTCCTCTCTCCATTCCCCCCTCTCTCTCTCTCTCTCTCTCTCTCTCTCTCTGAAGCCCTCCCAGTTCATTTGACCCCCCCCACCCCCACCCCACCCCCCTTATTCCCCACCACTTTTCATGGGGCTCAGATCACACAAGGTGCTGTAATGACAGCACATTTATTAATTAATTGCATGTGTAATTGCTAAAATTAAGTTTTGGAAACTCTGTAATGATGTTAGGAATTACAGGGCGGGGGGGGGGGGGGGGGGTTGGGGTGG
>JAODUK010000019.1:3060490-3085236 GCA_027564635.1 Typhlichthys eigenmanni
TATATTGAGAAATATATCCACATTATAAAAGGGTGACCATTCATATGGGATTTTCACCGTTAAAGCTCAAATTTGACATAAATTGATGTTTCCTTATTTGACTGGTTCCCCGTCTATTCCTGCACCTTGTGTTCTCTGTGGGGACGTTCTTTCCTCACATCAAACTATATGTTTCTATGTTGCTAATTAGAATTAGAGTTAATGACTGAACACCACTTAAAAGGCCGCATGTAAACAAGGTCTGGACTATTTAATTACATTTTTCTAAATTGGCTGTGAAATATTTTAGGCCTATATTTATTTATGTATAGTCTATATTGCTCATGTGCCATGTTAGAGAGATAATTATACACTATCTTGGTTCTAAAGTTCTTTATTTAGGGAATGAGACATACTAGAATCATAGTAAAAGCTTTTATTTAATGCAGGGGTACGGATGCTGGGACTGGCTGCTGGAGATTTATAGCCCTAGCGGTAACCAAGTTTCATCTCTCTGGATAGCTTCTCTGTATGCTATAGCTGTCCTCCATGCAGTCAGTGGGTGATGGATGGCACTATAGTGAGAGGGGGATGAGGCACAGTGGACAGACAACAGGGGGACAAATGAGGCATTTATGTTGATTGGAAATTGACAATTTGTAGGCTGTACAGAGCTGGGAATATCCACCCAGATGATTGATTTAAGCGTTTCACCTAACACATGACTTGGGTGGATTATGAGTCGATCGACTGGAAACAAGGAAAGCTTGGTCCTCATAATCGCTACTCTTGCTGATCATTTGCTCATTTTTGAATTTTAACAAGAAAAACACACAAAAAAAAAACTGTAGAATACGTAATAGCAACGTTGACTTGTTATAGCCGTATGCAGTGTATTGTAGCCTATGTGTTTCAGGTTCTCCGCAGGTGTGGGGAGAAGAATGAACCACTTGAATGTTCACCCTAAAACCATAAACACAGCTCATGACATAAGGTTATTATCAATTCTTGGTGTCACATTGTTTTGAACTGTCTTGCCAGCACACTGTCCAGCACACTGCAAGGTTGAAATGGTAACGACTTCATCTTAAATACATTATTTGATGGCTTTGAATGCTCCATAGGCCATCCAATGCTAGTAGTGTTTAGTTGCAGTTCTTCTACATAAGTAGCCTACATGCATGTCTGGTCTAGTCATTGGCTACTCTGCACTGCAGTATGTTATATAAATACTATGTGTAGTCTATACTGGAATTTAAATTGCATTCTTATTGGGTAAAATTATGATTTTCTTTCCCACAATGAAGGCTACTTTCTTAATTATGAGTTAGAAAATGATAGGCTGGAGCTCTTTTAGTAGGTTAGTCCTAGGCTATAGACTAGGTCTACATTAGTAGGTTTCTTGCATGTATGCCTAGCTATTACTGTATAAGTTATTGTAAGTAAATTTTATAGCGAAAATATGATGATTATGCTTTTCATGTATTGATACAACAATACTTTTAGGATATTTTATCATATAAATAATACATCATTGTTTTGTCTTCCTGCCACAATGCATTGTGAAGTGCTGAATTTATAAATATACAATATTTTATCTGTCTATAGTCTGGAGACACACCTTAACCGTTTCCAATCGCCAAGGTTTAGGGCCTTTTGTTCATACGGAGGGTGTGTTGTAATTAAAGCTATTCATCCACACAAATGGCATGAGCGCAGGGCCGCGTCTCACGTGCAATCTCCCATGATCGGTCTCTCAGCAGGCACAATTAATATAGTCAACATTTACTGATACCTCCCACAGGGCCTTATTCTGAAATGCCAGATGAATTGTTATTTTAGTTAGTCACAACTCCATCTGTGGAGCCCTCAATTGAAGCTGTTTGTAAAGGCAAGGTACTTTCAAAATAATTCTTGGCAATTGATTGGATGAGCAAACCTAAGCCACGCCCGTAAAGCTATCAATATGATGCTGATTGGTAAGTTCAGTTGCTACTTGGACACATTCAAAATGATTCCTAGGCTTTCCAAACTGATTCTCATGGTGAAATTAAGATAAAGCTGGTGAGAACAAGATGATCTTGTGAGGCTAACAGGAAATATACCCGTCCATTTGTAGTGCAACCAACAACGTCAAATTTACGCCGACAGGAAGTTTGATATATTATTTTGCACTTACATATACAGTAGCCTATAATGATTCACGATTGACTTGAACATTTGCTTTAAAATCATTCTCTCTCTCTCCCTCTCTCTCTCTCCCTCTCTCTCTCTCCCTCTCTCCCTCTCTCTCTCTGTCTCTCTCTCTCTGTCTCTCCCTCTCTCTCTCTGTCTCTCTCTCTCTCCCTCTCTCTCTTTCCCTTGCTGCCATGACATTGTTTTCTCCCTTCCCTCATGTTGTCTATTCCTTTTCTCATCCATTTGCCCTTCTCCATGGTTAACTGTATTAGTGTCTGCGTGTGTGTGTGTGTGTGTGTGTATGTGTGGGTGTGTGTGTGTGTGTGTGTCTGGGCTTGTCTGTCTGTGTGTGTGTGTGTGTGTGTGTGTGTGTAGCTGTGTCACCCAACCAACAGAGACAGAGCCCACGGTACGTGACGGTCTCTGGATTGCGTACAGCATGCTTGTGTGTGTGTGTGTCTCACTTTGGGGAGTGGGGGGTGGGATGGATGGATCGGGGGGCAGGGCGGAGAGCCCCAGACCCCAGCAAGTGTCCCAAACACTAGTCAGCCTAACCGCAACATACACACACACACACACACACACACACACACGCATGCAGCAACGCATGCACACACACAAGCTGAGCTACAATAGCGACACACCTACACACACACACACACACACACACTATTCTGAAGGTGTGTCTTCCCAATGGTTATATCACATCATATCATTGTTTTTGTCATCTCATTTTGCGCTCAATACACATATTGATCCTCTGTCCGTCTGGCTGAGCCATACAAGTCACATCCCCTGTTTGTTGTGGATGGCTTTCCAGAAGCTGAATGTGACGTTCTTATGTGTTCCTCCCTATGTGAGCTTCAGTCAGGCTTATTCTGCCCAGTATTCCTGCCTCAACCAGTAAGGTATAGCCTGTCTCCACTGTAGGCTTGTGGGTGATGTTCACACATACAGTATGTTCACCCTTCGCTACAATCCTTCTTCCCTTTCCACTTCCTCTCTTTCCAGTTTGTGTTTTCATGTGTTTGTGTGTGTGTGTGTGTGTCAGTGCTCTCTGACTGTGCGCCCCCCACTCATAAACAACTGTATTGTGTGTCGTACGTTTGAAGCATTATTGAGTTGATCTCTCCTCATAGGATGATTACAGGCTCTCACCATGCCAGTCGCCTAGTCTGTAATTACTATCAAATTCCCACAGCCAAGCTGACAACATTTTACGTGGCAGTGCTTCTCTCTCTCTCTCTCTCTCTCTCTCTCTCTCTCTCTCTCTCTCTCTCTCTCTCTCTCTCTCTCTCTCTCTCTCTAGCTCTCCTCACTCACTAATTCACGCACTCAGTCACACACCACTACCCTAGATTTCCCCAGGGAGCGACATTGCAACTGACAAATAGAGCTGACCGGAGCCTCATCGCATCGCGAGGCGACGCTTGCCGTCTCTCCCCGTCTAATCAGGGTTGGCCTCGAGCCATCTCCGTGGAGATGGATCTGTTTACAGGGAAAAGTGTCCATTTGTTCCGGCGTGTGGGTTCGAATAGAGGCCACGGACCTGCCACACCCATGACTCTGTTATTAGCCCTGAGCTGACCAATGAGGCCACCTGGCTTCTAGAAGCTTCCTGTGTGTGTGCGTGCGTGTGTGTGCGTGCGTGCCTGTGTATGCGCATGCATCTCTTGCATACAGACAGTAGAAATTATGCAAAAACCTATAAATCCATCTAGCATCTTTCGTATTTAAATAGAGATTATTTAAATAATAAGTTAGATTTTTGGAAAATGTAACTTTTTATTCAGTGACAAGCAACCTTGTAATAACGGTGAAAGTAGTGAACCCAAATATATCATGCTGTTTTAAATTGCTAATTGCTCCTTTTTTTCTCTGTGGACTTACAGGTTGTTGCGTCTGAACACTTCCAATGCAAAACACACACACACACACATAGACACACTCACACAGAAACACACGTTCAAGATTACTTAATTTGTCCCTAGGGAAATCTGTTGGACATAGTAATGGGATTATTTATTTGCAGTGGCAAATGTTAACGATGCAGTAATGATTCACACCCAGTGTGTTACAGCACAATTAACAAAGGACTACAAACCATCATTTTGTTCCTGTGTTTACGGTAAGTCCTCTTGCCTCATGCGGACATGGTTACAGATGTCATGGAAACGAGTAGGACATATCCATTCATTGTGGGCCCCTTGAAGGGACCAGAGGGTCCAGACTGGATGTACAATCCTTACTTATCACACAAATAGGCTTCGTGTCACACATCCACTCCTCAGCTGCCCACAGGGGGCCGATCTGTGTATGGTTCAAGCCAGAGAAATACAGTTTTAGCCCGGAACGGGAGAGCCTGTCTGGAGTGCTGTATTATTAATTTATGTAATACATTCTGGCTGTACATTCTAGCGTGTCCACTTGTCAAAGACAATAGCACAAGAGCTGCTGTCTTCGGAAAGAATACAATGGCATCTTGTGTTACCAAATGTAACTCTACCAAACCAAGCAAAAAAAAGTTTCATTCCAAATTTCTCTTCGTTTGTCTCCCTGTGTCTTTGTACTTTCTTGGCTCATCCAGTCGCTATCACGGCATTTAAATGGCAATAGCATGTGCCAAAGCTGTCTTTTTACCAGACAAGAACACGCAGCCCTTTATTCCAAACTCCACATTTACTGCAGGTTAATTACTATGGCAATGGTAGACATGGTTCTAGAGCTTTTAAAGCCACTCCTCTACAATGTTACAGTGTGTGCAGAAATGAACCTAGAGTCACACACAGGTAGACAACAGATCACGTGAGGGTGGTGTACACAGAAGTCGCGTGGTGTGGGGGCATATCCCAGCCTTCTTAGGTCAAACTATATGAGCCAAAATGTTCAGGCCACAACTTAAGCAACATGTTTATCTTGCATCACTCTGGAGACGAGCAGAAAAACATTTAGGCCTCTCTATACTCTATAAAAATATCAAGGTTTTTCCTCATTAATGCATCTCTCTCTCTCTCTCTCTCTCTCTCTCTCTCTCTCTGTCTCTCTCTGTCTCTCTCTCTCTCTCTCTCTCTCTCTCTCTCTCTCTCTCTCTCTCTCTCTCTATCCTGTCAAATCAGGGATGTGCCAAACAATTGTGGGCATCTCATCAAATCAGATTGATGTCACTGTCAGTTTTTGGAGGATGTTGCCATGCTGCGATCGCTGTGCGTAGGCTAATACAGGGAAATGTGTGTGTGTGTGTTACAGCCACCATCGTGCTCAATGAACTAAACTGGACAGACGCCTTGGAGGATGTTTTCCGGAAAAACAAAGAAGAGGACCCCTCTCTCCTCTGGCAGGTGTTTGGCTCTGCCACCGGATTGGCTCGCTACTACCCAGGTGAGCCACGCCCACCCGCCCAGCGACCAATATGTTTTCATCGTCAGCACAGCCAATAGCCTTGATAGGCTACAACACTGAAAGGCTACTGTCACACACACACACACACACACACACACACACACACACACACACACACACACATACACACACACGCTTGCACAAGCTTAGAATTTGAGGTTTGAGAAGGGGTGAACTCCTTCATGATAGACAAATGTGTCCGGCCTTTTCCACATATATCATTTCATTTCAGAAGAAACAAAATCACAATAGTGGGCATCTCATCATTTTCGAAGGACACGATACAGTAAACACAACATCTAAAATCTGCTGTTCACATCTACATTTTCACATGTCTGTCAACCTGATGTAACTGCATGTAATACTACTGTAATACAATTCCCTTTATATCTCCCATTTTCCCTTTTTCTTCTGATGCAAGCATCACCTTGGATGGACTCCAGTAAAACACCCAATAAGATTGACCTCTACGATGTACGCCGGAGGCCGTGGTGAGTGCAGTTGTGTGGTTTTTATTGTTTGTTTATTAATGTTATATTATCTCTTTCCCATTCATCCCAACACAGTGACACACCTGACTCCCTCACACACCTGACTCACTCACACACACACACACACATGCACACACAAGCGCACTCAATAACATTTGCATTATGCATGAATTGCAGAACCATTTGTTCACACAGACATACACAAACACAAACTGTGCGCGCGCACGCCTGCGCACATACACAAACTAGAACAAAAAAAGTCATGGCATGCAAGGCAAACCCACTCAGCTCAGCTACTGTAGATCAAAGTGAACTTATACAAAACCTTCAGCAAGCTGCTAGAGATGTATTAACATATGGCTGGGAGCCACCAATATTCTGTTAACCTTGTTAGGAAATGTCATTAGCTTCAAAAGCCCCATGGGTTGTTAATTAAAAAGCTTTCTGAACCAGTAAACTCCCTGTTTTTTTTTGTTAAGTTGTTTTGTTTGTTTGTTTAAGATAATATTAATTTAAGTTTAAGATAATTGTTCACTTGTACACAGAGAGGAGGTGTCAGAAAAAGAAAGAGAAAGAAAAGGCTAGAAGTATCTTTATATCAGTGTGTTTCAAACTATTTCCTTTTACACAGTAAACATTATACTTTATATAATTTGTATTTCTGTGTTTGTTATAGTTTGTACACAACAGTTTTTTCAGTCATGCATGTAAGTTTTGTGCATCTGTTCTTCCTCACCAGGTACATTCAGGGAGCGGCATCACCCAAGGACATGCTAATTCTCGTGGATGCGTAAGCAACACTTTTATTATTATTATTATTATTATTATTATTATATTAATATATAACTCTTTGGAGCATTCTGGGAGGTCCGGTGCCAACTTCTATCCTCATTGAAACATGCGACCAACTGCTGTTCTAAGAATAAGTTTGCATCAGCACAGAAATGACACACGCAAATAAATGGCAGTGGCATTTAAGGGCTAGCTCCTCATTTACCGTCTAATATATTCCTCTGACTCAAGCCTTGAGAGTTGAGTTAAATAAACAAGGATGCAGAGAGTGGAGTTTCCCTTTTATGGTGCCAGTTTAGCTATAGCTTAAAGGTCCTCTATATTAAATCCAAGCTTTTCCAGTTGTACTGTATGTTGTGTTGTCTGAAGTTATCAGAAAGGACTGGACTAATTTTATGTCTTAACATGTAATATAGCTAAACTTCCTAGCAAAAATCGAGGCATGTTAAAAAAAGGACAAAACCTATTAAATTGTAATGTTCAGCTCGAAGCATGAAAAGGTTTCTAGTAAGCATAGACCTGCATGTTTGACTGCTCTCTGACTCTCCTATTATAATTATACTGTACCCCTTCATTATGATTGGCTCTTAGAGGCCTTCAGCCTTCAACTGAAGAAGCGGTAACTGGCTAAAATAACTCTCAACACTGGAGTGGATGGGGAGGAAATAACTATATTTTGGTCAGAGTTGGCCATTTGTCTGAATTAGACCTCTGTGACCTTGCAATAGACCTGGCAGACATATCAGTATGATTAATAACAGGAGAGCTTTTAAGGTGGAGGGGGGTCGGGGCATTCAAACTGTGAGCAATAGGTCTCATCTTTTAAGCCTGTACTACTATGCCTGAGTAAATGTCTGTTGATGTAACACTAAAAACCCAATGGAAGGCTACGGCAATGTTTATGACAGCATGGACTAACAAGAATCAACGCTGATCAACATGCCTACATGATCACTGGTCAACACATGAAACAAAATAAAGCTGTAATCCACACTATTCGAAATATGCCTCTCCATAGAAGGGTCAATGTCCAAATCCTGTGTTATGCGCGTTAATCATTTAGACGGGACAAGGCTGAAATGTATTACAGCCTTACAGCCACAGTTTAGAGGCGGTCTCGTATTTTGTTTCTTTTCCCAAGCCAAAAATGCAAGAGGAGAGATACCAGCATAAACAAACACATGAACAGGATATGTATCAAAGGGCTAGTATATGTCTGAGGCTACATGGCTCTCAAAACTATGTTGTAGTTCTTTCTGTCTACTCTAACACTTCAGAACTATTATGATATTATATTATTATATTATTTCCTTTGGAATATATTTTATTGACAGTGATACCATTAGCCTACATGCCAGGTGAAAATAACCAAGGCCAGAGCATGGGCTACTTTACAAGGCAAGCGTAACCAAGGGGGTCAGTGTTCAAGTGCATTTAATAGAGGACTATGGTATGCTATTAGTGGACCATACAGAAATCACTTGTTAATGCTGTGTGTAGCCTTGAAATGGTCGTCACTGTAGGCAAATAAATGTTGTTCAAACAATCAGATATTCAATCATAACTCACTTTTTCCTTCTCAAAAGCGGGGGTGATGATTTAGATCCATATGCAACTGGGGGGTGGGGGGTGGGGGGGGGGTGTATTCCCTTGTCCGCCCCTGCCATATGTGCACCAGCTCTTGGCACAGCACCAGGGCTAAATGACATCGCAGGTCGATGAATGGAAACCAAATGTCACCCTATTATACAGTTCTTACCACAGTGAAGTTAATTGGCAGTCACAGAATTGCCATGAAAACCGGCCTCCATATTATGTTACTGAAACAAACAAACTCTCCAGTCTTATTTTCCTTGCTCTATCTCTCTTCACCTGCAGCAGCCAATTAAGTGACACATATAGCCTATAGACTAGAGTCTACTGTATTTACTGCAATATAGAATTTAGTTAAAATAGCCGTTAACTGACTTACTTCATGTTTGTTCTATTAGCACTAGAGCTATACTATACACTATCGGTGTTATAGTCATTAGCTGAGACACAGAGCACACAGCACTCATGTAGCATTAATATGCAATAACAATGCTAGCGTGACTAATTACATCTCATCTTACATAAGCTTGCAAGCCTCTACATCTGTGAGAGGGCATGCTTATGGTTCATTCATTATTTTGTAGTATGTTCTTATCCATGCTTGATTTACAGCCGAGTTGAGTAGTAAAAAACTCATTAGCTCCATCATCTATGTTTATATTTCCAGTTGTCAGGGAGTTGGAAAACACACAATATGGTTGCGGTTTATATTCACTGCTTATAATGGCTTCAGAAGTCTTCAATAAAGTATTTAAGCACTACATAAATGTTCTATAACTCAGTTATGTGTCATACAAGTCTAAGCGGTTTCTAAATGTGGAACATAGCAATCATCAATCATGTGACACCGGTGCATAAGACAAGCCTTCGATATTTATGCTTTACAGCACATTTATTTAGTGGTAAATGTAGTGCTTCCTACAGGATATCGCGTATACTGAATCTCTGTAACTGGGGAACTACATAATATGATGTATATGTATATGAATATGAATATAACGTGGTCTCACCATGTTGTTTCCCTGTGACATTGCAGAAGTGGCAGCATCTCTGGCCTCACCCTCAAACTCATCCGTACCTCTGTCAGCGAGATGTTGGAGACGCTCTCGGACGACGACTATGTCAACGTGGCGTACGTGAGTATCGGCCAAGCGTTTCCTTTAGCCGTTCGCTAGCAGACACTCCCATTGGGGCTGGGTCATTTAAAGGGACACTCATCGACGTGTGTCCGGAACAACACGTCTGGGAGGGAACGTTGGCGCTCTTCTCTACAACACTCCTTGCATTGCACTGCTCTCTACTCCTTCCCCTGGAACCAGTCATTCTCAGCGGGGTTGTGGTTTTGGGGAGGGGAGGAAGGGGGGTGCTATGACACAGTCGAGGGCTGTAGCTCTATCATTCAATGTATTTGTGCGTTTTATATATATATATATGTCTGAACATATGGCTGTGGGTTAATGTGAACAGCAGTGTCAGAACCAATATATTCATGAGCCTATACCCTTGTGCTTTGAATCATTTGTTACAGCGTGTCACTGACCTCTTGAGTCACTTCAAGTAGCTAGTGGCTTAATCTAGCCGTGTCGTCACTCTGGCCGCATATGTGCTCATTCATGCACGCACGCCTTTGTTTTGGCGGAAATATGAAAGTGTGTGTGTGTGTGTGTGTGCGTGCGTGCGATCGAGAACGATGGGAAGGACGAGAGGCAGAGTGAAATGCCTCTTTGACTCAACCGTGCAATTCTTTGCAAAGACAGGAGCATCCGAGCTTGAATGGAACCACGTGTGCCAAACAGAGCACAGCAGATGCATACCAGTGTGTCTATGCGTTAAGCGGAACAGTGGGATGTAATGGCAAAATCTCCGTTGGTTTGTCTGACATGCCCAACCGACCCCTGTCTTCATTGAGCCCCATGAACACTGCTGTGCACGGGGCTCAATGATGACAGAGGTCGGTTGGGGATTCATCCATCATTAATTTTAGCCCACAGTCTCCTCAACTAAGGCGGATTCATGCCTTCCAGCTAAGCCTTTAGCTTTAGCCTTTAGCTAAGCCTTTAGTTGGAAGAAAAATACCCCTCCCTCTTCCACTCCCCACCGTGAGAATGCCGCGGAGATACAATATATACTGTTGGTTACGATGTGTCAGTGAATTAAATAAATGGTTAGAGGGATTTGTATGAAAAGGTTTTAGGCTGCATTGAATGAATGCAAATAAACAGAAGTAGAAACCAGACCAAAATCCTTAACTAGAAGGATAAACATACCTTCTGTCTGTGTGACTGACTTGTGTGTGGTTAACACTGAAGTCAGCCTCCCAAACCAGTGGGAGATAAAATGACAAAAATGTTCTCTTTTTTGTTACCACCCTCTGTTTAACCAGTCTTCCTTTAACACACATATAATACACATGGATTTTAAGTCAAAGCACACAGCTTGGATGAGAATCGCCAGATGGTCTCACATTTTACCACGCGTTGGCTTTTACTATGATTTGAATTTGTGCTTTTTTAAAAGCTGCAAAACTTAATTTGATCTCAAGTAGATGTATGCAGTATTGTTCTATTGAGTAATGGAGATAATGGGCTGTTTCTTTTTAAGATGAACTAAAAATATATTTGATAAGAGATGCTTTGTTTTAATTAATAAACCCAACTTATATTTCTTACAGTAATAGAATTTAATGAGACCTTTTATGTATTTTAACCCTATAAAGACCCAGTTACTGTATACTGCTTGCGCGGTCTGACGTAACCTTTGGCATATGCACCGTCCGTACGGACTGTCGAATCTGCAACATTTTGTGTCTGTCTGGACACAGGATGAGCATTGGATGCACATGTGTGATAGGTGGAGGCCCCCTACAGATGACCATGGATGTGCTGCTAAGCTCACAAATGATTGTTCTAAGTATATCAACATATTTATTTAATATATCTTTCCTGATAATCTTAATTTCACCAATACTGTGCATGGGAAACAATCTGTGCACATGGAATACGGTTATAAACAAAAGCCGACACGTCCACAAGGCGCTGAGACGATGACAAATGTCAGCAATGTGCAGACTCTACGCAAAGGTATATCTGGACTTTAAAAGCCCCACCATACGGCCAACAGGTACAGTAGCACTATGTACATATGGTCCTTAAGTGGTTAATAACATTTCCTTTCAATTTCCTTAATAATAATGGTTTATGCTTTTGTCTAGAGCCCTGAGCACAAATATTAAAAAAAAAACAATTGAAGGCAATTCAATTAGGCAGATGTGTTTTAAGTATATCACCCAGCCAGTTTTTCCTTCCTTTGATTCGGAGTGAAGCTTTTCGATAGAAGCTTGCAAAGGTGGAAACACACATAGTGGTGTACATTTATTTTGTGAACCTGTTTTTCTTATTTAGCCCTGGTACACCCCAGCTCTCTATTATAACTGATAACATCAGCTTGTTTATGTTGTAGTGAGTGGATCTGCTTGGAGCTTCTAGTGGATATGGCTATATTCCAATGCCTTCTCTGTGCATAGATGCTTTAGTGCATCCATTTAGACCTCAATATAGACAAAGTTCCATTTAAATAATTGATTGAATCAGATTTTTAATAGAAATGATGGCGTGAGCTTGGTGGATGCTAAAATAACATGACACACCCCACCCACATGCACACACACACACACACACACACACACACACACACACACGGCTGTTTAATGAACAAAGCGAGCAAATAGATGCAAATATTCAGAACAGTTAAACATGGGAGCACAACAAGCAGTGTAACATTAGCATTGCCAGCGGACCTGTGAATTTGAGTTTGTTTGTGGGTTGAGCAGTATGTTTTAGTGCAGGACTATGCAGCGTTGCACAAAGCAGATGTTTGCTGCTAATGAGACCTGTCCCTGTGCTATATAGGCCTATTGTGTGTGTGTGTGTGCGCGTGCGTGCGTGCGTGTGTGTGTGTGTGTGTGTGTGTGTGTGTGTGGATGAGCACTTCTAATGCACACACACATATATTGAGAATCATATGTGCCTCCAACATTAATTTGACTTGAGTAAACTGCCATTGCATGTAGAACCATGTCAATGTGATTCTCTCTCTCTCTCTCTCTCTGGCGGTTCCTGCAGTATAATCACATTCTGTCCTTCTTCTTACCTCCTTATGCCGTTTCTCTCACGCCCCGCCTTCTCTCCTGTCACACACACCCCCCGCCCCTGCCCAAACCCCCACCCGCACCCCTCCATACTCCCACTTATAGCCGTCTTCGGTTTGTGTAGATTCGATTGAGTTTATTTACATAGGACGGGAAACAACCTGTGACACACGACCAGATGGCATGTCTAGATATTAAAAACATACATTAGTGCTAAATGTCTGAGAGGTATTTGTGTTATAAGGGCAGGAATTACCTAATTTATCCTCAGGGACCAATAAAGAGAAAACGTTGACAAAATTAGCCGCAAAAGACATTTTGAGACTTCTTGAAACTTGCGTTCGTCCACATCTACAGCACTTGTGTGGGGGGGACTCAACACACACTGAAGGGGGACAGAAAATACATATTTGCCTGAAAATATGCGCCAGTGGCTTCTTTCCCCTCGCCTCCCTTTGACGCCTCATTCCCTGTCCCCCCCCCTCTAGTTCAACGACCAGGCTACCCAGGTGGCATGCTTCCCCAACCTGGTGCAGGCCAACGTGAGGAACAAGAAGCTGCTGAAGGACAAGGTGCAGACGATCGCAGCCAAAGGCATCACAAACTACAGGGGCGGCTTTGAGCTGGCGTTTCAACAGCTCGCAATGGTAAGGTGTGGCGTCGTTTGTGTGTGTGTGTGTGTGTGTGTGTGTGTGTGTGTGCGTGTGCGTGCGTGTGTGTGTCTGAGTGTGTGTGTGTGCGCTTCATCCAGTGGTAAGGTTCACAAACATATAGGCCGTAATAGTTTGTGTTTGTTTGTTTTTATACACTACAGTGGGTGAGCACATTATGCTACTGTAAGCACATTAATGTGATTCCTATATGTCCTGTAAATAGATAAATGTCCATTTGCACTTTTAAGCTGTTAAAGCACCTGTCCACACACAACCGTTAAGACTTTTTCTCTTTGCATGTCTGGGCATAGGTGTGAAGACCTTCTTGGTTAACAACTCCCTGATTCCTCTGTCTATTTAGACATGTATTTAAATAGGCCCAGTCACTTTGAAACAATGTGTTTCGTACATGGCACACTTTTAAATCACGTTCTCTCAACACACCTTGCTACATAGAATGTACTGCATTGCATGTGGGATAACATTCAAGCTAAACAAATGTATGTGTGTGTGTGTGTGTGTCTCTCTTATGTGTAGTATATTGCCTGTTACTGGGACCATACTGGGTGTAGGAGTGCATGCGAATGGATTGAAGGGTGGCTTCTTTTGAGAGGCTATTGGTTAAATGTGTATCATCCATTATTCCATAGCTGTCCCCCTGATAGATACAGACCAGGCCAGAAGAAGACGTGTTTCTAAAAATCTATCTATGGCTTTATAGCATGTACATTTGTGTTGAACGTAATGATTTATAATGTAATCTTGATCAGTTGTAATGGAGAAGTGAGTATATGTCGCCCTCTAGTGTTTGTGTGAGACCTAGATTCTAATCCTAGACTGCATTCACACACATCTATTTGTCTGCATGCGTAATGTGGCTAAATGGCCTACAGTGTTTGTGATTCCTTCCCAACAGACGAACATATCGCGAGCCAACTGTAACAAGATTATAATGCTCTTCACTGACGGAGGAGAGGAAAAAGCCGAGGAGATATTTGAAAAGTACAACCATGACAAGACGGTAAATATCTTTATTTTAACACCTAAATCTCATGTAAGATCTTTTTATTTGCTGACTTTTCTTCGGCTTTTAACAAGATGCAGCCTCACGTTCTGATTGAGAGACAGGCATCTTATTTTAATCTCCCAGATCAGCATCTCATGCTGATTTTAAGCTTTATCACTGAGAGGATCCAGCAGGTTCAGTCTGATCACGGCCATGCTTTACCTGAGTTTGTTAAATGGCGTGATGACAATTATATTGACTTTAATGTATTACAAACTAAGGACATGCTTATTGATTTCAGGAACAACAGTGAAAATTCAGCAAGTGTCATACATGGGGAGGGGGTCCAGATTGTGGGCTCCTACAAATATCTTGGTACCGTGTTTGATTGTAAACTAAAGTTTGATTATATTGTCAGAAGAGGACAACAGATTGATGTTAAATTATTTTAATGTCAGTGGAAAGAGTTAAGTAACTTAAGTAACTTTTATTGTTCTTTTATTGAAAGTATTGTAAGCTTTTCCTGCATCTGTTGGTTCAATTGATTATCCATTAAGGACGAGAACAGTCTGTAGGGCATCGTCAAGGTTTGCTCCAAGATCACTGGAGTCAAACTGAGAGACTTGTTCCCTCTGGGAGAATCAGACAAAAAAGAAGGCAAAGAATATTATAGGCCAACCTAATCATGTTTTGTCTGCAGCGTTTGAGTTGATGCCTTCAAGGCGCCGTTACTATGATACCCCGGAGGAGAACTAACCGATACTCCTACTCCTTTAACCCTTCTACTATCTAGGCTACTAAACTCTGACAGTAATCATTTTAAATAAGTTGTATTACTAAGATTACAGTTATTATTTTTATTGTGTCTATTGGGTAAGATGCAAATGAATTGACCTCCTTGGGATTAATAAAGTTTTCTGAATCTGAATATACGCGCCTTCGTTCAGCAGTACAGTGTCACCTATCTCAGTCTACAGTATGTTTGATCCTGTGCAACTGCGCTGTTCTGTTTCCCGCTAGGTGAGAATATTTACCTTCTCAGTGGGTCAACACAACTACGACAAAGGACCCATACAGTGGATGGCCTGCACTAACAAAGGTCAGGGAACACCAAGATAATAGACCTCCATGTGCTATGTATGAATCAACTTTGAAGGACTACCTGCTAGCAAATATTACGTATAATTACTAGTTGATATAGCTTTAGTTGGAAAACTAAAACGAAACTGAGGAATCATGTCAGTTGTGTTTTTCTGCAGGTTACTACTATGAAATCCCATCTATTGGTGCTATCCGAATCAACACTCAGGTAAATACCACACATACTATTCTCTTTTATTTGTTTAATTGTTTTTATATTGTTATTTTTATCTACCGCTCAGATTTTCCTCACTACCTGTACCTTCAATATATGCAGTATAAACCAATAATTAGTGCGCCCTCTTGTGGCTGTATGGTTGATATGCATGTAATCCTGGTTTCGGCCCCCTCTGCTTAACTCTTCTGCAGGAGTACTTGGATGTTCTGGGCAGGCCCATGGTCAGGGCTGACAAAAAAGCTAAGCAAGTTCAATGGACCAATGTCTACAAGGATGCACTGGTGAATATAAACATGCTAACACAGGTTTATGTTACAATAGTTTAGGTCTTATGCATTGGGGGATTTAAGTGAAGATCTGTGGGGAAGTTAATGGTTATTGTTAATGGGTCTGACTTTTCTTAATTTTACCAAAATACATAATTTATCTTGTAATTCAGAATAATTTAGCTCCAACTATTCCCATGCCATAATTAAGCGATTTATTATTTCTGCAGACAATATGTGTCATCCAATCTGAATGGAGACACATCTTTAACCCTCAAACATAGCGCCTGCCAAGCTAACCATGAGGAGATAAGAATACAGCATTGCAAATGTAGACAAGCTGTTGTTATTTTCCTCATTGGAGCCTTCCAAGACTTTATTGAATCCCATCCGCAGCAGAAATGTTCCTTGAAGGAGACAGTTTATTTATATTGAAGTTGTCCACATATTGTGTGTTCAATCATCTCATGTGCTATCAGTTGCACTTGACAGGCATGAAAGATGTACATAGCAATGGTTTCGCCAATTCATCATTCGCGGCATGCACAAACAAGACGTTTATTCACTGATCATTGTGACAATTAGGATGGAGTCGCAGCAGTATTTCTTAGTGAACACGTTGCGTGCTTTATCTTCCAGGAACTTGGCCTTGTGATCACAGGCACACTTCCAGTCTTCAACAAGACCAACACCAAAGCTGACAAAGAAAGAGGAATGAAGGTTAATTCATTTTAATCTCTGGTTTGTGTTACTGTTGCAGAATCACATGATCAACTCATTAGTCCAATGATTAGTGCTATAAGCCAGGCACTTTTTGATTTGCTAATCACATTTTTCCTTTACTACTTCCTACCATTGCAGCCACAACAACAATTATATATCTTCCTGTCATTACAGTTTATTATACTGTACCACTGTTTTAGAACCTATCCACTGACCTGACACTGTCTGTGTGTATGCGTCTGTCTGACACATTGACCCCACCAGAGAGCAGCAGTCTGTGGATAATGTTTACCAGACCAGAAACACAATTGACATGAAGTGTGAACATTCTTAATTGCCATCTCATCCTTTGCTTTCTTGTGGCCAGCGCTCGGTTGCTCCCTGTGGTCATTTAAAAGTCATCCCACGTGCTTTCACAGGAAGGGAGACCAGTCCACTGTGTTGCAAAGTGAAATATATATTTTAAAAAAGAGAGAGAGAGAGAGAGAGAGAGAGAGAGAGAGAGAGAGAGAGAGAGAGAGAGAGAGAGAGAGAGAGAGAGTTTTCTGGACCTTCAATGTAAGAGGGGCAGAGATAGAAGTGGATCTACACTAAATATCTGACTGGACATGTCATAAGTGCAGCGATGCCCGTTGTCCCTGTGAACATGCCCATCTCACAGCCAGAGCAACACAATGAGCAACACAAATACATGTACATGGTTGAGACTCGTCGCAAACTCGTCGTAAGTACTTTAGCGAGGGTCCGTGATCTGGTGCTATGATATGCTGTCTGCCGACTGCACATTTACGCTGAACTAGCCAAAACTCACCAGTGCAAATATGTTCTGGGTGGACCTTGGCTGACGTGGATGTGAGCTGAGCCCTCTACTACTGAAGAAAACAACTTCGGAGGGAATAAATCTAAGGTGCTATCCCAGAATCCTCCACTCAACCCGCATCTGTAAGGGCTTGTGTGTAACTCCCCCCCTCATCGTCCACCATCACCACCGCCGACCCCCCCACATCTCAATGTGTGCGTTGGAGGAAGGGGGGAGGGGGGAGGGGGGGGTGCTCTGACCTGCAAACTGACCTCCTCAAACTTCAAACTGAATGCTTCTGGCAGTTACCACGACGACAACAGAGACTCTCCAAGCCGTATCCTACTTACTGAGACGAGACGAGGGGGAAGTGGGATGGAGGAGGAAGGGGGGGAGGGGGGGTAAGAAGGAGAGAGAGATATGGAGAGAAGGAGAGGGGGAGGAGAGAGCGATAGAGATAGAAAGAGAAAAAGAGAAGGAGAGAGAGAGAGAAAGGTAGAAGGAGAGAGAGAGATGGAGAGGAGAGAGCGATAGAGAAAGAAAGGGAGAAGGAGAGAGAGAAGGAGAGAGAGAGGGAGAGAGAGGGAGAGAGATAGAGGGAGAGAGAGAGAGAGAGAGGGAGAGAGAGAGAGAGAGTTTACAAAGAGATTTTTCACCGGGCAGAATTCAGACTTATTAGGCCAACGCTCCCAGTATCCCAGTACACAGTACACACTCCCAGTACACAGTACACGCTCCCAGTATACAGTTCCCGTATACGGGGAGCTGTAAAACACACAAAAATACTTGTATGTTTTTGCTTTCAATGTGATGCTAAATTGATTAGAGATTGTTAATTTTTATATAGCACCAAAAAAACATTTTGGGATGATTCAGATCAGCGACACATGATGGAAGCCAAGCCGAACTTGATGCACCAAGTTCGGCTTGGCTTCCGCCGAAGCCTCGGTGAAGACCCAGGTGGGACCTGGACAAGATGCCACATCTTGGCCAACCCGTGGTGCACCAAAGTCAGCAAAGTGTTTCCCAAATCCATAGTCTGAACTATGGAGGAAATTACGTTGGTGACTTATGTAGTACAATGCATCGTTAAACGACGCAGGTATTTCCCAAAACCATAGTTCCAACGAACGTTAGTAACATTGTCATTAAATTGTGTCGTTCTACTCTATCTATCTATCTATCTATCTATCTATCTATCTATCTATCTATCTATCTATCTATCTATCTATCTATCTAGTATTGCTGTAGGTAAACAGTAGACCTAAATGTTTTGAACATTTAACATTGTTGTAAAAGTAGGCCTACTTTTAAATGTAGTCTAATTCTCAAAGAGTCTACATGAGTAGACTGTAGTTGTACATAGTCTATACCTACAGATTACTATAGGCTATAGTTCAGCTATAGGATCAAAACAGATGAAAGATGAAAAAGCATTACTTTTTTCCCCTTTATCTCGCATAAAGAATGTGTCTGTTATTCTAATGATTGATCAAGTACTGCTTTTGTTGCCGTAAAAGAGCAACTCATCGCTAATGTTTTGAACCTGTGTTAGCCTATCGATCATGATCACGTACGTATCCAAATGAGCCACTGACGCTGATAAAGATTATGAAGTTTCCCGCTGTAAAAGTCAAACAGAACACATCTGGAAACATTGTAGCTGGAACTACGGTGGTTAAAACCAACATAGGTCAACCATTGTCGTACTAACAAATTTGCCACTTTTGGGAAGCAGTCATACTTCGGATGTTCGTTAGTTCAACGATGCATAGTACGATGTAAGTTCAATGCTAGCCTTTGTCGTTGTATGAGAAACCCCTGGACGGATGTCGTGAAATAGCGTCAAACAGAAATCGTCAAATAACTTAAAAAATATTACTCACATGAGGTTTATTCCATAAACCTCAAACAATAAGCTGGTACATATGTTTTTATGTTAGCACAACTTAACTCTTTTAGCACAATTTCATCATATTTGCAGCTTCAAAAGCACATGGAATTATCCAACAATAAGCTTCCTTGAACTGGATGTAGTTCCCACTCGGACAGAGAAACCAGTGCATGCAAAAGGTTCCTATGTATGCAATGAACATACACAAACCAGAATTGCGAGAATACATGCGCTATCTCGGCTGCAGTCTGACTGGAATCAGTGTGTCACGAATACGCCTCAATCGGCGTCAAGGGGTTTAAATCACATTGTCCGTATATCAAGTGCCACACAAAGCAATCTTTTTAGGGTGTACATCACAAAAAGAACCCTACATCAAACGCACCTTTGAAACTTCTACATTCCGAAGGCATGCCAGTCATACGCATATACGTATATACGCTCATGCTGTATATACTAATTTATTTACTTGTCGTGGGGTAATCAATTATAGTGATGTCTTTGTATTAGCCCACTTGTTTGATGTTGGAAGCTGGCAGAGTGAGGTGATTTTGCACCAGTATTAAATGTCTTTTAGGAGGGTTTAGGACTACTGTGGCTGAAGCTGCTTTGAAGGGCCATATAGGACTCCCTCTGTGGTGCTAAATATCCTGTAGACCCATTAGATGACATGGCCAGAGGGGCATTCCTGCTAGCAGACACTCACACACAGCAAGGGTCCTGTCAACAGCATTCTGTGTGTGCATGTGTGTGTCTGTGTGTCTGTGTGTGCATGATGTGTGTGTGCGTGCGTGCGTGCGTGCGTGCGTGCGTGCGTGCGTGCGTGCGTGTGTGGATCTTAAGAAGAGCCTTGGCCGTGGGATGGAACGCGAGCAGAAATCAATAGCCGCTATGTTTGCCTCCCTATAGGCTAGCCGCCAGGAAGCTGACCGCGATGGAACTGATTGATTACTGAGCTGTGTCTTAATCCTCCCCGTCCACACTGTCACCTGGCGTGTTCCCTGGTGACACAGCAAACCCAGGCCCATGCATGTCGCATGTAAAGGCCAGTGTCTGGGAATGTCCCAACACGGACTGTTTAGTGCAACGGTTATCCCTGTTAAAAGTAACTCACATTTGTCAGGATGCAAGAGGGGCGTAGCCCCTGAGCAAGCTACCTGCAGCTGACACACCTGTTGGCCTAATCAACAAACTGTCTTATTAAGCAGTACACGGAAGCAGCTCTGTGCTCAGTAATGCACAAGCCCCGGGACGAAGACCAGAGACTATATTTCTGTTATCGTTTAAACATACCTACCTGTGAGTAGAGGCTCTAAGTTACATTAAAAGACGTGGTTGGTGTACCACGGCTTTGCGTGTGCTCTGTTCCCAGAAACCTGACATTTCATTGTTGCTCATCATGGAAATTTGCTAGTAGCTTGTTACTTTTCTGCTACCGATTTTGTAGATTTCTTTTTTTTTAGCGTTTTTGGATAAGAATGTTTCCTTTGTATGCATCAATAAGAACATTTGTTAGATTTGCAAAGGCAGCAAATACATTTACCAATGTTTCAAAAGCATCTTTTTGTTTTCAAAGTATAAGAAAAGTTTTTTTTTGGCACAACTCCATCTAATAACATACAGTTTGTTAAATGAACAACCTGCTGTTTACATTATGGTTTAAGTTCCAAAAGCGTGTAAAAAGCAATCTGACTTCTCAACCACAACACTAAAACATTAAAGTACCAAGACCCTTACCCAAACTTAGTCTTTATTCCATGCTGTTATATGGAGCTGTGCCTAAAAGAAGCGAGAGGAAATTACTTGTTGACTATTGTGCCTTTATTGGCCTCCAATCTAAACTTACAAGAATGACAGGGAAGTGAACACCAAGTCATGCTAAACTGTTACCACAGTACAAGATGCACATACAGTAAAGCAGTGAATAAGCTATTCTAGTTTATCCAGTGTAGTTCCAGTGTGGGTTATTAATATTTTATCTCTGGTCATTTCTACATTGGTTTGTTTTCTGTACGCACTAGAGACGAAAGCGCAATGAACTTAGACTGTGGTCTATGTAGGGTAAAACCACCCCATGATCTCCCTCAGGGCAATGTCACATGTTGGAGCCCGATCAGCCGGTAAATCTGTAAATGATTCCCGCTGTCATTTAATCAATATGAGCAGGGAACAGCTGTCACATAACACCATGTCCCTAAGGAAATGGAGGGCGGGGGGGATTGGGGGGTGTCAAGACAAGTCACTGGGACCACATAACAGCCGTGTGTGTATGTGTACATATATGAATATGAATGGGTGAGCTTATTAGGTATTAAATCCCGTTATGTTGACTGTTTATTTTGCCAAGCAGGTTAAGTGACGACATGTAATGTTTATCTGCAGACGTGCTATGGTCACAGCAGGCAACAAATGTTTGATTGCATAGTTACACTGAACACTGGGAGCGCTTGGAGCGCTTGAAACGTTTGATTATGTTTTGTCTTCCATTTGTAGATGTTATGCTATTTAACTAGATGTTTATGCAAATACCCTCGCCTCATCTGCACTCTCTGTCCATCCACTATGTGTACCTCAACACTGGTGATGACAGCAGGTAGGTAGTTACATTAGATACATTTGAATATAGGCAAGCATACAGGTACAGTCAACTAATGAAAGTCAAGTCAAGTTTATCTATATAGTCCTTACAGTAATCACATTGCAGTCTCAAAGGGCTGTGCAGCCTATATTTCACATGGAACCAAACAACGCCTCCTTAACCTGCTCGTCCCCCCGGGCAAGGAAAAACTTCCATTATAAACATAAAACACTACAAAAAAATCTAAATCTTACCAAGTATATCTGACTAATTTCTAGTAAAAAAATTCTAACTACACTTAATATAAGACACAATTAACTAACAAGAGCTCATCTCTCCAGATATAATGTCTTATTTCAAGAAATCTTACCAAGCACATTTTCACTGGTTCCATTGACAGATATATTTACTTATTATGAGAAAATATGACCTTGTAGTCATTATTTCTTTTACTTATTTATGAAGAGCCATTTTTCACAGTGTAGGAAAAATGTGAAGAAACCCTGGAAAGGGACCACAGAGGGAGGAATCCACCTTTCCAGGACGGTTAAGATGTAATGTCGATAGGCCAACAAGATTTAGCAATAATATTTTGAACAATATGTATCACATTGTGCTGCAATTAAGAACTAACACATCGTAGAAATGTAATTAATTTTTGTAAGTTAGTTAATTATGATTGGACTGTCAAATGTAGCATTGACAGAATGATGAAATAATGAAAAACTTCAAACGTCAATTATAATTCTTCTTCTGGAGTGACACCAAAACATGAATGTTAAACTGACGCTGGAATACAAATTGGTCCCCAATTCCCTTGCAAACAGAGAGCAACTGTAACCTCCAGTGCGGGATACGCCAAAACGGTTGGAGGCGGTTATGCTAATGTTTGCTAATGGCTATAGGGCCGCTCCAATGTGCTAACATGAGACAGTGAAATCTCATCCCGCCACTGCGAGCGGGTGCTCCAGCAGGCCAGGAGGGACATGTCATTGCACTCAGGGAGGGTGTGTGTGTGTGTGTTGGGATGGGGGGGGGGGGGGGGGTGATTGAAACACACAATGAGGGGGGAGTAGGCTGGGGTGGGGAGTGTGGGGGGGACTAGGGATTGACAGGGCTCTGATCTCTCCGATAGAGAGATAGCCACCTGATTCAAATGGCTTGCTTGTTCCCTGCAGTCACTCGATCGGCGTGTGAACTGACTCCTCTCTTATTTACAATCGCATGCTGCTGCTGCCGTGGTTACACTGACCTGCCCGGCATAGTGCCTGGAACAGGTCGCCCCAGAACCCCACCCCGACCAACCCCGTTCTGTTGTCCTTTATTCCCCACAATCCACCTTGCCTTTCAGCTGCTCCCTCTCTCTTCCTCTCTCTCTCTATCTCTCTCTCTCCCTCTCTTTCTCTGTCTCACAGAGCGACCTTGTATGTATGTATGGCGATGTGCACAACAACAGACGATGAGATGAGACATTTAATGCCGTAACCTAACAGTCTACTTTGTCTCTTAACGCGGTGCTCACCCAAAAACCACAGGGGGTCCTGTGCATTTACATCATGACAAGTTCACTGAGCAAACACCTCAAGATAAGAAAGGAAGCTATCGAGTCTGCAGTGCTTACACAAAGTATAGCTTACACTTACAGTACGCATGTTCAGAAGTCATGTTGCTCTTGGTAAATCTCTCCAATGTCCTAAACAGTATGTGTGTCATGGTCTGGTTCAAGGAGGCAAGATTTTGCCTGTCTGTCTGTCTGTCTGTCTGTCTGTCTGTCTGTCTGTCTGTCTGTCTGTAACTGTCATGTCTGTCTGTCTGTCTACATGTCTGTAACTGTCATGTTTGTCTGTCTGTCTGTCTGTCTGTCTGTCTGTCTACATGTCTGTAACTGTCATGTCATGTCTGTCTGTCTGCGTCTGCATGTCTGTCTGTTACTGTTCTGCCTGTATGTCTGACTCTGTAATGGTCCTGTCTGTCTGTCTGTCTGTCAGTCTGTCCTTTTTGTAGATGTCCTGTCTGTCTGTGTGTGTGTGTCTCTCTGTCTACATGTCTGTAACTGTCATGTCATGTCTGTCTGTCTGCGCCTGCATGTCTGTCTGTTACTGTTCTGCCTGTATGTCTGACTCTGTAACGGTCCTGTCTGTATGTCTGTCTGTCTTTAACTGTCCTGTCTGTATATGTCATATCTGTCTGTGTGTGTGTCTGTCTGTCTGTGACTGTCCTGTTTATCTCCCCAAGTGCAACGCCTGCTAGCCCCGGAGGACACCCATGCTGAAAGAGGCCACTCTTTCATTCAACAACAGCTTCTGTCAGAGGGACAGAGAGAGAGAGAGAGAGAGAGAGATAGAGAGAGAGAGGGAGAGAGAGAGAGCGAGAGAGAGAGAGAGAGAGAGTGATGTAATCCACAGAAATATGCATTGGAAAGGCGTTATGCCAAGTGAACATTAACTCGCAAGAACCATTGGCAACTGAAAAATAAGGAGAGAAAAAAAGTTAACAATTTGTATCTCCAAAATATAGATTTGGGGATTTAATTTAAAAAAATAAAACGTGATTACGTTTGGATTAAACAGACAGAAAGGAGGCAGAAAGAACATGAAACACAAAATGATGTTGCTGCTCTATCCATGTTGGAACATATTGCTGCATTTACTTGGCAATAATAATGCGATACCATTGTGATTAATCATGAACTGTTCACATTCATATAGCACTGCTGAGGGATAAATGACACTGAGGAATTGATACATGTTTGTTATAAGCAATAGTTTCTTCTTTTTCTTTCCTTAGAACAAAAAATTTATATATAATGCAATAAAAACAAAGTGATATATATATATATATATATATATATATATATATACAGAGAGAGAGAGAGAGAGAGAGAGAGAGAGAGAGAGAGAGAGAGAGAGAGAGAGAGAGAGAGAGAGAGA